>ML685786.1:170067-283579 GCA_007922175.1 Pelusios castaneus | reverse complement strand
CAGACGCTTTGAAGATCTTCAAAGCGTCTGACGAAGTGGGATTTTCTCCCACGAAAGCTCATGCGACTAATAAATCTGTTAGTCTTTAAAAGTGCCACAAGACTCTGTTGTCTTTCTACAATAGACTAACACGGCTACCCCTTTGGAATCGGTCTGTAAATGTAATTGCAGCACCCTGCTGGTGTTGGGTGGTTGGCATGCTCTTCTTTTTGTTTTCATCACAAGCAGAGGCCTACAGAAGTCAGTGTGTAAAGTAAAGCATATAGATAACTTTTTGCACAATTATTGCTTTAGTTTAGTTTTCATCTCTGTCCTGTTCATTCAGTTTGGTGGGACGGTCATTCTTGGGTTCCTAATATTTAAAACTTAGTAATGTTTTGTGTTAATGAAATTAAGGTTTACAATTTTACTCTTCTTTTTTGGTGGGGTGTTTTTTTTTTTTTTTTTTTTAACTGAAGCATGCTGACCTCGTTTTGTGATCAGCTCTCTTTAACTTTTAGAAGGATTGGAAAAATTAGTGGGCTTTATGAAATTTGTTAGCCCTCCTCTGAACGTTGATTCCTTCAGGTCAATTAAAAATTTCCACAATAGTATTTACTGAATTTCTGTGCATTCTTGATGGGTTATTTATATATACAAAGGTTTGTGTACAGTGCTACAACTGGCAGGATTCATTTTAAGATTATTTTTAACTTCAGAATTGAAATGTGATATAATTTTTCACATGCGTAATTTTAAATTTAAGACTCCACCTTTTTCAGGGATCTTAAACCAGAGAATATTTTGCTAAATGAAGAGATGCACATTCAAATAACAGACTTTGGAACAGCAAAAGTATTATCTGCAGATAGTAGACAAGGTATGCAGTTATTCCTATCTCTGATTCTGTAGCCCAGTGAACTACACAACAAAAAAAATAGTTCACTGGAAATATAAATCTCTTGAATTTAAATTATATTGTTATCAGTTTTGAGCATTGCTTGTAATTATACCGTAGTCTACATATAGTTTGGTTGGCTTCTTTTTTAAATTGTTTTCTAAATTTCTGCTTAGGTAGATTAGATAATACAGTGTGAATTTAGAACTAGTAGAATTTTATTTTGGAATAAAGCCAACTTTTCTGCTTCTGAAGAAAAGAAATAAAAGCAATATATCCTTCTGACAGTCCAGTAAAACCTTTTTCTAAGAACATGTGCTAGAGTGTATTCCCCATAGAAAGGCCAGAAAAAATTAAAATGTTTGAGTGTGGCAGGTATTTTAATGAAGTTAATATTAGCAGATTATTACTCAAAGCACAGGGTATGAAACTTCCTGAAGTCTTGTTTTGGTATCTTTCAGAACAATATAATCAGGATTAAGCTGGCTTTTGCTGGCAACCTCTCTGATACTGAGATAACATACTGGGAAATGCCAACTGTTTGGGAATTTGTAATAGTATTTAAGAACCATCTTCCATGCAGTAGCAGGGTCTGTGTGATACATTTCAGATAAGGAAGTGCTGACCAACATATGGTGGCATGTATGTATGCACACACTACACTATACTATGTAGTTACCTATATGCTTTGCTACCATGTACATCATCACAAACTACATTCAACCAATCTGCGTCCTACCTCGTTTTTCTGGTAGCATGGTGTACCTTTTATCTTCTTTTCTGAAGACATGCATTTTAAATACCTAGAGTGTGAAAACAGTTCCTAAGTTTGTACTGAGAGAGAATAAATATATATTGTGTCCTCTTCCTTTTGGAACATTCTAATACAGGCTTATGAGAGTAACTCCCTACCTCGTTGTTATAGTAAAATAATTGTAAATTCTGGTCCTAACAACTTTCCTATCTACTTAAGCCAGACACCCTCAAACGGGGGGGGGGGGGGGATGCCCCACCTAAGGAGGCATGGAGGAGTATTGGAGGAGCGTGACAGGGCCTAGGTCAGCCCCCATCGAGGAAGGGAGAGATCATCACCCCACCCCACTCTGTCCCAAGCTCTGCTCCTGCCCTGTCCAACTGTGGCTCCGGCCTCAGCTCCTGGACCTGGCTACTGGCCCCAGTTCCCTCTCCCAGCCTCAGTTGCTGGTCACCATTGCCAAGCTCGACCCTGGCTTTTTAGTTCACCACCCTCCAGTCCTACATCTGCACACACCCTGCCCCCCAGCTGGGGCTGGAAGCAGGGCCAGAGGCTGCAGAAGCTCATGGTCAAGTCAGGAACAGAGGCCAGGAGCTGGGTGCCAGGCCCAGGGGCTGAGAGAGAGAAACAGAGGCCAGGTGCACCTACTTCAGCTAATGCAAGGTTTTATGGGACGCTTAGCATAAGAGAACAGGATTACATTAAAGGTATAGGCCAATTCAGGGTATGTAGCTGCTGCAATATTTGTGCTTAATGCCTCTATCTATGGTGCAGAACATGCACATTTGTTTATATTTCATAATGGGCTAAAATGTGGGCAAGCACGTATACAATTTATATAAAAAAGACTTGGCTAAAAGATGTTAAAAAATGACCATCTTTAATGGTTGCCTTGAAAGTGCTGTACATGGTAACAACTTGCTGACTTGCCTTGCTCTTCAGTAGAGTGAGAAGTAAGAATAACATGAAGTCAACACAAAGCCATCTTGCGTCTTTTTGGGCTGTGCACATCCTTCCTTTAGTAAAGGAAAAGAGAATACAGTACTAAACATAAGGCACTGGTCTGAGGAAGAAATTTGAGTAACTATTTAAACATATGCCCATGGTTTGCTTAGGGTTCCTGAGAGAGAAAAGGGGTAATTACTGAATCTTGGGAGGTGGGGGCCAAGATTGGCAAAATTACAGTCAGAGTTGCTAAATGTAAATGGCGTCAGGTGCCTTGCTCCCACTAGCACTTTCCCTTCATTCCTCAATACAAATCTCGGTAGCCTAATAATGTGTCCTCTAGTGATACCAGGCTCTTTTGCTGTTAATCTAACGTTTGTTTTCTGGTGAGTGACGCATTAGCTGCGGCACAAGCTAGCAACAATAGAGGAGCCCTACAAGTGTGGTTTATACCATACTGGGCGCCAGGAGTGTCGCTTGTGAAGAGCCAGGCACAGGAAAGATGCAAGGAACAGAAAGTATCAACACAAGATAAATGGATTTTTAAGAGATGTGATAATTCCAACATATTTGAACTGTAATATCCTGTAGAACAGTCTGGCAAAACTGTTAAAATGTACCGCCCGTTCAAAATGTGGCGAGGAGGGGGGTGGAATTTTGTACCTACCCTTCCAGAAAGAGTATAGAATCATAGAACATTAGGGCTGGAAGGGACCTCATGAGGTCATCTAGTCCAACCCCCTGCTAAAAGCAGACCAGTACCACTAAGTCATCCCAGCCAGGGGTTTGTCTAACCAGGCCCTAAAGGTTTCCAAAGATGGAGATTCCACCATCTTCCTAGATAACCCATTCCAATGCTTCACCACCCTCCTAGTGAGAGAGTTTTTCCTAACATCCAACCTAGATCTCCCCAGCTGCAACTTGAAACCATACTTGCCATAGAGGCTTGGAATTTTGGCTTCTGTAGCATTACATATTGTTCAGTAGATAAAATTTTCATTTGTCTGTTTACTTATTCTTTTTCCCCCAGCACGGGCAAACTCATTTGTAGGGACAGCACAGTATGTTTCTCCAGAGTTGTTGACAGAGAAATCTGCCTGTAAAAGGTAAGTAGTCTTTGTGTCTAGAGAACTTTATGGATTTCTGACAAGACCAGTGATTTAGCTTAAATATTTTAAGAGGAAAATATAGTTATCCATGAAAGCTCATGCAATAAATACATTTGTTGGTCTTTTAAAGTGCCACAGGACTCTGTGTGTGTGTGTGTGTGTGTGTGTGTGTGTGTGGTATTTAACATATCTTGTACTTTAAAACAGACAAACATTATTTTAACCTCCCTTGGTTTTTTTAATTGAAATATGTTGCCTTACTGACAAATGTTGTTCCATGTATCAGCATTGGCTTATTGGGTTGCTCGTGAGTTCTGTGTTCTACAGACATAAGGGCTTACTACAGGACTGAGGTTTTGTCATGAGAAGGAAGGAAAAGGGATATGCAACCTGGAAATACAGTAATAAACTAAAAAGTTTTAGTCATGGTTTTGCATCTGAATAGCTGTCACATTTTCATAATCCATTTTGAACAGCTCTAACATGAACAACTTCTGTTGGAAATTCAACAGAATTTTATTTATTTATTTTTTTTTTTAAAAGGCAATATAAGGTAATTGGGAGGAGAGTTCGTGACCTCTCACAGTGAAATCATTTAGTCCACTGATCTGGTCCTTTAATCCACACGTGTTTTCACTGAGCGCCACGTGAGCTCTTCTGTAGTCCAGGAGTTAGCTTTGTGTCTCCCACAGTTTCATCCTTATGATATCTTTCACATAGGAATCCATGAGGTAGAAGCCAAACTCTAGCTGGTTGATAGGACTAAATCGGGAGGCCCCAATAATCTCCATCTGAGGATATTATAGGAATTGGCACATGAAATTGCCTGACCATTGGCAAGGATTTTTAATGAATCTGTAAACTCAGGGGTTGTATCAAATGACTGGAGAATTGCTACTGTAGTTCCTATTTTCAAGAAAGAGAATAAAAATGATCTGGGTAGCTACAGGCCTATTAGTATGACCTTGGAAGCATGCAAGGTTTTGGAAAAAAAATTTGAAAGAGAAAGTACTTAAGGATATTGAGGTTAACGGTAACTGGGATAAAATACAACATGGCTTTAAAAAAGGCAGATCGTACCAGACCAATCTGATCTTTTTCGAGAGGATAAGATTTTTTTGGATACGGGGAATGTGGTGGATCTAAATTACTTAGATTTCAGCAAGCATTTGATACAGTTCCACATAGGGAATTATTAGTTAATTTACAAAAGATGAGAATTAGTGAATATAGTAAGGTGGATAAGGAACTGATTAAAGGGGAGGCTACAGTGGATCATGGTGGAAGGTGAACTGTCAAGCTGGAGGGAGTTTACTAGCAGAGTTCCTCAGGGATAGGTCCTGGGACTGGTCTTATTTAACCTTTTTGTTACTGACCTTTGCACAAAAAGTGAGAATGTGCTAATTAAGTTTGCGGATAACACCAGTTTCGAGGTGTTGCCAATACAAAGAAGGAGCAAGATATCATACAGAAAGATCTGGATGACCTTGTAAACTGGAGTATCAGGAATAGGATGAAATTTAATAACGGGAAGTGCAAGGTCATGCATTTAGGGACCAATAACAAGCATTTTTCCTATAAGTTGGGGACGCATCAGTTGGAAGGGACTGAGGAGGAAAAGGACCCGGGAGTACTGGTTGATCACGGGATGACTATGAGCCGCCAATGCGATGTGGCCGTGAAAAAAGCTAATGCGGTCCTTGGATGCATCAGAAGAGGTATCTTGAGTAGAGATAGGGAGGTGTTAGTGCCGCTGTACAAGGTGCTGGTGAGACCTCATCTGGAATGTTACATGCAGTTCTAGTTGCCCATGTTTTAAAAAGTTGAATTCAAACTGGAACATGTGCAGAGAAGGCCTACAAGGGTGATCCGCAGAGTGGAAAACCTGCCTTATGAGAGGAGACTTAAGGCGCTTGGCTTGTTTAGTCTAACCAAAAGAAGGTTGAGGGGGATATGATTGCTCTCTATAAATGCATCAGAGGGATAAATACCAGGGAGGGAGAGGAATTATTTGAGTACAGCACCAATGTGGACACAAAAACAAATGGTTACAAACTGTCCTTCAGGAAACTTAGGTTTGAAATGAGATGCAGGTTTCTAACCATCAGAGGAGCAACGTTCTGGAATAGCCTTGTGAGGGGAGTTATGGGGGGAAAACATAACTGCCTTCAAAACTGAGCTTGATAAACGTATGGAGGGGACGTATGATGGGACGGGCTAGTTTAGCAATTGACTGATCTTGACTACGGGTGGTGGACATGGCAGTGGCCTAAGAAGGGAGGGTAGACGGCGTGGGTTCTGAGTTATTACAGAGAATTCTTTCTTGGGTGACTGGCTGGTGAGACTTGCCCACATGCTCAGGATTAAACTGATCGCCATATTTGGGGTCAGGAAGGAATTTTCCTCCAGGGCAGATTGGCTAGGGCTCTGCAGGATTTTTGCCTTCCTCTGTAGCATGGGGAATGGCTCACTTGCTGGTGGATTCTCTGTATCTTAAAGTCTTTAAATCATGATTTGAGGGGGTAAATAACTCAGTCATAGGTTGGAGGCTTATTGCTAGAGTGGGTGGGTGAGGTTTTGTGGCCTGCATTGTGCAGTAGGTCAGACTAGATAATCATACTGGTCCCTTCTGACCTAGGAGTCTGTTTCTGTCACCCTGCACAGTGAATTTCAGGCTGTGGTATCTGGCTCTTCCCTCATCACAAAAGACTTTGTGACTATAAATAGATATGTATTAGCATCTTTGCAATAATGCAAATAAGTATTAGACCTTATGTATTCATAATGAGTTTGGCTAGTGAAAGATTTTTTAGATTAGCCATCTCCTTTTAGAAGTGGTATTCTGTCTTTAGAAGGAGCTTGTGTTTTCTGTGTTTGATAGACAAAGAAGCCGTATCTTGAAAAAGAAAATCTAATGCTAGGTCTCACCAAATTAGGTGTAATGCACATTCAGTAAGAGATTAGTAAGTGGCTTTTCAAGCCAGCAAATCAAGAAGATGTTATGGCAGTGTTCTCCTAAAAAGTGCCTCAAATGTGTTTTACTCTCATTAGCTTGTTGAACATAAATAAAATAAATCTTTCAATGAAGTCTTTCGTGATTGTAGTTTTGTCTAAAGACATGGAGAAGAGGGAGGTAGTATTTGAGGAGCACACACAGCTGTATGCAAATGAGTGCCTTAAATTGCTACAGTAGTTGTTTTCCTGTTCCTTTGGTTTGATCTGTCAGGTATGCAGGCTGGCAGTGTTTTAAGAACAAGCAAGTTTAGATGTGCACTTGTGTTGTATATTAATTGATTACTAACAATTTCTCTTTATAGCCAGCTTTGCTTGCCAAATGGAGTGTGGCTGTGGGTGTGTGATGCTGAATTAGTCTCTTCTGTTGCCAGTGTGTGTTGCTGGTATCATGACTAGTGGAAGTTCAGAATAAGAAATGCCATCCTAACTTAAATTTTTGAAGACACTAAGAGAACAGTAACTAATGTGGCTTTCTTCTCCCCCTCTTCCTTTATAGTTCTGACCTCTGGGCACTTGGCTGTATAATATACCAGCTTGTCGCCGGATTGCCACCATTTAGAGCTGGGTAAGAGACTTCAGATAAAGTATGGTTTTGTTGTTAGTTTGTTTTCACTAAATTGCATAGTTTTAAAGTGAAATTAGATACTAACCACTGAATGCTCTCATTGAAGAAGTATATTGAATCATTAATCATTTAGGGGTTGATTGTGCCCTTCTGCAACCAGGAGACTGCAAGGGCTAGTCAGAATTCTCCTGGGGCTCCCATGCAGTTTGCATCACCATGGGGGTTACTCCATCTTTGGATGGGGTGCAGCTCTCTCCTGCTACATTGGATTAGTTGTACTCTCCAGCATCCTTGCCCCCATGCATGCATCTCGTACCTAAAAAGCCCCCAAAAGTAGGAAATTGCTCTCCCTTTATGTGTTCTGTCTATCCTTTGCTAAGAGCTGTAAAGGTGTGAGAAAGCTTCTTGTGCTGTCCCTCTGGTCCCCTTTGAGCATTCACACAGGTGCTGGCCAGACTCTGGCCTTAGCATTTAAAGAATAATGGATTAATTTAAAAAAACAAACAGAAAACCCCCCACTGTATACTATTTGTTTAGTTTGTGTAAGGCTAGGATAAAAGTTTCATAGGTAATATCCGATGACTAAACATTGTATTCTTTTTCTTGCAGCAATGAATATCTGATATTTCAGAAGATAATTAAGTTGGAATATGACTTCCCAGAAAAATTCTTCCCCAAGGCAAAAGACCTAGTGGAAAAGCTTTTGGTAAAGATTCAAATCATGTTATTTTCCTGTGAATAAGTTGCATAGGAACTGCATGATGTGTTGAATTTATGAATTTTTTTATATTTGTATCCAAGTTACTATAAACTCTCAAAGCGTCTTTAAACTAGCAAGAATCCTTAAAGTTCCTGGCCACATAGGAAGAAAACATGTCATCATGAAAGCAAGTATCCATTATTCAACAGCACTTCCATCTGATTTGTGAGGAAAGTGTGTGTACAGGGAACACATCTATTAGCCAAGTTGAAACTAATTATTTTAGATAATCACACAGAACAATACATCAAACTTAGAGCATAAATTTATGAAATTCTTATACTCTTAATTTTATCTCTTGATAAATTGCATGATGCATTATTGGTCTGAAAGCATATCTTTTTAGCTACTAGACCGACGTAGCTTCATTACTGGTAAAATTTGAGTTGATTTGCATTGCATTTCACAGAACTTCATCCATATCACACATCACTGTAAGACTACCAGCTATCAAATTCTGGTAACAGAGATGTTTGTGGGGTGAGGATTTAAAAAGTACTGTCTTATCATTGAGGGTTAGGAATAGGACTGAAATGAACCTGCAGAAAGTATTTACCTTGAGTTGGTGCATATTTGTTTAAAGCTGGGCAAACTGAAAGTCACAAGGCTTTGCATGTTAATGTTCAGGTTAAACTCTGCACAGAAGGGACTGTTGTGCTGTTATAAATTTAAGGTTTGTTTAGAAACTGCTTGCCATTATTTTAAAGAAATTTATTCATTTTAACTTGGTTAGGTTCTAGATGCTACAAAGAGATTAGGCTGTGAAGAAATGGGAGGATATGGACCTCTTAAGGCTCATCCATTCTTTGAATCCATTACATGGGAGAATCTGCATCATCAGACACCCCCAAAGCTCACAGCATATTTACCTGCTATGTCTGAAGATGATGAGGATTGTTATGGAAATGTAAGTGTTAATTGTGCTGCAATGTGTAGCCTTTTCAAAGAGCTGATACTCTTGCCAAGCGAATATTTTTATTGAAACTATTTTTGGTCACTTTGTCTTGAGATAATTTATAGACATTACAGATACAGGTGGTCAAAAACTGACTTCAGTAGAAAATTTGTGAAGAAAATTGGCAGTTTGACCAAACAAATGTTCTTGTGAAAGGTGTCTGCTTTCTGTTTAAACTTCTTTTCCCCCAAAACAAATATTTCATCTCAAAACTGAAATGCTTTTATTTGGAAATGTTGCCAGGATTTGTCACTTCCCCATTCTCTTCTCTGGACCTGGCTTGTTGGCTAGCCAACATCTCTCATGATGCACAGCCTCCACTCTTCAAGAGGGGAAACTATAATGCATTGTGGGAATGCTGAACCAACAGGGAGCTCCAGCTTAGAGAAGAGAATGCTCCCTTTAGGTGCCATGGTAGCAGTTCTGTATTTTAAAAATATATCTATCTATCTATCTATATCTGTGTGTATGTATATAGTTATAGATACCTCTCTGCTGGAAAAACTGGAATTTTCTATCTTAAATTTAGATGAAAAGTTATTTTTCATCAAAATTATTCCTGAAGGGGTAACACCCCCATTTTCCAGCCAATTGTAGTTAGAAGCATGTTAGATCTACATAGTACGTCTTTAGAGTTGCGCTTATAACCATCTCTAAAGTTTTATAATGGTATAAATCATGGCTATAAGCAACTTGTTGGTGCTTGTAACAGTTGGCTTTTCTTTCAGTAGTGTCCCTATGGGTGTTCCACTCTAGGTATCCTTGTATCCCTGCAGTGCTGATCAGAGACCATTTCAGTAATAATGTCCATTAGGTCTCCACATGCACTGTCTCCCCTTGTGCCCCACCACAAGGCATATGGGCTAATCCCACTCAGTTCCTCCTTAACTGCCCCTAGCTAAAAATGGAGCCATTAGTAGGCTGTTGGCAATTAGTTGCTTTCTTTAGCATTCTTATTGGTAGGTAGTGCTCTTAGACTTGCAATTTTTCTCTTTCAAAAACAACAAAAAAAACTTTGTCGAAGACCCCTTTCCATAGTGGGGTATGCCCAGCTCTCCAAGCTTCAGGAAGTGTCTCTCCTGGAGAGAGGCCATCCCTGTTGCAGACAAGCACTCTCACTGCATGTGCTACCTGGGGGAAGCCACATTACACAGAAGTGTAGTCTTTGCCAACAATTTAGACTGAGGTCTCGAAAGGCTAGGCAGTTGAGACAGAAGATCCTCTTCATGGAGGCAGCCCTCCAACCCTTCCCAGATCCACACCAGGGGTCATCCAGAAGGTGCAAGTTTTCCCTGCAATCCTCAATATCCCAGGACAGTGGGTCATGGAAATCAGCTGCACACTTCTCTTGTAAGTCATCACAAAAGAAAATGGTGAGTCCCCCGAACTAGTTGCAAAAGATCTCTGGTACATTCTGTGTCATCAGTACCAGCAGCACTGAGAGAATCCCAGCTTAGTACTCATGAGGATCTGGAGCAGCAGGTACCGCTGACCCTCCTAAAGACCTGATGGGCACAGGCACCAAATCAAGGGCACCAATGGACAAAGATGGTGCTGCCAGTAAGATGGTGCTATATCTACAGTGGCCTCCTCAACACAGGAGATCCCTGACTTCCTCCGTACCACCAGCAGCCCTGGCTCGGTCAGCACCACTCGAATTCTGACATTTGAGACCTCAGGGGATCTCATGCCCCAGAGTCTGTTGTTCTCGGCACTGGGACCTTGGTACTGAATTTTCTCCAAGCGTGGGAGTCTTCTCCCAGAGTCTGCCATGCACCTCCACTTTCTAGTGATGAAACAGACAGTGAGCCAGAGGAGTCTTTCTCACTCCTCTTCTCACGCTCCCTATGGTGCCCACTATCAAGAGGCTCCTCAGGTGTATTCTCATCTGCCCCATCACCACTGTGGGATGGCCAGTTCTTCGAGGAGTGTCCCCGTGGGTGCTCTTCTTTAGGTTCTGCGTGCTGTGTGCGTGAGATCGGAGATTTATGGTATCAGTGCTCGGTTGAATTGCGCATGCGCTCTTGTCTTGCGCAACTTTTGGTGGTGGTATAGCGCTGTGCAACCAGCTGTCCTTCAGTTCCTTCTCTACCACCTTTGGCTTGATTTGGAGCCCTCAGCAACACCCTTCTTCATAGTTAGTTAGTTTATACTTAGTTTTTACAGACCTTATCTAATCATCTAATTTATTATTTTTTCCTCCTATTTAAACAAAAACAAACAAAAAAATCTTATTTCTCTCTCTCTGCTGTCTCACATTATTTCCCAGTTCGCCTTTCTGTAGTAGTTAGACTTATCCCAATTTTCTATGCAAATCTACCACACAAAACTTGGGCATGCCTGGCCCCTCAGGTTCAAGCATTGTCTTACCTGCAGACTTTTCATCCTGCTTTCAGATGGGCACTTGCACTGTGGCCATTGCATGGGGGAACCGCATATCCCTCAGAAGTGCTCAGATTGCCACAGTTTGAAAGTGAGGACAAGGAAGGTGAGAGATGTGCAATTGAAATGCCTTTTAATGGAGAAGTCACTACAACCTGCATCAGACCCTGAATCAGAGTCGTCACCAAGCCGACGGTCACTTTCTGCAGCCTCCAACACAGCTTGCCACAGAATCAACTTCTAAGAAGTCTGGTCAGAAAAAGACCACTAAAATCACTCTGCAGGCTCACCTGAGAGAGAAACGACAAAGAAAAAGCTCCCCTCAGTCACAGAAACGATGCCTGTACTGATGGCACCAATCACCTCAGACTCTAGGACTTCAGTACCATCAGCTGTCACAAGTACCCATAGCACTACAGGCCCTGATAGGGCAAGCTTGATCAAAGGTACCAAGGCCAAAGAAAAGCACTTTGCCATGGTACCCACGGAGCTGAGAAGTTGGTCAGCACCACCTGTGGCCACAGTACATCAGCTTATGCTGTCACCAGCGGTACCGCTGAAAACTTTGGCACCGCCAGCACCAACTCCACCAACCTCTCTACTGCCAGTACCAACTTTCCTGGCACAACAGCAGTTCTTGTGACACGGGGATCTGGTAGTATCAGCCACCCCTCCTCTTTGGCACTGATGCTGTGCCAGCATGCTCGGTACTGAGCCATCTCATCGTGACACCTGCAGAGGGCCAGTTACTCACAGTGGCAATATTGGAATCCTTGGGCCATGTACAGGCCCCAGCACTCAAGGACATGAAGTCCGCTAAGCTCAAGGGCACTTAAATCTGTCAGTGACAATCACCCCATCTCCTGAACAACAGGAGCAAGCCTCTGATGATTCATTTATACCATCTGACTATGAGGACACCTCTCCTCCTGAATTGTCGTCCTCTTTTCCAGATGAAACTATCATGCCTCCACAACCTACAAATGAAGATGTGACTTTAGGCAAATCCAGGACCTCTTCAAAAGGGAATCAAAGGCCCTGGAGATATCACTAAAAGAAGTCCCTGAAATACACCACAAGTTGAAACATACTATAAACTGCTGCATCCTCTAAGATTGTGTTGTCCATTAATGAGGCAGTTACAGACCCTGAAAAGACCACATAAGACACCTGCATACCACCACCTTCATGTAAGCGATTAGACAAAATGTACTATGTCCCTTCCAAGGGCTTGGAGTGCTGGTTCTTCTCCCCTGCACCAAACTCTCTTGTGATACAAGCTGTAAACCAGAAAGGAAAATAACATTACATAGAGAAACACCATATGATAGAGCATGGGTCGGCACCCTGCAGCACGTGGCACCACTCAGGCTCCCCCGCTGGCCCCATCCCCTGCTGGACGGCAGGAGGGGAGTGGAGCAGAGCATGTCGCGTCGCCCAGCCCGCCTGGAGCCGCGCCGCTGCCAGCAGGGCAGGACCGGCCCCAGCCATGGCCGGCAAAGGGGCTGGTTGGCCCGGTCTGGCCAGAGCCGCCGCTGTGGGCGGGCAGCCTCTGGTTCCTGGCCCCGGCTCCCGCCAGCAGTGGCGGCTCTTAGTGGGCCGACCCAACCTGCCCTCCTGCCGGCCATGGCCGGGGCCAGCTCTGCCTCAGCAGTGCGGCTCTCAGCTGGCCGGGGAGAGTTGACATGACCCGCTCCGCTTCTGCTTTCCAGCAGGAGCCCTCAGCTGCGGGCCGCCCCTGTGGACGGGAGCCAGGCCCGAGGCCGGAAACCAGAGGCCACCCGCTGGGGGATGCCGGCCCAGGTCCCAGCTGGCAGGGCACTGGAAGCCTACCCCCGCCCTCTTTTGGCCCCACCCCTGGCACCCGCTAAAGGTGCAGTGGGCAGGGCTGGCACACGGGCCGGCAAAGGTTGCTGACCCCTGTGATAGAGACTGGAAGAGGTTAGATCTCTTTTGGATGCAAGGTTTACTCCTCTGCTTCACTGCAGTTTTGCTTAGCCAACTATGAGGGGTTACTGTCAAAATATAGTCTTTGCCGCAACGCGCAACATGCCCGCTGATTTCATAGAATCATAGAATAATAGGGTTGGAAGGGACCTCACAAGGTCATCTAGTCCAACCCCCTGCTAAAAAGCAGGACCACTCCCCCTAAATTATCCCAGCCAGGGTTTTGTCTAACCGAGCCTTAAAAATCTCCAAAGATGAAGATTCTACCACCTCCCTAGATAGCCCATTCCAATGCTTCACCACCCTCCTAGTGAGAGAGTTTTTCCTAATATCCAACCTTGACCTCCCCAGCTGTAATTTGAAACCATTGCTCCTTGTTCTATCTTCTGTTACCCTCGAGAACAGCCTAGCTCCCTCCTCTTTGGAGCAACCCTTCAAGTAGTTGAAGGCTGCTATCAAATCTCCCCTCAGTCTTCTCTTCTGTAGACTAAATAAGCCTAGTTCCTTCAGTCTCTCCTCATAAGTCATGTGCCCCAGCCCCCTAATCATTTTTGTTGCCCTCCGCTGGACTCTTTCTAATTTGGCCACATCCTTTCTGTAGTGGGGAGCCCAAAACTGGACACAGTACTCCAGATGCGGCCTGACCAGTGTCGAATAGAGGGGAATTATCACATCCCTCGATCTGCTGGCAATACTCCTACTGATGCAGCCTAATATGCCATTGGCCTTTTTGGCAACAAGGGCACACTGTTGGCTCATATTCATCTTCCCGTCCACCATAACTCCCAGGTCCTTTTCTACAGCGCTGCTACTTAGCTGATCGGTCCCCAGCCTGTAGCAGTGCATGGGATTTTTCCCGTCCTAAGTGCAGGACTTTGCACTTGTCTTTGTTGAATCTCATGAGGTTTCTTTCGGCCCAGTGTTCCAATTTGTCCAAGTCTCTCTGGATCCTGTCCCTGCCCTCCAGAGTATCTACCATTCCCCCCAACTTGGTGTCATCCGCAAACTTACTAAGCACGCAGTCTATTCCATCATCAAGATCATTAATGAAGATGTTGAATAGAACCGGCCCCAGGACCGACCCCTGGGGCACTCCACTCGTTACCGGTTGCCAACCAGACATCGAGCCATTGATTCCTACCCGCTGAGCCCGTTGATCTAACCTGTTTTCGATCCACCTTACGGTCCACTCGTCCAACCCATACTTCCTTAACTTGCCAACGAGAATGCTGTGGGAAACCGTATCAAAAGCCTTGCTAAAGTCAAGGTATATCACGTCAACGGCTCTTCCCGCATCCACAAATCCAGTCATCTCATCATAGAAGGAAATCAGGTTGGTCAGGCACGATTTGCCCTTGGTGAATCCATGTTGACTGTTCCTGATCACTCTATTTTCCTCCAAGTGTTTCAGGATGGATTCCTTGAGAACCTGCTCCATGATTTTCCCAGGGATTGAGGTGAGGCTGACCGGTCTGTAGTTCCCCGGATCCTCCTTTTTCCCTTTCTTAAAGATAGGTACTATATTTGCCTTTTTCCAATCCTCCGGGACCACCCCCATTCGCCACGAGTTCTCAAAGATAATGGCCAGCGGCTCTGCAATCACTTCCCCCAGCTCCCTCAGCACCCTCGGATGCAGTTCATCCGGCCCCATGGACTTGTGCACATCCAATTTCATTAAGTGTTCCCTAACCTGACTTTCCATCACCGAGGGCTACTCTTCTCTCCAGTCTGCGTTACCCCGTGTAGTAGCCTGGGAGCTGGCCCGCCCTGTGAAGACTGAAGTAAAAAAAGCATTGAGTACTTCAGCCTTTTCCGCATCATCCTCCACGAGGATGCCTGCCCCATTCAGTAAGGGACCTACACCACCTCTGATCCTTTTCTTGTTGCTGATATACTTATAGAACCCCTTTCTGTTATCCTTCACATCTCTTGCTAGCTGCAACTCCAATTGTCCTTTGGCCTTTCTGATTTGATCCCTGCAGTCCCGAGCAATATCTTTATACGCCTCCCTTGTCATCTGTCCAAGCTTCCACTTCTTGTAAGCTTCCCTTTTATGTTTCAGCTCCCTGCAGAGTTCCCTGCTAAGCCACGCTGGTCGCTGTCCACATTTGCTGTTCTTTCTGCACATCGGAATGTTATCTTCCTGTGCCTTTAACAGGGTTTCTTTAAAATACAGCCAGCTGTCTTGGACACCTTTCCCCTTCAGATCAGCTTCCCATGGGACCCTGCCCATCAGCTCCCTAAGGGAGCCAAAATCTGCTTTTCTGAAGTCCAGGGTGTGTGTGCTGCTTCTTTCCTTCCTTCCATTGATCAGGATCCTGAACTCTACCATCTCATGGTCGCTGCTGCCCAGGTTGCCATTTACTTCTACTTCCCCGATCAATTCTTCTCTGTTTGTGAGCAATAGGTCTAGAGGTGCAAGGCCCCTAGTTGGTTCCTCCAGCATTTGTACTAGGAAGTTGTCTTCAATATTCTCCAAAAACATCCTGGATTGCCTGTGCACTGCTGTATTATCTTCCCAGCAGACATCAGGATAATTGAAGTCCCCCATAAGAACCAGGGCCTGCGACGATCTGGAAACTTCTGTTAGTTGTCCATAGAACGCCTCTTCCACCTCCTCTTTCTGGTCTGGTGGTCTGTAGCAGACACCCACCACAACATCCCCCTTGTTGCATTCTCCCCTAAACTTAACCCCTTAACTTTCAACCCTCTTGTTTCCACTTTCATAGTGGAGCTCCGAGCAGTCATACAGCTCTTTTACATATAACGCTACTCCTCCCCCCCTTTTTCCCTGTCTGTCCTTCCTGAACAATTTATATCCATCCATGGCAGTGCTCCAGTCATGCAAGTTATCCCACCACGTTTCTGTTATTCCAATTATATCATAGTTCCTTGTCTGTGCCAGTACTACCAATTCTTCCTGCTTGTTTCCTAGGCTCCTCGCATTTGTGTACAGGCACCTAAGATACCGGGCCCATTGCCCTACTTTGCCCTGTCGATTCTCCCTCCTGTCGCATCTTCCCCCTTGCAATTTCTCCCGGTGTCCTCCTTCCCCATTCGCCTGAGGTATTATGACTTCATCAGGAAATAAAAAACAATTATTTGACCCCACCCCCCAGTTCCAACTACCCTCTCTTTTATTCCTACTGTTACAGCCCCAGCATCCCCCAAGTTCCATCCCTTCCCCCAGGTTTCCCTCAGTTTCACTTACCTGTGGGCCTTGGTCACCTTCCCCCTTCGAACCTAGTTTAAAGCCCTCCTTACCAGGTTAGCCAGTCTGCTTCCAAATATGCTCTTTCCCTTCCTGGATAGGTGGAGTCCATCTCTGCCTAGCAGTCCTTCTTCCTGAAACAGCACCCCATGGTCGAGGAAGCCAAAGCCCTCCTGGTAACACCATCTCCGCAGCCAGGCATTCACCTCCAGGATGCATCTGTCTCTGCTCGGACCCCTACCCTTGACCGGGAGGATCGAGGAGAACACCACCTGTGCACCGAACTCCATCACCCGTGCTCCCAGAGCCCTGTAGTCACCTTTGATCTGCAGAGGGTCACCTCTCGCAGTATCATTGGTTCCCACATGGATGAGTAGCATGGGGTAGTAGTCAGAGGGACGGATGATTCTCGACAATCCCTCCGTAACGTCTCGGATACGGGCCCCTGGCAGGCAGCATACCTCCCGAGAAGCCTTATCTGGGCGACAGATGGGTGCCTCCGTCCCCCTCAGAAGAGAGTCACCAACCACCACAACCCGACGTTTTCTCCTGGGTGTGATGGTTGTGATCCTCCCAACCTCGGGGGTGCACGGCTTCTCCTCTTCCATTTCATCTCCTGTCTGTAGTGCTGCGTAGCGGTTCTTTACCACAACGGAGGGTGGGATGGGAGCAGGGGTGGAGCACTGTCTGCTGCCAGAAGTAACCAGCTGCCAGTGTCCACCCTCTGCTTGAGCCATCCCATCCTTACCCGAGGGTGTGGCAGCAGTCCTTTGCCTCTGGATAGTTCCTTCATCCCTGCATTTTCCTCATGGATGCTATCCAGGAACTTCTCCAGGGCATGGATACTCCTGAGCCTGGCCACCTCCTCCTGTAACTCCCCCACCTGCTTCCTGAGAGATTCCACCAGGAGACACCTGTCACATTGAATGATCTCCCCAGCCTGACCGTCTGAGAGTGGGAAATGCAGGCCACAGTCCTTGCAAGTCCACGCCAGGATCTGGGTAGAGATATCCATGGTCAGTATGTCTGTCTGGATACAGGCGCAGGTGGAGGAGACAGTAGCAGTGCTGGCACAAGCGGTGCGGGTCCTCTTCACCATAGTAGCTGCACAAAACACAAACTCCCTCGCAAACTCCCCTGTTTGCAGTCCCTGGTCGCAAGCTCCCCCTGGTCGCTCAGCCACTGGCTTTTAAGGCCTTCTCTGCCTGGGTCAGCCCTTGCCCCTCGTTACGCACACAGGGGAAGGGTGATCACAAGGCTGATTGAGCTGAGCAGGGCTGAGCAGAGAACAATGGTACAAACAGCCCCCAGACAATCACACAATCACAATCCCAACTCACACAGTAACTGACAATTCACAGAAATCACCTGTGGGGGAAAAAAAGGCACAAGCACACACAGTCAGCAATTCACTCTCTCCCTTGCTTCTTCAGCAAGGGGATCTCCTTTGCCTCCTTCTCAGGGCTTCTCCTTCTCCTTCCCTCGCAAACTCCCCTGTTTGCGGTCCCTGTTCGCAAGCTCCCCCTGGTCGCTCAGCCACTGGCTTTTAAGGCCTTCTATGCCTGGGTCAGCCCTTGCCCCTCGTTAAGCACACAGGGGAAGGGTGATCACAAGGCTGATTGAGCTGAGCAGGGCTGAGCAGAGAACAATGGTACAAACAGCCCCCAGACAATCACACAATCACAATCCCAATTTTCCATGCGTTCTATTGCAGAATGAAAGATGCGCTTAATCCCAACCTGGGGATTTCCATTTCAAGGCTTCATTCCTTCATGGTTCCAGCTCGTAGAAATATTACTACATAGTAGAAAAAAGTGGTCCATGTTTTCAGGCTTTGTGTAATTTCCAACAAATTTCTCCGACATCTGACTTCCAAAACTCCTAGACCATGTACTATCTCTGTTTCTTCAGGATCCACCTACTGGCTAGAGCAGCCTTCCACCAACAAGAAGAGCACACATACAGAGTATTCTTTCAAGAAGAAGTCATACTCAGAACACACCCAAAATTCATCCTTAATATAATCTCCCAGATTCACATGAATCAACTGATCCACCTTCTGACTTTCTAACCTAAGCCTTACCTGATAACAGGCAGGCTATACTACACACACTAGATGTTAGGAGAGCCTTAGCCTTTTACAAGGATAGGATGAAGGCTTTTAGGAAGCCTCCTAAGCTTTTCCTTTCTATGGTGGAGAGATCCAAGGAGTCAGCAATATCAGCTCGGAGAGTCTCTGAGTAGGTCTTGAGCTGCATTTGACAATGTTAATCAGGTTTCCAACATGACCCCTGTAGATAGCACTTGCAGACGCTCCACATGGACCACTTTTTGTCATCCAGTGACTTCAAGAATGTTCTTATGTCAGAAATCAGCACAGTGGCCACATGGGTGTAAGTCCACACCTTCGCAGAACAGTATGTGATTACTAAGGACTTGGCCTCTGATGCTCCCTTTAGATGAGGGTCCTGTGGAGCTGTAATTGACCAGATTGCGAAGCTCCAGCCTTCCAGCAGGAGACTGCTTGGAAGTCCTCTACAGAGGAGCACTTATAGGGACACTATTTGAAGGTTATTCAACTTGTGCAGTAGCAATGATTCTTTGAGATGTGTTCCACAACCCACACTCCTTCCTTCTACTTTGCAGTTCCTGTCAACGACTGAGATTGAGAAGGAACTGGGGTTAGCCTGCACATGCTGGTTAGCCTCATGGCGGGTTATGAGAGGAGACCACATGTGTGGTTCTAGTGAACACTGCTACCAAAGTTGGCAGTGCAAGGATGCAAGTGCACCTACAATGGTGTACCTTAAGGATGTACATCTTGAAGAAGCATCATTGCTGCATAACATGAGCAATTTCGTTATCATTTTTACTCTGTAAAACTGATTATAAGTGAACCCTTAATATAAAATGTGACATTGTTCTCTTTAAAAAAGCTAACTAAAGTTTTTGTCCCTGTCAGTCTAGTTCAGCAAAACAAACAAGGAATCTAGTGGCACTTAAAGACTAACAGATTTATTTATTGCATGAGCTTTTGTGGGAGAAAACTCCCACGTTGTCAGGTCTTCAAGTGGGATGACAAAGCGGGTTGCAGCCCATGATAAACTAATGAGCCATTAAGGACACAATGGTTGTATTCTTTGTCCTTAATGGCTCATCAGTTTACTCCCCGGGACCATATCACCTGGCAGATTCCTTTAACATTAAGGAGACAATGGTTGTTCACACCCTTCCGTCTAAGGCATTTGTCCAGAATGACACAAGTTAAAGTAAGGATTTAACATCAAATTCTTAACTTCTAATCAAAATAGAATTCCTAGACATAAACTATATAATCATTCCCAGCAAATTACTACCTTTCTATTGATACCAAACATGACGTAGTTCCTATGGATTATAGCATTTATGAGATATCCATAGAAAATAATATCATAAATGCTTCTCTAAATCCAGACAGTGTCACACCGTGCCCACATGCCCTGCCCTTTGGGGGGCATGCCAGGCCCCCCCTGTGTCCCCCCGGCAGGGAGGGCATTGGTGTAGTCCTGGGGTAGCCCTAAGTCGACTTAGGGCTACCCCAGGGCTACACTGGCTTAATTCGACTTTAGAAAGTCGAATTAAGCCTTAGTTCGAGTAGAAAGGTGGTTTAATAAAGTCAACTTAATTTTCATTAAGTCGACTTTATTTTGCTTAAGTTGACTTAAGTAAAGTGTAGTGTAGATGCAGGGCACATTAAGTTGACTTAAGCCAAGCTTAAGTCGACTTAATTTACTAGTGTAGACGCAGCCCATATGAGCAAATACTCAAAGAAAAAATTATTACTAACCTTCTACCCTGTTGTTCTTCAAGGTGTTGCTCATGTCCATTCCAAGACCTACCTGCCTACCTCTCTCTTGGAGTCAGTGGGCTATAAGGAGCTAAAGAAATGGGGTCAGCGGGCATTAAATACAGTACCATCAGGGTATGACTCCAGGGGTCTCTGAATCTGACCTGGGAGATACCACTGGGGGTGGGACTTCTGAGCATATAGTGCAGGCACATCTACTTGGACTGAACATGAATAACACATCTCAAAGAAAACAGTGATGCAAGGTTAGTAATTGTTTTTTTTTATGGCTCCTATAAGGGTTCTGTAGTCAGTTGTATAGTACAGAACCAAATCTTCACAGTAGGGTCTGTATCTGTTGTTTGTATTTAACATACTTACCATGGAAATGCTTGAAGTTCAACTAGGAATGGGGCCACTGTGCCCTGGACAGGCAAAGTTAACAGTCTGTTTGCTGAAGAAGAGTCTAAATAGACTAGACAGATGCAGGGTGGGCAAAGGGATCTAATACACAAGCAGAATGAACAGTTGGTGGCACCAAACATCGCCTTAGTTCTGGGGGAAGCGGGGGGGGGGGGGGTGCGCAGGAGGTTTACCTATGAAGGAATAGGTTAAATGGAAAAGTCAGAGAAGGGAAACGGGGACAGACGGGAGAAGAGTGGCAAATGTAAGGTGACGCTGAGATGAAAAGACTAAGAGGGTTGGAGCAAAGTACTAATCAACACAATGCAGAGCAAGTCCATGCAAACCTATAGAAATGCTTGGAATGTGCAGAGCTCCAAAGGTCCTTGCCTGGCTGTGTCTGCACCTTTTCTCCTGAAGTCTCTGGCTGGCTGCTCTCTGCTGTCTGAATGGTGTGGGGCAGATAGGGAGGTAGTATTCTGCTCCTAGTGTTTACAAAGTTGTGGGTTTTGGGGTGTCTCCCCAGCACAGTTATGGGTCCAAAGGGGGTAGAGGTGGCTCTGGCTGGGCCCCATTTTACTCTCTCATCACATTGGAGCCATTCCTGCTTTGACTACTTCTGCCCCTACTCATGGGCAAGCTAGTGACAGAAGGGAAGGGAAGTGTCATTTGATTGATCAAAATCTGCAGAATCGTAATTTTAATGGCAGCACTTTCTGTGGCATGGCAAGGGGAACTTGCTGCTCCCTTTTCCCTCCTGGCTCTAGGTCCTTGGGTTAGTGGAAATTTTGACGATAGTGTTGTTGCGCATACATCAAGTTAGGTGTCATTCGAAAGCTTTCTCTCATGAACAAAATGGTCCCAAACATGACAAACCTAGAACAATTATGTAGATGTATAATCAAGAAAGTATTTTTAAAAATCAACTAAATAAAGTATATTACAGGAGGATGCATTGATCTTCAGTAATTCTAAGTAAGTTAACTTCAACATGTAGGACTGAAAACATTTATTGATTAAATTGTCAGCATCCTCTCCTGGGGCATCACTGCTTGACACATTATCATGCTGATCCTCATCCATGACACGCTTGTATATCTCATAAAAATGGCTATAGTGGGTCGTACCAATGGTTCATCTTTCCCAGTCTCCTGTCTTCTGACAGTGGCCAATGCCAGGTACTTCCAAGGGAATGAACAGAATAAGTAATCAGCTTAATTCATCCCCTGTGCCCATTTGCAGATTCTGTCAGAGAGGCTAGGGACATGTCCGAGCATGGTTTGCATCCCTGCTAATCCTGGCTAATAGTCATTGATGGGCCTATCCTCTGTGAACTTATCTAGTTCTTTTCTGACCCTATTAAGAGTATTGGCCTTCACAACGTTCCTGAGCAATAAGTTCCACAGGTTGACTGCATCGTGTGGAAAAAATATTTCCTTCTGTTAGTTTTAAACTACTGCTTCCTACTTTGATTTGGTGACCCCTAGTTCTTACGTTATGCCTTGTTTATGGGACAGGAGAGGTTGCTGTAAGCTCCCATCCCTTTCTCAGACAGGCACTTACATGCAGACTGCAGGGAGGCACCTAGGTCTGCTAGAGATCCATGAACATGAAATCAGCCTTCCGGCTTAGGCACCCACCCTACTCCTTGCGACCACTGCCACCACCTCCCAGTCTTGTAACTTTCAACCCACTGCTTTATCTCTCTCTCTCTCCTGTTGAAGGGGTGTTCTGCATATAAAGGAAGTGTTTGGGCCAGAGGGGGGGAGAGAAGGAATGGCACTGTAATCCAGTGGTGAGACCTGGCTCAAGTCGCCCTGCTCCAATCACTTTCTTTATACACAATGGCAAAGCTTCAACAAGAGAGACTGAGAGAGCCACATCATAATATCCCATATTCAGTGGTTAGAGCACTATCCTGACAGAGGGGAAGGCCTGTTCAAATCTCTTCTCTGCCCTGGAAGGAAACGGATCCCTGGCAAGTACTGTGGACCAGTGAGCTAAAAGTTGAGATGGGGAATGGTGGTGGTACCACCTGTGGGGGGAGGGGGGTTGTTTTTGAATGGGGCCTGATCCAGTAGCACCTTCTGAGTGTGGCTATCAAATTGGGAGATATAAGCATCTGAATGCCTGTCTTCCTCTTGGCCTCAGGTGGGAGACGGGTGTCCAGATGCCTAGAGTAAGGCAACAGCGCACATTCTTGGAGAGAGAAACTTAGGGGCTGAGTGAGTTTAGACACCTACAGCAGTTCAGTGGGAGTTAAGCATGTAAAATGTGATTTGGGTGTCGGTACCTAAGGAGTGTTCTGGGCTCTGTCCTTTGTGCCTCCCAGAGTTCCAGGATGTGCAAGGTAGGATACCCAATTTCTTCGAGTGACTGCACATGTTAATTCCAGTTCAGGTGTGTGCACAGATTGCTGGAAAGCTTTCCCATAGACTACCTGCAGGGTTGGCTGCAGCCAATGGGGACGACCCTGCAAATATAGCTCAGTCAACCCTCTCCAGTTCCTTCTTACTGCCCTGACAGTCACTGGAATGGTGCTTGCTTGCTTCGTAGCTAGCTATCCCCTAGTTCTTCTTGTAGTTCTTTGTGGTTAAGTAATTGTTAGTTAATAGTTGTTGTTAAATACCTCAAGGCGACTATGTCAGGGGTGATCAGAACTTTAACCGACCATGCCCTGACCTCGGTCTGCACATGCCTGAGACTCCTGGGCCATATGGCCTCCTGCACATATGTAGTGGAGTTCACTCGGCTGAGACTACAGGCCCTGCAGGCATGGCTGGCATCAGTCTATCGCCCATCGCGAGACTCTCTGGGCACCACCACACATGCTGGAGACCCTACGATGGTGGTGTCGGCGGTGCAATGTGTGCGCAGGCTGGCTGTTCCAAACCCCCCAACTGTCAAAGTGCCTAGTGGCAGATGTTTCGGATGCAGGATGGGGGCACACCTGGATAACCTGCGAACCCACGGCCTGTGATCTGAGGAGGAGATGTATCTACGTATAAAAGAGCTCAGGGCAAGCTGCCTAGCCTGCAGGGCATTCCAAGACAAACTGGTGAGCAGGACAGTCCTGGTCCAAACAGACGATACCACGGCCATGCATTATATCAACAAACAGGGTGGAGCTCGCTCCTCTCCCCTCTGCTGAGAACCTCACAATCTATGGGACTCCGGAATCCAGCACTTGATTCTCCCAATGGCTTCATACGTCCCTGGTTCTCAGAATATCCTAGTAGACAGCCTCAGCAGACAGTTCTCGACCCCTGAGTGGTCCCTCTGTTTGGGATGTTGTGGGGGACATCATCTGATGGTGGGGGACTCCCCAAATAGACCTGTTTGTGTTGGAGTCCAACTGGAAGTGCGGTATTTTCTGTTCATTTCAGAACTGCAGCTCAGGTTCCCTGGCAGACACATTCCTGATTCCCTGGTTATATTGTCTGGGCTATGCCTTTCCAGCAACTCGGTTGATTCACAAGACACACCTGAAGATAAAACAGGACAAAGCAGCAATCATTCTGATTCCTCTAGAATGGCCCCAACAGCATTGGTTTGCAGTGCTGCTGGACCTGTTGGTCAGGGATCCAATCTCCCTGCCCCTTTACCCAGACCTGCTCGTGCAGAACCACGGTGCCCTGAGACATCCCAACCTGGATTCTTTGCGCCACAAGGCATGGTACCTCCATGGCTAAGCAAAGATGAGCTGCAATGCTCCTCACAGGTAGCCGAAAGCTTTCAACTAGGATGACTTACCAGGCCAAGTGGAAAAGATTCTCCTCATAAGCAGTGGAGAAGGGCGTCCAGCCCTCTTCAGCACCTGTGCCAAAGGACTTAGACTATCTCCTGGACCTGAAACAGCAAGGTCTGTCATGCTCGTCCATTAAAGTCCATTTGGTGGCCATTTTGGTGTTCCTCCAGGGCTGTGCACAAGGCTCCCTGTTCTCAGCCCACACAATAGTGTTTCATGAAGGGCCTGGACAGGCTGTTCCCTTCTATTCGCCTTCCACTGGTTCTGTCTAGACTGACCGGCCATCCCTTTGAACTGCTGGCTTCCTGTTTCTTGTTGTACTTACCTTGAAAGGTGACCTTTCTAATGGCAATTACATCAGCACGCAGGGGAATGGAGCTCCGGGCTCTTATATCAGAGCCCCTCATACCCTCTTTTTTTAAGGACAAGGTACAACTGCGCCCTCACCTCGCGTTCCTGCCTAAGGTGATTGCTCATTTCCACACCAACCAGGACACTTTTTCTGCCCAAAACCTCATGCTACTGACAGACGCCTCCACACACTGGATGTGCATAGGGCCTTAGCCTTTTATAGAGACAGCACTTAGACCTTTCAGGAAGTCCTCAGAGTTATTCTGTCAGCAACTGCCACGAATGAAAGGGGAACTGGTGTCCTCCCAATGCCTGTCCTCCTGGATCATGGCCTATATCAGGCAATGTTGTGTTGGCCAAGGTTCTGCCCCCACGGTTGATGGCTCACTTGATTTGAGAGCAGGCCTCCTCAACAGCCTTCCTGGCGCACATGCCCATTGTAGATATTTGCAAGGCGGCAACATGGTTGTCTGTGCATACCTTTGCTGCTCGCTATGTGCTTACCTAGGAGGCGAGAGATAATGCGGCTGTTGGCAGAGCAGTGCTGCAGGCTGTGGACTTGTAGAATTTCATCCCTCCTCCAAGGTAAGGCTTGGGAATAACCTGAGTTGGAATTAACATGAGCAATCACTCGAAGAAGAATCTGCTATTTACCTGTAACTAGTGTTCTTTGATATGTGTTGCTAATGTATATTCCAACACCTGCCCTCCTCCCCTCAGCTGGAATTCCAGCAAGAAGGAACTGGGGAGGGAGAGCAATATATGGAGGGTTGCAGGGGTGTGCCCCGGTGGCTGCAGCTGACCCTGCAGGTAGTCTAGGGGAAAACTTTCCGGTGATCTGTGCATATGGTGCATGCATACCTGAGTTGGAATATACATGAGCAACAAATCTCGAAGAACACTAGTTACAGGTAAGTAACCATTTCTTATTCCATAACTTTTGCTTAAGATACTGGTATTTTTAATTCAACTTTGATGATGGAGTCTTACAAACAAGTCATTCCTTGGTTATATTTTTAGAGCATGTGACTGTAGCAAATCAACAGTAGAATTTAGCATGAAAAGCAGGGTTGCTTTTTTAATATTAAAATGTTGAATATAGCTTTTATTAAAAACCAAGCGTCTGTAAAAATTTGTTTTTAATAATTTTTCCTTCTTTAGTACGACAATCTCCTGAGTCAATTTGGTTGCATGCAAGTTTCTGGTTCAGTGTCCTCCCAATCACTGTCTGCCCCAGAGACGAGTCATTCGCAAACATCGGGCAACAACATAGAACAATACATTCATGATCTTGACAATAATTCCTTTGAGTTGGACTTGCAGTTTTCTGAAGATGAGAAGAGGCTACTACTGGCAAAACAAGCTGGTGGAAATCCATGGTAAAACATTTAAATCTGATCTTTGGGGAGTGGGGGGAATGTGTTTTCTCACCATGACTCTATATCAAATATGCTTGGCTCACAAGTAAAGAGAAGCCTTTTCTTTCTGGGCTCTGGAAAACAGCACAGTTCTTTGCTTCTCACATATGGACAACAATTATAGAAGCTCTTCAAGCCAAATTAAGCTCTTACAGCAAGACAGATCCATTGTCTTCAGATCATACCATCAACAACACTTAAGTGCAACCCATCAGTCTTCAGTCACAATAGGAATTAAGTTGCAAATAAATTAGGGTTGGGGAGTAGGGAAGAAGTTGAAATGCATCTAGTATTTAGTGTAATGTGCATGGTTCATGGGGAAAAAGAGAGAGGGAGATCTGTCACGAGAAACTGGAACTTTGTAGAGATTCCAAGACGATGGATCTTTAGAAATATCTAAGATAGATTGGGAAGAAAAAGAAAACTGTAATTAGGGTAATGATAAAACAAAATAGGAGTCTTGTGGTACTTTAAAGACTAACAAATCGGTGGTTACATTTTGTGGGGAAGAGCTGCCTCTCCCGTGACGATTTTTTTTTTTTTTTTTTTTGGTTAGGCATCAGTTTGTAGAAAACAACTTGATACTAAAAATGGGTCCTGTAGACAAAAGAAAGGTAAGTCTCACCATCTTTTCTAACAGATGTAAAATGTCATTGTTCTCATACAGTTGCACCTCTGAGAACTATATTTTTAAAGAACTTGATTTTTCTGAGTTTCCTGATTTGTACAGGTTTGTTAGTTCTGTCCCAAATCTATTGTTCCTTTATAAAAGATGTCATAACATTTCCTAGCAAACAGCTTTTCACAAATGTTAATATCCTCCCATATTTTTTGGTCCACTCTTGGTTGAATGAAAGCTGCAGTCAGGTTAGCTGATAGTGCTTCCAATTTGTAATCAGCTGTGAATGGAGATGTCTTCTGTCTTCCTTTATCAGTCTGATTAGGTCAGCATACCACTCAGTTTCCAGTTATGTTTGCTCTGTATGTTTTTGAGCTGCTTATGTCTGAATCTAGAATATAGGTTGTTAATTTTCCTAAATGTAGCTTTTAATTCTTCTGAGGTAGAATGAAACAAACTGTCATTCTAAGAGCAACTGCGCTTCCCTTCCCTTTCTTTCACACCTGACTTAGAGCTACTCTGGAGAGAAAGGCAGAGATGGCACTAGGATCAATTACTTAGGGTTTAAATTAAAGGCTATTGTCATGTAGCTATCATGCTCTGCTGCCTTCAAATGCAGGGTGTCTTCATCCCAGTCATCTTTACTTACCTGTCACACTGGATTTTTTTCTTCAGAAGTACATTGTTTTGACTGTTCCTTGCATGGAGCGAAAACCCCTGAAAAGGATGATACTTCGCGATGTCTATATAACCAGCTGTTTTATTTCTAAAAGTTTTCTGTTGGAACTTTGGTAAATGAGGTTGACTATTTAAAATTCTGGTTCTATTGATGCTACAGCAAAATGTATTGAGATGCAGACAAGAATATAATCAAGAAGCAGAAATTATTTATACAGTGCTCTGAGAGCTTCAAAAACAGCCTCAATCTCTGTCCAAATTACTTACAGTGCAAGTTACATGTGGTGGACATGGAGGGGAACAGGAGAGAAAGGGACAAACTTTTTATGTAAAGTTAATGAAGTTGTTTTAGTCTGTAGTCATTTCAATTAACTTTAAAAAAAAATGTTATTAACTTGTTCAGGACTTGATCTCAGTCCCACAAAGAAACTGTTACAGTTGCACACACACACAAGTCTCTCATAGGTATTACCTTCCAAGTATGTTAGTTTAAAAGTGTATGTGTGAGTATGTTTGTGTATAATGTATAAAAAACCCACACAAACCAAACAAGGAAAAGTAATGTAATGCTGAATTTTTTTTCAAAAGGCGATCATGGCAATTACAGGCTGGTAAACCTAACTTCAGTGCTAGGCAAACTAGTTGAAACCTACAATTAAACAGAATTCTCACACACAGACAAATATAAAATGTTGGGGATGAATCAGTATGGCTTTTGTAAAGGGAAATCATGCCTCAATCAGTTAACATTCTTTGAGGAAATCAACAAGCAGTTAGACTAGGGTGATCCAGTCGATACAGACTTGCAGAAGTCTTTTACAAGGTCCCTCACCAAAGTTTCTTAAGCAAACTAAGTGGTCAGGATAGAAGGTGAAAGTCCTCTTAAATCAGAAACTGATTAAAAGACAGGGAATGAAAGGTAGAAATAAATGCCCCATTTTCACAGTGGAGAGGAGTAAATAACAGGGTTGCCTAGGGATCTATACTGGGACCAGCAGTGGTCACCATTCTCGTAAATGACCATGAAAAGAGATGAACAGTGAAGTGGCAAAACTTGCAGATGGTACATAATTGCTCAAGATAGTTAAGACCAAAGCTTACTGCAGAAAGTTACAAAGGGATCTCACTAAACAGGGCCACAAAAGACATTACTTTCCTCACCTTGTCTGGGCAATAAAATGACAGGGGAAATTTGGGCTTTAGTTGTATCCCCCTCAGCCCTATTTTGTCATGGTTATTTTTAGTAAAAGTCACATACAGGTCAGAGACTTCTGTGAATTCTTGTTTATTGTCTTTGATCAGTCAGTGTGACCTTTGCTTAAAAAAAAAAAAAAAAAAAAAAAAAAAGACACAATCTTACTTTTATGAATAGACACATGCTATTTATCTCTTCACGTAACACAAGAACTAGGGGATAACCGGATGTAATTAATAGGGAGGAGGTTTAAAACAAAAGGAATTAATTCACACAACACAAGTCATTCTGTGGAATTTGTTGCCAGGGGATGTTGTGAAGGCCAAAAGTATTAATTAGTGTTTTAAAAAAAAAATTAGATTAAATTTGTGGAGGATAGGTCCATCAGTGGCTATTAACCAAGGTTGTCAGAGGTGGAATCCCATGCTCCAAATGTCTCTTAACTTCCAGCTGCCAGAAACATCTGGCACTGACTGCTATCAGAGATACGTTTGACTAGATGGACCATTGGTCTGATCTGGTATGACCATTCTTACGTTCTAACGTTTTGAAACTGTTCAGGAATTTACTGGAAGCCCAACTCTTAAGTTAGCCAACCTATATTAAATCTGCTTTCATAATGATGCCTTGAGGGAATCAGAATCCCACACTACCTTGTCCATCTGTTTAAAAAAATTAGTTTTATCATTAATGAAAACTAGAATGCATATAGTGACTGTGCTGCCTGACAATACATGTATTGCTGATGAGAGAAATAGAGTAATGAAGGCAGTTGTTCCCTACTCTTTATTAATGGCTGTGATTCAGGGATGCAGATGAGCAAGTGCTAATGCCCACTGATCTCACTGTGACTTAACCACATGCGTAAAGAGGGCTGTGGGCTGGGGGCCAAGGGGGAGGTAAGGAAAAACACACCGCGCACACACAGCTGTGAGTGTTCTCCCTTTGCCTTGATACATGTTGCTGTTCTTCTTGTTAGGGATTGTTTGCTCGTCGGCGCCAGTTACTGCTCACTGAGGGGCCCCATTTGTATTATGTGGATCCTGTCAACAAAGTTCTAAAAGGAGAAATTCCATGGTCACTAGAGTTGCGACCAGAAGCCAAGAATTTTAAGACCTTTTTTGTTCATACAGTAAGTGACTCAGTCTTAATTTTGATCAATATTCATTGGGAAATTATTAGAAATTAATTGTAAACATCTTGTTTATAGAAATGTTGTCACTGCCTATGTATTAACAAAGATTTGTACTGTTACTCGTGAATGGTAGGCTACTAGTAGTAGTGTGCTTTTAGGAAAAGAGAGGATTGAATCCGTATGGTTTGGGGGGAGAGTTAACAAAGAAATATACAACTTTAAATGGATTGTGTGATCTAGAAAGCGATGCTGTAAGAGTTTGATTTTCATATTAGTCTCTTCAAAATTGAGTCAAAGCACTCTTGCATGGTGCAACTCATTAGAACTGTGCCAATGAGTTACTGTATCCATTAATTAGTCTATATATTTTTAAATGGAAAAACATAATCTTGCAGCTGTACAGTTGTCTGGAAATAACTGACATTGTTTTATTACAAGCAAGGTTAATTAATATGTTCCTGAACAAATTTTTCCTGAATTAGTTTTCCTCCTAGTAATAGGATATTTATTGCTTTTTTTCTTGTCTTATTTGCTGCTGAAATAGTCAGTCATTAAACTATTATTTACTTGTAGCCTAACAGAACATATTACCTGATGGACCCAAGTGGGAATGCTCATAAATGGTGCAAAAAGATACATGAAGTTTGGCGGCACAGATACCATCAGAATGCTGCTAAATAGTAAAGCTCATCCAAAATGTCCCAGTCTCCCTACTTGCTGCTAGGACTCCATGTGCAGCCGATCAGAGGAATCTTCCCAACCCATCTATTATCCATCTCAAGGGGAAGCATATGTCTGAAATATTTTGGGTTTTTTTTTTTTAAAAAAACAAACAAACAAATGGAATTCAGGGTCGCTTTGCTTGCTCTTTGTGCTTCTGTTGAGGCTTCCACATGCATATCGTTGAAGTGAAGATCTTGCTTCTGTGCACTTCAGCTCAATTTCTGCTGCAAACTAGTGGATAGACCTTGCCTTACCAGCTTCACTTAAGATCAGTTAAAACCGATCTACACGCACACCCCCCAGATCATGTACCGGTCCTGCACTTTATGGGGCTGGGATTTTCTGTGACTTTCAGATTATCATTAAACTGTATTTCATCAGGGACTTTTAAATGCCTCTGCTGAGGTGTAACCAGCACCTCCTCTTTTTACTTTTTTATTTTATGTTTTATTTTGCTTACTGGTCTCTGGCATTCGCGGTCAGGTCAGTTGCATCCTTGCCTAACTCCTGATATAGTTCTGGTTGCAGGATTTCCGTGGTACTTATGATGATGATGATGTGAGTAAATCAGATGCAAGTGTCTGGCAGACAGACTCCGATGATGCAGGTTGTAAGACAGTAAAATGCTGAACATGGATGGCACTGAAAATTTTCTAAAATTGAAATTTTGGCTTTTGAAGTTCATAAAGTTTTAAACAGGGAATTTTAATTTGATGCATTTACATGTGTAATCAAGGGACAATAAATTTACCAGCATGCTTTTAACTAATACTAACTAAAAAAAAAAAAAAAAAAAAACCTAGTTAGTATAAATTATTGAGGTAGTAAATAGGCTCTTCACCTTTTCTGGAGATGAGGGCAGGTAGCTTTCTTTCCAGGGTGTGCATGTTGTGCGTTTTAGTTGGGTCAACCTATTTACTTGGGCAGAGAAGGAAGAGTGAAAACTTTGATGTACGATTGTCTCTTTCTATAATGAGATGTACAAATACTCTTGTCCTGGTCATTGGCCAAACAACTAGCAGACCTTTTAGCAATTCTGAAAATATTTTAAATGATCAAATATAATCTGGAAAAGTTGAAAGTTCAAATGAAAATGCTAATACAAAGGAAAAATGTATGGTACTTTAGTCATATCTATAAAATGAAAATGGTTGTTTCATATCGGTCTGCTTCATCCTTTTCAGATTAAATTGTTACGGTCAAACATTTCCTGTGACATAGCAAAGACTTTGCTTTGTACATGTTAAAAATGACTTCTCTAGTAGTGTTTTCCATGTATCTCTGCTTCTGGGTAACCAGATCTCCTGGGAAGAACAGATCCATGCCTGGACAAAGACATTCCTCCCTCATGTTTTAAGCAGTATATATACCACACCTATTCATACATCCATTTTCAGAAACATCTCTTATCTTTGCTCCTTTGTCACTTGAATTGTTTTTGTACAAAGTATCCCTTCCCGTCCTCAAACTTAAGGAAGATTGTCATGCTGTTGTGTCAATACCATTGGTGGATTCCATTTTTGTGGTTAGTCTGAATGTCCTAGAAGTAACCCAGCAATGCTAGATTTTCCAGATGCACCTGAAGAAGCCTATTCTATGCCATTAGGAATGGTGCACGGTTGGCCTTGGCAAACAGGACAATGTCAGAATTTTCAGATCTATAAAAGAGAGTCTGATTAAGTTGCTAACTTCCTCAGAATTCTTTTTGAAGAGGTACCAGTATGCAGTTTATAACTTACAGTAAAGATTCCCCACACATACTCTATAAAAAAAATTCATTAATGTGGTTTTTTTAGAGGTGGAGGCAGTACAGTGTCTCTCAGGCTCCTGCCATAAAGGGAAAAGTAGAGGATATTCCTCCTGGGAAAATCACGGTAGTCTGAAATTGACTTTACCCCTACTCTTAAGGCAAACCACTTGCCATGAAGCTCTTGGAGTAACAAAGGACTCCTGTAATTGTATTAACTCCATAGCCAACATCATGGCCATGATAACTTACTCTTGCTTTTTTTGTGTTTGTGGCAATAAGTGCCAAAGCTATCAAGCTTCACCTCTGTCTGAGGGATTACAAGCCTGAGGCACCGAGCTCTAATGGGGTACTATTCTTGCCTGCTGTAGAGGAGCCTGGTGGTGGTGCTGTACAGCAGCTCAGATGTATACACTGCAGTTACTTTGTGTGTTTTGCTTGTAGATGCCACACTTAATTTTGCAAAGAGGTAGCTTGTTATGGCGTGTAGTATTAACACCACTAATTTGAACATAGATTAGACTCAGCAACCTCCATCAACCTGTTCATTTCAGCTGATTAGAGAAAGAATAGGAACATTTAAACACTTCTGTAACATCAAATAGATGAGTAACCCCTTCTTGCCATTAAGACATATTTCCTCCTTTCTGCCCACTGCTTTTTTTTTTAAAAAAACTGCTCCTATAACACCTAACTTGCACCCACTTTCACCCAAAGAAGGTCTTTTGAAAAAGGCGGCAGGAATAATTATAAGTCACTGCTGTGTAGATCATATAGGTGAGAGCCTGAAAAGTTGGGGTACGTCACTCTTCTAAAAATGACAGTATTGCAGTTGGAAACTTCTACAAGTGGAGTCCTGCACAAGTTCCCTCTCCCTGAATATTTATGTTCTTAAGAATTAAGCCACATTCAGCAGGGTTTTGGCCCATGAAAAAGTTGTTTTGGCGATTACTCTTACTTAGAACAATTTACAATATTAAGCACTACCTTCTGTAGTAGGTGAAACTCACAAATAACAAAATCAGCTTCCAAAAAAATGGTTTTTCACATTCCACTTTTTTTCCTCAGGTTACCCACTCAGTCCAAAATGTCATTCACAAGCTTGCACTGAAGTCACTCATCTTTGCAGTGGAAGGGAGCAAAAGCTGAGTTCGGGGCTTGCTGTCCTTACTCTCTGCTTTATTGGAGGAGGAGCAAGTCAAGTGAAACTCCTCACCCCCATGTTTCCCCTCCAGTGAAGCGGAAAATAGGGTAGGAGAGGCTGCTTCTTGCTACTGCACTTCTAGGAGGGGACCAAAACTATTGTAGGCGAGGCTTTCCCTAGTCATTTTCCTTTTAGATGGCGGGACTGTAATGGGGGAAGATTGAGACTAGGGGAGAATAAGGCAAAGGCTTTCACTCGTGGAATGGGTAGATTCCACAGGTTTGACACCTGCATACAGACATAGGAGGTGCTGTATGCTATGGTAGACTGGTTCCTGCCATGGATAAGTATATCTCAGTATGGTCAGAGCAGTTGAGTGCTTTGTGCAGGTACGTACTAGTGGTTCATGAGAGAGCATGGAGGAGAGTGCATAGACAAATGCTAAATAGCCTGTTCTAGGGCTGAGTGCAGGCTCCATGTTGTGATCATGTGGTCTCCAATGGAGAGAGTGTAGCTGACCACTAGCAGCCTCTTTGCACTCCTTGCTCCAACTGTCTTCAAGAGAAGAGCCTTCTTTCACTCTCCTTTCCCAGTTAGTTACCAAGACTTTCAAAAAGACTGAGTCTGGGAGGTGAGGGGGTGCATTTCAGATTAGGAGACACGTAGTTTGAAGTTCTGGCTCAAGAAGACTATTCAACTCTTGGAATGGGCCTACTTTCCATTGAATGGAATCATATAGAAAAGGTGGGGGAAATTGGTGCTAAAAAGTATACTTAGCCCACCTTCCTGTTCCTTGGGATATTGATGCAATCTTATCTTTTGTACAGCTTTAAAAATAAAAAATAAAAAGTCATGTTCAAGGTTCCTTGGCCAGAAGCAGAGTTTGCTTTTTCACCATTTATCTCGGTGTCCTAAGCCCTCTTCTGGGCCATGTTTATTTTAAGGACAGTTAAAGTTCTAGCTTACATAAGCATTGGGGTTTTTTTTTTTTAAAGAGATCTGTTGTCTATCATGAACAATGTAACAATGATTTTAAGATGTGCTGAGTTGGTATCTTATAAACTATGCAGCATTGCCATGGTCCCATAACACTGTTGAACTCTGTGGGAATTCTGCTAGATACAGCTCCAAAAACCTTCCTGTCGGATGGGTAAAAGTATTCAATCCATCCTTCAGCTTTTGCCCTATCACATGAGAACAGTATGTTGGATGCTAATAAAGACTCCTATATTGGGCACTTTCAAAGGATCCTCGCTAACTGAAGAGATTAAAATTTCTCATTAGTTTTGTTGACTGTGGAAATCCAAGTTTAATTGTGATAAATTTCCCCACCCTTAAAATAATATAGACAACAGATGTATGGTATGTCTCCTGTGACCTAGATGACACTGAAAATGAATGTGTATGCAAATATGAAGTGTGTGTGTGGGGGGGGGGATTCCGTGATGTGAGAACTGTAATGCCCATCCAACCCCACTCATCCTCTTCCACATTTTTACAGAAGAGTCTTTATTGTGAAGGGCCACATAGCTATTTTGGTGACAAAGGTCCAGTTCACTCAAAAACATTTGTGTCTATAAAAGAGGCAGCAACTAAAATAGTGAAGTAAGATGGTTCTTTCACCCCCTGGGAATGGAGTATTCCAACTGGAGCGCATTCACTGTAATTCTTGCTATCTAGGAGGAGATTCTCTGTTAGACTGAGTAATACCCTAAGGGAAATGGAGAAAGTTCCATGACCTGGGATCTTTAAAAATTAGATGGAATTAAACACTAGAATGTGTGAGATACAGAGGAGCTGCCTTGAGTGGAAGCAGATGTCACTAGTCATTTTATCTCCCTGTGTTACTGTTTTGGATCTCTTTGTTCCCATCCTTCCAACAGAGGAAGATTGGAAATCTCAGACTTTCTTTGGAGGTTAACAGCACCGTAGATTACACAACCATAAAACAATGAAAATGATTTTTACCTTCAAAACAGAATATGCTCCCTGCACTACATTCCTAGCCTCTGTTCTGTGGGGTTTGTTCATTATTAATGCTTTTAGCTGCGGAAAGGAGGTATGCAGTTTGCTAAAACTGGGTTCTCTAGGGCCTGTGCAGTCCCTGTCCTCTTAGGGCTGCTGGTGTTAAAAGAACTGGTGGTTGTACGAATGGGTGTGGTATTTGTATTCCTCAAAACATTTGGTAGAAGTATTTGCCAATATTTTACTAATCACTCCTGCAATGCCTCAGGGCCTAGAAATTGTTGCCCGTAGATACTCCTTTCAGTTTGCAGGTAAGTAATCCACTTTGACCCAGAGCAGTACCTTTTCAGCTAATGGGAAATTTATGATCTAACTTGTAATCTGCATTTCCCTATAACTTCTTCCCTCACTCTTGGAAGAAATACTGCTGTAAAAAGTGAATTTAGAAATTGAAAATCCAAACTGTCATGCTGCCCTCTTGTGTGCTTCAATCTGAGTGAAAATGAATGGGGACAGCCTCATGTTTTAAGTTTGATTGGACATGGCAAAATTGTGGCAGAACTCTCAGCTGCTCCAACAAAAAAACCAAAACCAATTCGGTTCTATAATGAACTTTGATAGATTTTTAGCTGTCTTTCAGGGTGGTGGCAGTCAGTCAAGTGTAATATTCTCTACCTGGTGTGTAGCTGTAACTGTGATGTACAGGCAAAGCAAAAAATAAAGACTTTATGAAAACAGAAGCAAATAATGCAGTGATATTAGGATACACCTTTTGTATTTTTATTCTTCTAAGGTTATTTGCTGGCTCGAGTGGGCCTTTAGTTCAGTCTGTGTTATTTAAATTCTAATATATGAATTATTTGGATTGATTCATGTTCGGGGCCATGGTGTTGTATGTATTGATGTACAGCCTTGAATGTGAATAATTATTGTAAACTATATTTTCACCTCTCTGGCTTTATTATATACATTTTCTATTGGTCGATGATTTAATCATATCTTATAATTTAATGCCCGTGTGTTCCCCGACAGCGCTCGCTGCTGTAGCCTGGATGATGAATTTTCACTATGGTCGATAGTCTTGTAATAAAAGCATGTAGGGTCCTAGGCCCGGGCTCCGCCTCTTCTTCTGCGCCGCGGGTCGGGCCCGCCTCGGCGGGGGCTCCCGGGCCCGAGAGCTGGGGCCGCCGCCGGCTGCCTGAACCGAGAGCGGCGCCCGCTGCACTGGAGGACTCCGGTGGGGGCGGATGCGTAAGGGGTGGCGCCGGCAGCGGGCACTTCCGGCGGATGTCACGGGAGCTGAGCGGAAGGGAATAAACGGGTGGCTGTCCCCCTTTGGCTGAGGGGAAAGAAAGCCGAGCGGACACTTCCGGTCGGGCAGTTGTGGGGCGGCCCGAGGGTCGGTGGCGGGAAGAGCGTGGGGACCCGTGATCGTTGAAACGCGAGGTGAAGTTCCGGAACCATCCGACACAGGCAGGGGAATGGGAATGGATTTTTTGCAGGACCACTTCCGGGCTGGCAGGAACGGTGTGGGGAGCAGTATTACAACGGAAACTTCCGCTAGAGGGTGCGCGCGAGCGGACTCGAAGGAGGACTTTCCGGCGGTCGAGCGAGGATGGCGGCGGAGAGTCACTGCGAGTTCCCGGTTTCCTCCCTGGGTGGCCTTGGCCTGGGGGGGCCGGGCGGGCCCTGCCGCCGCTGCAGCTCTGGGGCCTCCCCTGGGGGGATCCCCGGTAAATGGGTCCGGCTGAACGTGGGGGGCACCTGCTTCCTCACCACCCGGCAGACGCTGTGCAGGGACCCTAAGTCCTTCCTCTTCCGCCTCTGCCAGGCCGACCCCGATCTGGACTCGGACAAGGTGAGGCCGACAGGCGTCTCCCCCGTGGGCCGGGCCGGGCCAGGCCTGCCCTGCCCTGCCCCCCAGCCCGCCACGTGGGCTCACTTTCCGGCCGCGTTGGGCGAAGGGAAGGGAGGCTTGGGACCGAGCCCGCCCCGCCCTGCCCTTGGATGGCTCGGTGGGAGCGGGTTGTCTTCTTTTCCCTACCGTCACCCCAATCGGGCGGGGTCTGGGTGGGGGGGCACCTCTGGCCTGCAGCGAGGTGAGACAAGAGTTCCCCATTTCCCTTCCCAGTTCTCCCCTAAGGTATCCACCCACTTGCTTTTTCGAGCACCCTGGGCTATCTCCGTTCTCTCTCTATCGCAACCCCAGTTAAAATCGTATGGAGGATGCAAGGGAAATCTGAGGTGAAGGTGTCGAAATCAGAAGGGGTAGGCAAGGCTTAACCTTGATTAACCTCGGTAATCTAGCAGTGGTGTTTTATAGGGCTAGGCTTTGAAAAACATGTCAAGCTTTTTGTAATGGTATACAGTTTGTATTCAGAGATGTGATGTTCATCATAAGAGTAATGAACAATGGGGGACAACACTCCTTTCCCCTGCCTTTGCTGTAATCATGTTGTAGATTAAAGAGAATCTTGTAGTTTAGGGGGAAGTAAAAAGTTTCATTTGTTGGGGACAGGTATGCATTTTTCTCCTGTTTTTCTCTATAGTTTTATGTACGCCAACATAGAGATGTACTTACAGTACTATAATCAAAGGAGTCCTTTAAGGTTATGTAATGTGAATATAGTGTTATGAAGCTGTTCAATTGAGCAAATTGACCGTGAGTTTGGAACAGTCCTAATTCATACACACAGCCCATGTAGTTAATTGGTGTAGGTTCTTGTACCACACCCAGTAGCATTTGTAGTCGAGTGTCCTACAGCTTTATTAAAAAGCTCACAAGATCTGTATCTACAGTATTTGAATTTCTGGGTCTCTTATTGAGTAAGCTTTGATTTGTCAGCATGCACAGATGTTTTATTGAAATCCTTCCGTGTTAATTGTGCATTGTCATGATCCCATAGTTCACAATTTGTGAATTCTGAAACTGAATTAATCTATTGCTATACACAGAATAGAAAAGAAAAGCACAAGCAGTTAGGAACAAAATCCAAAAGCCTAAGGCATACAATGAGTTATGAGTAGGAAAGGACAGAAAGCCAGTAAGAAGCAGTTCTAATAAATGTATTAGAAGAAAGAGAAAAGGGAAAGCATAGGTTCATTACTTAATGGAGTAGGAGAGCAAATAATGAGTGAAACACAAAATGCCAAAGTGTTTAATGCTTTGTGTCAGTTTTCACTAAAATATTAATTGTGATCAGATGCTTAACACCATTATTAATAATGTTGGAAGGATTTCAGGTCAAAGTCGAGAGAGAGCAAAAGTAAAGAATATTTAGATAAGCTAAATATGTAATTTGATGTAGCCTGATGAAATTCATCTTAGAGTACTTAGGAAACTAACCAGAACAATCTCTGAACCTTTAGCAGTTGTCTTCTGGAACTAATAGATGGTGAGATACCACAGATCTGGAAAAGGGCAAACATAGTACCTATTTCCAAAAAGGAGAACTGGGCAATTATAGACAAGCCAGCCTAAGTTTGATGCCCAGAAAGATACTGAGATGAATTATCAAACAATCAATTTATTCAAAGCTAAAAGATAATAAAGAGATGAGTACTAGCCACCATGGGTTTATCAAGAACAAATCATGTCAAACCAAACTAATTTTCTTCTTTGATAAGTAATTTAATGGATAGAGAAGAAATTGTATATAGGCTTTAGTAAGGCATTTGATCCTGTCCATTATGACATTCTCATAAACTAGTGAAATTAAGTTTAAATGGAATTATAATATAGGTGCATAACTAATTCAAATGAGCTTTCATGGGAGAAATCCCACTTCATCAGATGAAGTGTCTGACGAAGTGGGATTTCTCCCACAACAGCTCATGCAATAAATAAACCTGTTAGTTTTTAAAAGTGCCACAGAATTCCTTGTTTGTTTTGCTAAACTAGACTAACACGGCTACCCCTCTGGAACTTGTCAACTGATTCAAAGACTATTTTCAAAGAGTAGATATAAGTGGCTTGCTGTTAAACTGCAGGATATGTGTCTCTCTTGAGTCAAGCACTGTTCAATGTTTATATTAACGACTTTAATATACTTATGACTTGGTTTTTGTGATACCTGAACTATTTTTTTTGCCTGAAATGTTGCAAATTAGTAATTGGTTTGTAGTTCATGACAGGATGGCAAGGTGCTGCTAATAAAAATTTTCCATTAAAGCACAGATTATGAGACCTCGGTATGTTGCTCTTTAATAACAAACACATTGTGGGTTGTCTCATCACTGTTTACTTTGGTTACACCCACTGGTTAAATAAGGCTGAAGTCAGGTTGAAATTGAAGATGAGAACATGCATCTGAGAGGCCATGTCAAATTTGACACTGGATAGTTTGTACAATAGATACCAGTTAGCTTGTTCTTTGCACACTTAAAAATGGCATTTATTTCTAAAGATTGGACAGATGTAAGGTTTTATAAGAGTTTAGAGTATTTTGTATATATATAAGGGATGAACATTTTTAGTGAAGGGCAGTAAATATGGTTGAGGGTACAATAGTTGTGAAAATCCTACTTTGAGAAGATTCTTCTTGGGATATGCTTCCAGACAGTACCATAGATCAGAACTCTATGGAAAACTGTAACTGTAGATTCTCTACACATCTGTAAATATTTACATGGGAAACAAATATTTAGCATTGGGCTCTTCATCTAGCAGACAAAGGTGCAGCATGATCCAGTTGCAGGAACTTGAAGCTAGACAAATACAGTCAGGAAATAAGATGTGAATTTATAATGATGAGCGTAATTAACTATTGAAACAATTTGCCAGTGGTCAGGGTGGATTTTCCATCACTGAGAGTTTTAAAAACAAGATTGGATTTTTTTAAAGATACATACTAGGCATTAACTTGGGGAAACTCTACGGCCTGTGTTACACAAGAGGTCAGACTAGATGATCGCAATTGTCCCTGTTGCCTTGGAATCTGTGACTGTGGTTGGTTGAGGGTTTCATTTTACTTTGGAATAGTTTGAGTGTGTGCCAATGTACCCTCACAATAGCGAGGCAGCTCATTTCTAACTGGGCAGAAATTTCTTTTCTGTACTAGCTCTGGAATAAGTTTGAATGCAGATAGTCTCTTTAACACAATGATAGTTAATGCAAGTATTATATATAAATAGCTTTTTATGCTGTGAAGGGTTTGTTTCAGGGACTGATATTTGACCAGCTGATATGCGGCTAGTTAAGGGCACCATTATTACCACTTTATTAGACTGAATTGTCTCTTTGATCTCCCGTCATGTATACAGTCAATATTCTTTTTAGACGAGGAGACGGTTAGTACAACTAGAGGACTCTATTTAGCCCTCTTCGTTTGCAGATCCATCTCCTGGTCAGCCGAACCCAAGACCAATATGATCTTTCCCCTATGCTGAGGGTCCCTCTGGAGCAAAGAATTCTTATCTAAATGCTTATGGAATTGTAGGCTCTGGAGAGCCCTCAATTCGCTATTCCTAAAACTAGGTCTTCCATTTTTCCCCTTTAGCACAGATTACTTTGGTATAAAACTTTTTGTACGGGTTTCAAGGGCCCACCTTCTTTGCATTCTTAATATTGTGTCACAGTATTTCAGCTTGATTTTTAAATTGCTGTTGAAGCTTGGGGATAATTTTACTGATACAGAATCCATTAGGAAAGGAAGCAAGTGCTGAATGTTTTCAGATCATAAACTTCATGCAACACTGCTTTTTATAAAGCCTGCCTGTGTTAAACTACCAATGAAAGAAGGATCAATTATCTGCCTCACTTTCAGATTTCATGATTTGATCATCAGTGTGTGTCTACTGTCCATATTGCATCTTATGTTGCTACCAGTGTCTCTGTAGTAATAACATTTGTGACCTACAGTATTAGCGTGATGTACAAAACGAGAAACTATAAGACAAAGTAAGTTCTAAAAATTTAAACCAAGATATGGGGGGGGGCAGTCCTAAGGTGAAGGTTCTAAAACCATTCTTTAGGCACTTCTGATATAAGATCTTCAGAAATATTGAGTATTAGCAAATCCCAGGGAGGGGATTGACTTCAATAGGAACTGCTGTGGGATCAAGTCACTCGGTTTGAAACTGAAATACGGATTTAGAAGTTTAACTTCAGGCCCCTTTTTTAATCTTCACCTTGCACTAAAAGAGCCTCCTGAATGGCACAGATGTTACAGGAATTGTAAGAGAAAATCTTCGCATGCAAAGCAGCAGCTGTTCTCTAACTCTCATATTTCCTGACTTTCATTTTATTGTGCAAGTTGGAGGTAGCATTAAGCTTTTATTATAATTAATAATTGATCTTTTGATGCTAGTACAGTACTTTTCCTTACCATAGGATACAATTGTTTCTCATAGACTTTAAGGTCAGAAGGGACCAGTATGATTTTCTAGTCTGACCTCCCGCACGACACAGGCCTCAAGACCTCACCCACCCACTCCAGCAATAGGCCACCAACCTATGACTGAATTATTTACCTCCTTAAATCAGGATTTAAGGACTTTAAGATACAGAGAATTCACTGGTAGGCGAGCCATGCCCTGTGCTACAGAGGAAGGCGAAAAACCCCCAGAGCTCTGGGGGAAAATTCCTTCCCGACCCCAAATATGGCTATCAGTTAAACCCTGAGCACGTGGGCTTTGAGAAGGAAAGCTATCGAAACCTTGACTGCATATATCTGAAAGCAAAGGGCCGTTCTCAGTTTAGAAGAATCCAATCAATACTTAGAATCCTGAGATGATGGAACACAGCTGTAATCTTCTGAGCCACATGCTGGAGCCCTACTCCAGGGGGAGCAGCTGACTTGCAGTTTTGCTGTGTCTGCAGTTAGTGGATTTACAGTTATATAAATGACCTTAACGCTCCACTGTATGTGTCTGTACCCTTTAATGTCTGCATTAGAGATACAAAGTGGGTGAGGTTGTATCTTTTATTGATCCAACTTCTCTTGGTGAGAGACAAACTCTGTCATCAACAGAAGCTGGTCCAATGAAAGATCTCTTCACCTGCTTTGTCTCGCTAATGCACCTGAGCGACATGCCTACAACTGCACTTTTCATGAAAGGATAAACAGATAGCTCACTTTGATTTTAGAACAAAGAGGTCTTTTCAATGTGAAAACCCAATTTTACACCTCTTCTTAAGCTTGCATCCATTGCCTAGGAACATGATGTTTTTCCCTTCTTCACTTCTTCTTTTATTCTGTAGTTTGAATTTTAAATCCTGACTTTCCAGGTAGGATTAGACAGAGCCCACGCCTGGCTACGTGTAGACCAGAGTATGAGGTATGCCTTTAGCACAGTGGTTCTCGACCTATTGTGGGTTGCACCTGCAGCTCTCTATTCTGTGGGCCACACGCACACAATAGATATACACTATCTTATGGCCCTGAGAACGTCGCATGTGCCGACTGGGCCGCAAGTGGCTTGGAGGTTGAGAACCATTGCTGGAGAATAAAGCTTTTCTGTAGGAAGAAAACCTGTAAATAAATGGAACAATTACACACCATAGTGTGGGGAAGTAGAGTGAGAAATACCAGTTACTCTGGATTTTGATGAAGTGGGCTCAGGCGATAAATAAATTTGTTAGTCTTTAAAAGTGCCACAGAGGGTTTATATCCTCTGTTAATAGTCTGAGAATAGATTCTAAGGCCAGACGGGTCTGTTTCAATCATTTAATCTACCTTGTGTAAAACAGGCAGTAAGAACTTCCCCAAAGTAATTCCTAGAGCATCCAATATTGATTTAAAAATTGTCAGTGACAGAAAATGCATCACAACCCTTGGTAAACTGTTCCAGTGGTTAATTACTTTCTCAGTGAAAAATTTACACCTTCTTTCCAGTCTGAATTTGTCTGGTTTAAAGTTCCAGCCACTGGATTGTGTTACATACTTTGCTAGATTGAAGAGCTCTGCATCAAATACTTTTCCCCATGTAAGTACCTGTAGACTAATCAAGTCACTGCTTAATCTTTATTTTCTTAGACTCAAGGAACTCAATCTATTTAGTTTATCACTATAAAGTGTGTTTTGTAATCCTTTAATCGTTCTCATGGCTGTTCTCTGTACCGTCCCCAATTTATCAATATCCTTCTTGAATTGTGGGCACCTGAACAAGACACAGTATTCCGGCAAGTCACACCAGTGCCAAACATAACCTCTCTACTTCTACTTGAGATTCCCGTTTGTGCATCCAAGGATTGCATTAGCTCTGTTGGCTGCAGCATCACGCTGGTAGCTGCTGTTAGCTGATTATCCTCTGTGACCCCCAATTCTTTTTCAGAGTCATTGCTTTTGTCTTGCTCATGTGCTCAGGGATTAGTGGATCACCATATTTGGCGTCAGGAGGGGATTTTTCTCCCAGAACAGACTGGCAGGGGCCCTGGAGATTTTTGCCTTTCCCTGTAGCATGGGCATGGTCACTAACTGGTGGTTTCTCTGTTCCTTGAAGTCTTTAAATCGTGGGTTGGGGACTTCAGTGACTCAGTTACAGGTTAGGTGTCTATTGCAGGAGTGGGCGGGAGGTTCTGTGGCCTGCATTGTGCAGGAGGTCAGACAAGATGATCATATTTGTCCCTTCTGACATTAAAATTTAAGAATATTAATTTTTCCAGGATAGTCTCTGTTGGGGAATTTTAGGGGGAGCCCTTCTGGCCAAGAGGGCCTGAGCAAGCACCCCCACCCAGAGGCTCGTTCTCCAGCTGAGACCAAATAGACGGAGACCGAGGGCGTGTGATCAAGTTTTATTCAGCTGAATGGCAGTCTGACACCCAGAGTAAAACTCCAAGGTAGAGAGAGCCCCGAATAGAGTTGCTTTACACTTTTATAGTTTTCTTGGTTACATTCACTTGAACAGACAGATAACAGAAAGAGATACAACCGAATCAAACAAACTCTTTGTTCTATGTTTAAAAGACATATACATGTCAACTGATGACGGATCCATGCATGGTGTTCGTCTTTTAGAGATAACATTAGTTCACAAGTTGTTTTCACAGCATGTTTCTAAACACTCCCTGAATTCTCACAATTTACGGTGCTTTATGGCCTTGACACGTTTATCACACTAAGAGGAGGAAACTATTCACACAAAGAGGCATTTTGAGTCTAACAACAGTTAAATGGGGAGGAGACACTGTCTATTACTCCTAACATTCTAAGGAGGCCCAAAATAAGTAAGCAAGGTAGAACAGGGTTCATATACAAGCAAGACAGACTCCATCTTAAATTTCCCTCTCATCTCCTATTCTGCAAGTCTGATTTGTTGTCTTTGTTCTTGGATGTATATATCCACATTTAGCTGTATTGTCTGCTTGTGCCCAGCATACCAAGCGATTCAGATTGCAGTCAGTGAACTGTCCTTTTTGTTATTTACCACTTCTTCTACTATCTGTTGTCACTTGCAGACTTTATCCAGGAGGATTTTATCTTTTCTTTGGGTCTCTTATAAAGATGTTAACTTGTGTAGGGCCAAGAACCAATCCCTACAGAACCCACTAGATACAGACTCATGCCATGATGATTCCCCATTTACTGTTACATTTTGAGACCTGTCAGTTAGCTTGTTTTTAATCCATTTGATATATACCATGTTATTTTATATCATTCTAGTTTTTAATCCAAAAAATTGTGCAGTACAAGGTCAAATGCCTTGCAGAAATCTAAGCATATTACATCAACACTTGTAACATCATTGATAAAAGATATCAGGTTGGTGTGACAGGATCCCTTTTCCATGAATCCACGTTGATGTGCATGAATAACATTTATCCTTCTTTTGTTCTTATTAATTGAGTCCTTTAATAGGCATGCCATTATCTTTCTCTGGATCAGTGAGGCTGACAGGCCTGTAATTATCCAGGTAATCTCATTTACCCTTTTTAAAAACTAGCGCAGCATTAGCTTTCTTCCAGTCTTCTAGAACTTCCCCAGTGCTCCAAGACTTTCTGAAAATCAGTGTTAATGATCCAGCAGTCTCTTCAGCTAGTGCTTTTAAAACTCTTGGATGTGAGATATCTGGGCCTGTTGATTTTTAAAATACCTTACTGTGATGTTGGCCTCTAGGGGAGCCATGCTGAGAAGAATCGGGCAGGCAAACCCCCAAATACTGGCCACTTTCTCTAAAAATGAATTTACCAAGAAAGCAACAGCCAGTTTATAATTACCTTGCTGATTATCCAGAAGCCAAAAACACATTTCCCTTAAAGCCATCTTCCACCCACCCAGACAGCCAAGTCTGATATGATGGCAGAGATGATAAATTGAGTTTCAAAAGTTCTATCAAGATAAATTCCTCAGATTATAGTCCAAAAGATAGACCATATATAGAAGCTGTGTTATTTCTTCCATGAGAAATAGCAGAGTGATCCAGATTTGGTGCTGGGACCTTAGACTTGCGACTCAAACCCGCCCTGTCAAAGGTTTAAGCAGTCCTAAGATAAACAGGATCAGATCGAAAACTTGATTTATAGTCCTCAAGTGGGCTATGACAGTCACCTGAGGCAGACATCACAGCATGCAATCCTTGGATCTGAAATAGGTAATTACTTGTCTTTGAAGTAAAATTTATAGGTGTACGTTGGTAATTAGCTACATTAGCATAAGGTAATCACCTATTAAAAGATATCTATCATTCACACTGCAAAGAGAAATAACACAATGGTATTGTTATATTCAAATTCCATCTCACAGAGTCATAGATTCTAAGGTCAGAAGGGACCAGTACTATCATCTAGTGAGTCTGACCTACTGCACAATGCAGGCCACAAAACCTCACCCACCCACTCCTGCAATAAACCTCTAACCTAGGACTGAGTTATTTACCCCCTCAAATCAGGATTTAAAGGCTTTAAGATACAGAGAATCCACCAGCATGTGAGCCATTCCCCATGCTACAGAGGAAGGCAAAAAACCCACAGAGCCCTAGCCAATCTGCCCTGGAGGAAAATTTCTTCCTGGCCCCAAATATGGCGATCAGTTAAACCCTGAGCATGTGGGCAAGTCTCACTAGCCAGTCACCCAAGAAAGAATTCTCTGTAATAACTCAGAACCCACCCCGTCTACCCTCCCTTCTTAGGCCACTGCCATGTCCACCACCCGTTGTCAAAGATCAGTCAATTGCTAAACGAGGCCGTCCCATCATACGTCCCCTCCATACATTTATCAAGCTCAGTTTTGAAGGCAGTTATGTTTTTTCCCCCCACAGGTCCCCTTGGAAGGCTATTCCAGAACTTTGCTCCTCTGATGGTTAGAAACTTGCATCAGCCTAAATTTCCTGATGGACAGTTTGTAAGCATTTGTTCTTGTGTCCACATTGGTGCTGTATTCAAAAGCTAAATGTTAATATCTTCCCTTGGTCCCTAAACAGAATATAGTGATAGACAGGCACAGTAGTATGTTTACATCCTAGTACAATCATTTTGGAAAACTTATAACAGATAAACACAGAAAAAGAACTTCTAACAATACATACTTGCATTTCAAACTCTTGGTTCTGCTAACATGGCTGGGGTATTTATCTCCAAGGAATGGGTCTAAGTCAGGCCTTGACAAATGTACTGCATACCTAAGGGGCAGCCCAAAAACGAAGTCACCCAGGAGTGCAGTTCTTCAGCATGCCCCTGCCGCTGAAAAAATGCTGCTGCCACATTTGGTGATGGTGCAGAGCAAAGAACCCCCCTGCCACTGTAAAAAGCCGTCACCACCAACAGTTTTAGCGGCAGGGAAATGCCACCGAAGGTGCCAGCAGATTCTTTTTAATCACCAGGGGTGTTCCACAAGTAAACATCACGGTGCAGCTAAGTGCCTCAGTCAGATTCCTGGATGCCATGGCAACCTGACACCCGGGATTTCTCAAGCCCTAGTCCAAATACCATGTCAGTACTTTCTCAACATGTCCTTAAACGCTGATTTTAGATTATTTCAGCCTGCTTGTTCTTTCTGGTCCAGTGTCACACTAATGTTCGTAGCTTCTATTTAGCATCCTACTGAGATTCTAGTGGAATGGAAAGAGAAGTCTCACCATATGATGATTATACATCATCTCTCTCCCCCCAATCGCTTGCAGAACACTTCTATCTCTTCTGTATTATTATTGAGAATTCTACCATTTCCATCTAGTAATAGATCAGTACCATTGTTAGGATTATTTTTGTTCCTAGTATGATTAAAAAAACTTGCTTATTGTCCAACTGTGCTGGCCATAGATGTCTGTTGGTGTCCCTTGGCTTCCTTTATCAATCTTCTACAGTTCTTATCTTCTGATTTGCATTCATTGCTATCTACTTTCCCTTTCTTCCATTTTGATATATTATTATTACTTTTTATAGCTGCCATCACTTTCCCTTGGGGTTTTTTAAACAGCACAACCTTTTTCCTCAGTTGTGGGATTGAGGTTTTTTAGGCATGGTATTCTTAAATGATTCCCAGTTATTCACATTTTTCTGATTAAATTCTTCCTCCCACCTGATTTGGCTCATAATTGTTTTCAGCTTTGTGAAATTGGCCCTTTGAAGCACCAACTAGATGTGTTACTGCTGTACTTTATTCTGTTTGAACATTATAAGTGTGATCAAATCATGATCATTTGTACCTAAGTGACCCTTAACTTTTGGTTCTGTGCTCAGTTCACTCTTCACCTGTGAAGACAAGGTCTAATGTAGAATTCCCTTATTTTGGCTGTAGTGCTTTTTGAGTTTATCCATCATGTTTAGAGATTCCAAGGATCTTTTATTACTAGCAGCATGAGACTGGCAGCAAAATGTCATTCAGATTGCAGAAGGGGTTAGCAGGGTCACGCAGGGTTTTCTCTGCACGTTATAGGTAGGTATTGTAAGGAAATAGTCATTCTGTTCAGGACGATGATCTGGTGGTCTTTAGCAGACAGCTACAGTGGGGACCCGTTCGCGCGCTGTCTTTGAGGGACATGCAATTATAACCGCGTGTTAAGCGAACCGCATGTTAATGAGTCTCAACTGTATAGGTGGGCAATGGAATTGTTAAATATCTTACAAATAAGAACTGAACAACCGATATCACACATAAGTCCCTCTTTAACTATTTTAGGCTCATTTGTCTCCGAGAAAAGTGAATATTTTCCAAAAAATACTCCGTTTAATTTTGTACACCGTGTGCTAACCAAAACCGCATGTTAATTTTTTAGGTTTGGGGGACATGGCCCTACCACATGTTAACCGACCGCGTGCTAAGGGGTCCCCACTGTACTGGTAGCCCATCGTGTGCTTTGTCTGTTAGGACATTGATTCAGAACATTCAAGATTGGTTTTTTCCAAGTTATCAGGGCCTCGGAATTAGATAATGGCATTTTGGGCAGAGTGCCACTTTCCCTCCTCACTATCCTGCTTGATCTTCACTGACTAGCTTACCACCATTCATTTGAACATTCTCGCCGGGATTTTAGTAATACCAGGCAGATCAACTTAATTCCTTCTCTTTGCGTCCTTTGGTACCTTGATTGCTTTTGTTTTCAACATCTTGATTTTGTGCTAGCTGAATAATCATGTCTTCCCGCTTTTCGCCCTTCATTTTTACTGTTAGGCTTTGGCTACACTAAGCACTTCTGTTGGTCAATATTGTGAAAAACACAACCCTGACTGACAGAAGTTTCACCTGTGGGCAATCCTATGTCAACAGGAGTCACCCTGGGCTGGTTTAATTCTGCCTGTGGGAATGTTTTCTCCAGTGGGCATAAAGCAGCTACACGGGAGACCTTTCAGCAGGGCAGACTCAGTGGCACAGCTGTGCTTCTTTAAAGTCTGTAGGGAAGTCATAGCCTTAGTTTCATCCCTGACTGTTCTCGCTACCTTGTACCCCAGGAGATTTGACCCTCTTTTAGCAGGATGGAGGCCATCTGAACAATACAGCCCCATCTCCTCATAGAAGATGAGCCAATGTTCCACAAAACAGAAGCCCTCCAAACTAGTGTTTTTGGTTTTTTTTTTTTTTAATTCTATATAATTAGAACATCAGCTGTAATCTGTATGAATGTCTAATCACTAAGATCTTGGAATCAGTGCTGTATTATGGCATTGAATTCCAAAGACTTGTGCATTGTATAGCGTTTTGGTTGTTTTAAAAGTGCTTTCTCTTGCCAGTTTAAGAACTTTTTCCCTTTTCGTTTCATGCTTCTTTGTATTGAATGAAGGTGAATATTTTACCTGCTCTTCCTAATATATCATCTGTAACACATACCTTGATCATGCCCCTTTTAGTCAATTTAATTTTTATTGGGTATAGCTTTCTCTTTCATCAGTTGTTGCTCTTGGGTTTTATTAATATAGATTAAATTATCTAGCTACATATTTTATAAATATTTAATAAATATGCCAGGCCTCTATAAATCTGTTTCTGGTCACCATGGTGACCAGTTTTAGTAGCCTGTCGCCTAGCTCCACTGCAGAAATGTAATGGAGGTGCACTTCCTGGTGACCAAAAGTAAATGGCTGGTGCCTTGCTGTGAGCCAATTTTGTCTGCCCCTGAAATACGCTATTTTTTATATACCTGTTGGGAATGTATCTATAACTGAATAGAATTTTTAACAAAAGAAATCTTGTTTATGAACTTGGCAGAGGTAATTATGGCTAGAGTTTATCAAATATTACCATGTCTCTACATGACTAAACTACAGTTCATTAATAAAGCAGTTATTTTATATAATGTGTAGTAATGGTCAGACCTTGAGTAATTTTACAGTGTGTGATGTTAAAAATAAATGATTGGATATTTTGTATAAAATAGTTACCCTTTCACTTAATTTCTTTTTGATGGTCATATATATTTTTCCATCAGGCATAATCTCTTGTTCTCCTCTTCATTATGGACAGATGTTTGTCCCTTTTTTGTAGCCAAGGTTGTGTCTAGTTTTCCATTAAACCCAAGTAGGCGTGCAGCTTCACCAGAACAAAATCAATCCGCCTGAAATTTCACCTGCGTAATCTTCTGCCTTATGAGATTGAAAACAAACAAACAAACAAAAAAGCTGAGGTATAATTAGGCAAGATGTTCATCACAGAGCAGTTTGAATAATCACAACTTATGCATAACTTTCCAAGAAATCCGCACACACTAACATGTGCATTTGGAAACTTATCTGAAAAACAGCATACCTCCCACGCACCAGCTGAAAGGAGTGGATGGTTGGACTCTTAGGGTTGCTGACCCTTTATCTTAGTTGAAGGCTCCTTCGTCCATATTATGCTAGATTATAAGCAGTTTGGGGCATTTACTGTTGCTTTATTGTGTGTGTATAGAACATCTCCTACAATGTGGTCCATATACCAGATTGGGGCCTCCAGGTACTACAAATAATAAAGAAAAATAATCATTTGACCAATCGGTGTCTTGATAGTTCCATCATAGTCTTTCCTCTGCGCCTGCATTCCCTTCCCTTAGCCTCTGACCTGCTGCAGGAAAGAGGGGTATATGCTGTTTTAGACTTTTGTCAGGGCCTGGGGAGTTATGGGGAAAGGTATCTGCTAATCTATTCCCTTCTCGACCCTCCATTTTTGCATGGTCCTACCCTCCATATAGCTCCAATGCCTGTCTGTTCTGCTCTTTATTGCACTCCCCTGTAGAATAACAAAATGCACTTGATTCTTGCATTTCTTGCAGCCTGAAAAGTGCTGAATATTGTTGATGAAACTGATTAGTTTTGTTAACTTCTCCAACCTGCTTAAAGCACTGGAGCTGTCTGCTGATTTGGGAAAACAGCACCATGCTGGTCACAAGCATTCACATTTGGAACACTTCCTTTTAAGATGAAAACTTAAATTTTGGAAGTAATGATTCAGGCCTCCTTTGCCCTCTGACTGGGAATGTTTCCTAATTTCTCTGTAAGTGGAATTCTCAAGCTTTATTTGTTCTCGAATAGAATACTATGGGCCATTCTGTAAACATTTAATCCAAGCATTAATAGACTGATGATCTGACATGGATAATAGACCACATCTTTCATATTGCTTCCTTAGTGTAGTCCACAAGTAACCTTTTCTCCGTCTACTACCATCCTTCAGCCCATGATGTTCCCTGAGGTCTGAAACAGGCTGGAAGGTGGGGCTGCAGGTGTAACACTCTACAGCAAAAAGATTAAACTACTGGATTGTAATTTATAGATGCAGTTTGAAGGCCTTTGGTTTTTTGTTTTGTTTTCATGTTTATATTGTACTTCAGGAGGAACTTTGTGCCAAAATATTAAAAATTCTTCCTGCAATATTGTATATTATTTGTCAAAATAACACAGTCTAGTCATGTCATTTTCAGTTATTTTGGTTATTTATTTCCAGATACATGTCATCAAGTATGTCTGTAACAATACAGATGATGGAAAAGATTCAGGAGATGATTTTTAGGAAATAAGATTCCTTATTATACATATTAATACAGAACTCTGAGTAATAATTACATTTAAACTTCAGGCCAGAAACATTTCTCGCACTCTTCAGGAGTACTGCAAACACTTGTGGGAGTCAGGGGTAACAGAGGAGCTGAAAGACGGGGAAATATTTGCTGGGAAGGAGCCTGGAGTGAACCTGGAAGGTTGCTGGGTGTGGGTAGGAGAAGTATGGAACATTTTTGGGAAGGTAGGGATTATTAGGGTGATGGGGAGCCTCCTTCATGAAGACCTGGCTTATTCTTAGCGTCTCTCATTCAGTCAGGCACATCTGCCCCTGTTCCTGTGTGTCCATGTACCCCCCACTCAGCCACCTTCCTCTCTCTGTCCCTGTGTGTACCTGCACCCCCATTCATCCCCTGTGTCCCCACCCCAGTCTGTCCACTCCACTAGCCCTTCTCAATCTGTCTCTGTGGTCCCCCAGCAGCCCAATGTGCCCTGCCCTAACCCTGTCCCTGACCGTTATCCTGTTCTTCCTCATCTGGCTTCTGCCCCCTCCCTCTCCACAGCTGGCTGCTCCAGCTGAGTAAGTACCGGTAGCTGCCCTCTCCTGGTGCTGCAGTAGCCTCTGATGAGGGTGTAATTGCAGCATCTCTCCAGCAAAATGTGTTTTAAGTGGGGAGGAGATCTTCAGGGGACCATGAATTCTGCATGTGTGCAGAGAGGCAGAATTTCTCTAGGAGTACCCTAGTAGGATTTTCCCACTGGTCTCTGAGGTTTAGTGTCAACAAAGGAAATGAGTTCATGTTAGGGTAGGTACTTCCATGGACTATTTCTAGCATTTGTTCTGGTTCTTTGAAGTTGCAGAGCAACATTCTGGCTTCTTGGCTTTCAAGAATTGCTTTTTAAACTCAGCTGATTTTTTTTTTTTTAACTTTCAAATGTTTGGATCTTTTATTAGTGATCTGTAGTGAACTTATGTTTCCATCAGTGTGACCTTTAACTCTGATTTTAATTCTTTTTGTTCCTGCACTGTACATGGAGGAAGAAGACTCTTGAGATTAAAGGGACTGTCTTGATGATGATGATGATGATGATAAGTCCCTAATATAACCTGCCATAAATACTTAAATCTGGGACATCTGATTTTTCTAAAATGTCCCATCTTTTTAAAATTGGTTTTGACTGCAGATATAACTGAACCCAGAAGTCTTTTGGGCACGTAATCCACTGAGGTTTTTTGGCTGCTTTTTTAACAGGATGAAACAGGTGCCTATTTAATAGACAGAGATCCAACCTACTTTGGGCCGGTGCTGAACTATCTCAGACATGGAAAACTCGTTATTAACAAGGACCTAGCAGAGGAAGGTAGGACTCAAACCAATTCCCTTGTTCCCTTTCCTCTTTCTCAGTTTTGTAATCGTTATGAAAACCATAAAAGAGAAATTGGCTTGCCTGAAGAAGATCTAATCAAATCAATTTCCATTTTCACTTCTGCATTACATTGCAGAGCTCTACAGCATACTACTGTGCCTCAAACAACACTGAGTAGCGTACGGCTGGTTAATGCTGTGCACAGAATTGAGTTTGATTCTTAACCGTACTCCTGGAACTGGAAACACTGTATAGGATGTGACGTTTGGCCATGGTAGTCAGGTGCTTTGTATCATTCTCCAGTGACATTCTTATCTCTTTCACATAGTACAGATGGTTTTAGAAGAAAGTCCTTTCTGGTATTTTTAATGGTAGACATGAAATGAGGCGTTGAAGTAAACCAAAAAGAGACAAGTGAGGCCTGGGATCTTCCGAGATTCAGACTACAACAGTTAGGGGACACTCTTCCTGAATGCACTCCTTCACAGGTCCAATTCCTATCCACTTTTACTGAAATGGAAGAAGCCGGGACATGGGTCTCCACCAGTGTGTACGCTAGATTTTGATACATTTTGCTGCCTTGAGTAAGCACCTGCTGATCTGGAAGTTTGGGATTTAAATTGTGACCTATTGCATGGAGCACATTGCTCAGCTGCTTAATCACGGGGCTGACTGAAGATTCACTGTTTTAAAAAAATCAAGTATACTTGCTTAGTCTCCAGTTTCATGAATCTGTCCTTCTACCACGGACGGAGACCAGTGGATACTGAATTCAGGGAATTCCCTGAATACAGGGAATTCAATCCGATACTGTAAATCAACTTTGACTCCTTTGAAAACATTTTCTACTAATCACAGAAACTAGAAAATCTGTATCATCCGTCTATCCCCAGGAGGAGTTCTCTTCTAGTGATTTGTCCAGTCATGCCTTAAGTGTCCTAAAGAATGGGATTCCCACCATCTCCTTTGAAAGACTGTGCTACTTTTCATCCCATATGACAGGACTTGCACTTATCAGGGATTAAGTTCCTCACCATTAGGGGCAATTCTAGACTTTCCTGTGAAATTTCTGGTATCATCCAGGTTAGCTGTTTGTCTATATTGATTAAATCTTATGTTTTTGAAATGAAAATAAGAGATGGGAGGACTGGGAGATGATACAAAGGAAACTAGAGAGTTTAGAAGCATGAGTAGGGAATAATGAAATTTAAATTTAAATGGGAACATACTGTGACGTGATCAATATGAGGCAGAAAGCAGGGAATGCTGAAAGTGCAAGCGGACAGACTGCAATGTGGCCTTGGCAACCGAGTTAAAGGCATCTCTGAGCAATCTCTAACTAATGGGATTAGAAAGAAGCTTTCCCTGTGCCCTGGTATTCCACAGCTGCCTTCTGCGGGGGTGGTTTATGGTTTTTTTTTTGACCTTTCTCTGAAGCACCTGGGACGGGTCACAGATAGGATAATGGATTTAGAGGTGCCCAGGTCTGCTCTGGAATGACATTTATAGGGTTTCTGTTTTTAAGAGGTACTCTATTAAAATATATTTTTAAAAATGTGTGTTCCCCTTCTTGAGTCTAGAGCATGTTCCCTGACATGGCCTGGAGAATTTTTCTGGCTTTGGTTCTGGGACAGTTCTTCAGGCTAAATTAAGCCGTGAATTACATGTGAGTGAAGGTCAGAACCATTCACCCTGTTGAAGCAGCTGTTCATGAGGCGAACTGTTTCCCATTGCAGTGAAGGAAGCTCCTGGAAGTCTTTGGACTGCAGTGTTTGTTTACGCTATCTTTTCAAGCATCGTTTCTTCTCGTACCAGGTGTACTGGAGGAAGCTGAATTCTACAACATCACATCACTTATAAAGTTGGTAAAGGACAAAATAAGAGAGCGAGACAGCAAAATCTCCCAGGTGAGCCCCTTTCCTAATGCACCTGCCTGATTCTGACATAGAGCTGTTGCTGGTTCTTGTTAATGTCAGCCATTTGTCACACCCATGCTGATGTTGGGTGGGTAACTTTTTCACTCATGAGATTTGGGCTTGTGACTCTGCATAGGACATTCAGCCCCCTCTCAAAGTGCCCTGCAGTAGTACCTGATGGCCTCCATGAGGCCAGAGAACAGGAGCAAACATTTCTAAACTCTTGTTCATTAGAATGCTTTCAGATTTTGAATCTTTGGAAGCATGAGTGGATAGCGATGTGAGAGAAACCTGCTTGTGGTGATCTTTAAACTGTGTGGGGATAGTTAGTGTAGAAAATACAGAGCTGACACAGCAGATGCTCTGATTTTGAATTTAAATCCTCTGCTTATGAGGTAATGGGAGACTCCACCAGCTATGGGATGATTAAATTCTTAGCTCGGGTAGAACTGGATACGCACAATGGCCAGCGCCCACTCCTCTTGTCTCAAATGAAATAAAGAAAGAAATATTTATTATGAGCCATGTTCTAGTAGTTCCCTAGAGAAGCAAGTACATTTTAAAGTGTTAGACTGTCGTTGAGCGAGAGGCAGATTATTAGTTATGTTTCAGCCTTTAAACTTCAGACTCAGTCTCTGTTTTTTGTAGGGCTGCCACTAAATACATTGTCACAGATCAGAGCTTTCCACTCTCTAGCAGTTGTTTCCTTGAGTCACACCTGCTAGTCTGAACAGTTTCCCTCCTATTGCTTTCTTGCACCTTAGTCACTGCATCCTCCAGCTCCGTTTGTATACTTCTGTAGCCAGTTTTCCTTGGTGCTGTGCACCTTCAGGAAGGGAAGGGATTCTAATCTTTCTCAAATCAATCTGTGAATGTTTCTTCATAAAATGAACCTGCAGTGTGTCAGTGAAATAAAGAGGAAAATATATTCAGGATATGGTCTCTCCCAGGAGCTGGAATTAGGATATGACCCGATAGCTTGGTTTCCAGGGAGCTAGTAGGATCTGTTGTTATAGCCAGATCTCCATAGGGCTGGTCACAGAATGGCAGGATTCTTCTGCTGACCTACTATGTTAGCTGGAACCTTCCAGGGAAATGCCGATAAATTCCTGCTGATTCGCTGCAATAGATGAGGCCCTGCCCTGGATGTAAAGGAAGTGAAAGGGACTGTCTTGGCAGAGGGGGTCTAGGATCTGATCTGGTCTGGTCTTTAGAATGAAGGCCTAGGTGCAGATAGGCCTGGGGAGAAACCTTGGCTTGGATTATATTTTTTTTATTTGTTTTAAAGAAGTTCAACTTAGATAAAGGACAGGATATGATCCTGCACAGACCGTATGTCTGGACTTTTTGAAGCACTGTGGGAAAGTGAGCTTCTCAAAGCCTGGTGTTAGGATTTTCATAGGGTTACAGCCAGATTTCCATAGAGCCATATTCCCTTCAGAGGAGTAGTGTTCTAGGACACCCTCTGATTTGTGTAGTTCTAGGCATTTTACCATCCTAAATGTTTGTGAAATGTTTCAGTTTTTTGTGAGATAGTGTAATGAATAAAAGAATTTGAACAAGCAAAATGAAAAAAAGAGAAAATCTCTCTTCCAAAAACTGTTCCTGAGTGTATGTTACGTAAGGGAAGTCCTTGGACCACAAAACTGAAATGCCATTGATTGAAAACTCTGGTCCCAATTACAAACTGAGGAAGGGAGTTAAAAACACTTCATTAGGTGCCAAAAGTACTAACCCCAGAGATTTAGCTAGAGTCCCTGCTGATCTGGTCTTTGGTGCTTGCTATCTTTGTAAGGGCATGAGGAGACCCGAGCAATAATGCACACTATTGAATAGCCCGCTGTATGTTTCTTCCTTAAGGTGCCGGTCAAACATGTATACAGGGTGCTGCAGTGTCAGGAGGAGGAGCTCACCCAAATGGTCTCCACCATGTCTGATGGCTGGAAATTTGAACAGGTAACAAGATAAGCAGAGGACTCGATTGGTTTGTTTTGATCTAACTGCTCAGTCATGTTCCTGGAAAGAAATTTTCAAGCTTTGTGTATTAGAAACTCTCTTCTGTAAATGTGCCCTAATTAAATTTAATCGTTATCAAGGAATGGATGGCTTAACAGATTGGGAATGGAATTCAGATCAACATCTGCAAGCTTTTGCAACTGAAAATTAATGTTCTAGTTCGTTAGTCATCTCAGTCTAATTTTTGTGCATGTGGATGTTTGCATCACACAGCGCTTGTGGGTTTATACTAATGATGAGTGTGGTACAAAGCCCCCTGGGGACAGGGATTAGATGTTTTTCTTGTGCCCTAGAGATGGCCCTTCCAGAACAGGGCTGAGACATGCGTGAGGATAAAATATGGAGGTAGCTTTTAATGCAGCTTCCTTGGCAGTCTTAACATCTCTGGGTAAAATGACAGCTTTAGAAACCCAAGTTCTATGACAGCACTTTTCAAAGCATTAAAACAATTCGCCTGGTTAATGTGCAAAAATTATTAGTACCTTGTAGGGACAGTTCTAGAAATCAAAATACCAGATACAAGTATGAGTCAGTTTCTTGCTTTGAATTAACTTCCTATGTTTGTGCTAAGCACATTGTTAGCACCTAATAAATCAGTATGGTTGTAGAGCGGAATGGAGATGAACTCCATGAACGTTTTCTGGGCTTGTTCTGCTTCTGTTAGATCAGGATAAATAAGCTCCATTGGCACAGCGCAGAAATGAATTTGTACTGCAATTTAGATTTAATAACACACTTTAAAGGTGCAATGTGGCCCTTCTCTGGGGATGCTTGGTAATCTTGGGAATCAAGAAATTACCCGAGGAATGAAGGATCATAATTGGCCACCACATCTACTACCAATGGAGGAATGTCGCTCTCGACCCCAGAGTGAGACCTGTATGCTGAGGAGACAGCTTTCTTGGCGACTGGTCTATGGTTCTGAGAATTCACTGCTGGAAGTTATCCAAGCTATAAACCTTAGTGTTTTATAAGTAAATGTAAAACCTGCTTTAACTCAACGTTCCCTTTGAGTCACATTTAAAAACCAAAATGGGCCCTAAAAACAGCATGAAGATGGAGGACATTTTATGCTCACTTTTAGAAACTTGTAGGGTGTTCAGATTGCCTGGTCTGATAGCCATAGTGGAAAAAATCTAGATAAATGAGCATAGATGACTTCTCATGGTTGTTCTCCAGTTTAAGTGGTAAGGATCCTCTCTGCCACCCAATACTGATGTCTGTTTTGGGCAGATATCTAACAATACCTGCTAGATTTCACATAATCCATTTGACAATTTTGTGGCCAACAAACTGAATAAATTCTCTGGAAGTTCTTTGTTGGAAGATAATTTCTGGTATCTGGCAGCAGGAGTCTTTCCTATTTGAAGAAAAGGATATAACAGCTTCCACTTTACCTCTCCCTTCTTTGGGATTCACACGTTTGAATATTGATGCACTTTGCAGTTATGCTGTCAGAGACTTGAAATTGCCTTCTGAGTTAGTCATTCTTGAGGAAATGCCATTGGTTTAAAATTCCCTTTTTTAATTATTTTTTATCTTTTCTATCTCAATTGTACACATGGTTTGAGACTGTACAGCTATTGTGCCAATCAATATGTCAGCGAGTTACCCAAAATTCCCACCAGCCAGACTTAGTCCCTGGCTGGATTTTGTGATTGCATTGCAGATCTGTTCACCAGCACTCGCCAGTTGTAGTGTGATTCCAATATTCTTTGAATGCTTGCTCATGTCCATTGCATGCTAGGTGTGTGTGATATCTGGAGATTTTTCCCTCAGTGGTATCCAGAGCACCCTCTGCAGTGGTGTGCTTATGCGCTGGTGGAAGGGTACGGCCAGCCCCCTCTTCCTCGCACTTCCTTCTTACTACCAGTGATTGTGCTGGAATGCCCGTGCCTCGGCAAGCCTTAAACCAGTGTGGTAGTGGTCATAATTGCTAATCAAATTCACATCTTCATGTCCCGCTGCCCCATCAGGCAACAAACATGAGCTGATTTGGGCTTTGGCAGGGCGGTATTGTAATGGCATGTCTGAACTCCTGGCCACCTCCAGCTGCACCGCTTATTTTGTCACCTGGGCTGGATTAACTGGCCTGGGGGCCCAGGCTGCCTCCCATTGTAGCCCCCTCTCCACCCCCCCCACCTCTCTCTGGTTGTGGGGGCCTCCATTGTGGGGGCGGCCCCACTCTGTCCAGTCTGCCCAGGGCTGTGGGGGTGGCTGGCACGTGACATGGGGGCATCGGACAGTCTCCTGGAGCCATGGGCCCTGGAAGGCTGCGCTGTGAGCTAGCTGGCCCCGCCCCTGGGTAGAGTGAACAGGGGCTGGCCTGCCCCACTCTACCCCAGGAACGGGCCAGCGCGCAGAGCCCAGCCTCTGGCTCCAGGCCCCTGCCCACTCCCCCAGCTCTCTGTGCTCCTGCCCTGCCAGCGCTGAGCTGGGTGGGTGTCAGATTATCCACAGGGGTTTTAGGGACTTGAACCCGGGTCCCCTTTTTGGCTGGGGCCTACGGCTTAAGCCCCTGCAATAACCCTGCCTTGGTAAGCACTCAGTCACATTGGGTAACTGTTGTTCCTCGAGATGTGTTGCTTGTGTCCATTCCACGACCTACCCTCCTTCCCCCTTGGAGTTCCAGCAAGAAAGAACTGAGGAGGGGGACGGAGTAGCAGCGCCTGTATACTAGTACGTATGCACCCCACTGCAGAGATGGTCAAGCCAGCCCTATGGATACCACTTAGGTAAAAATCTCTAGCACTGGTGCATATGGCATGTGAACACACCTGGCATGGGAAATGGACGTGAGCAACACATCATGAAGAAAACAATTACTGAAGGTTAGTAACCAACTTTTGTCTGAGTCTCCTTTTGAGCTTTTCTTTTCCAATAGAGTGGTGAAGGTGTGACCTTATCCTGAGACATCCCTTTGATCCTTCATTGCAGTCTCTCTCCTGCGGGATGGTATCCAGCCTAATATACAATACCTTCTGTGCAGTTGTGATGTTCCCCTCCTGCAATGTGGACTGGTATATAGCTGTGGCTCCCCAATTCTCCACTCCATGGCCTCATGTCCCACTTTGCTGTGTGAACCCCAGTTCCTGGGTCAGCTCATGTGTGTAACTGGTCCCTCACCCAGTGAAGGAGTGTTTTAGCCAGCCACTCATGGGATAGACGCCCAGCAAACTCCCCCAGTCCCAGATGCAACCCTCGAGCTACCATCTTGCAGGGTTCAGTGCTGCCCTGCAAGCTCATTTACTCATATCTGTCAATTTGTCAAAGAGATGAAGGTGCACCAGTTCTTGTCATTCCAAGTGAGGTCTCCGCCCACACTAGATCCACATGGACTGCTTTAGATAAAACAGACCAATAAGTTTATTGGCTGCAACAAGATTTTAAGTGATTAGAAGTCAGACTTATATAAATCCAAAGACATTGTCAAGGAGTTAGCCACAATCAAATAAAAGAGAACTCTTATTGTAGGCTAAGATCACTGTTCCAGTCTGTATTCTCAGCTTACCACGCAGGCTGGCTGTGATATGTTTTGCAGCCAGACTCCCCTCCGTGGGGGTAGGTGCCAGTCCTGGATGTTGTTTGGGAGCAAGATTCCAGGGGAGAGCCCCTAGATGAGGATGCCTCTTTATTTTAACAAGCTTCCTCGACACCCTCTGGTGTCAGATGACCATCCGTGTTTGGCAATGGGCGTCATTCCTTTCACTTACACCTGTGAGTACTTTGGGTCTTAGGCCAGTCCATTGTTCCTGTATGTTTGCCTCTGCCGGGTGTGGATACACAGCTTTGTATTTGTCTACATCTATTCAAGCCATGTGAGACGTGTATTTGGGGACATGACATGGCAGAGTTTCATCTCTGTACAGTTGTATGATATTGCAGGAAAATGCCACCATGACAGGAATGTTCAGTATGTCATGAGCATTCCAGAAACACCTTCTACAACCTTCCTCGCGTCAGGCCATACACAGATACACTGTACGCGTGAACGTGGGCTGCAGCACGTCATAGGTGTAAGAACCAGGCAGAATCAGTTATCTACTTCGTCAGGGCAGCACTCTTGCTGTGGGTAGGGATCCCATCTAACTCTGCACCTTACTTACCATGGTTTAAAGTGCTGCATTTGATAAATAGGTCCAAAATGTTTCCTCTTCACTTTCATAGGTTTTGAAAAAAAGTATCTTAAAATTCTACCCTCCTGGGGATAATCAAAGGGGGAGAAAGACCCATCAGACTTCTGGGCCAGTTACAGGAACTGGTGGAAGTAAAGAAGGTCAATTACTGCCCAGTGAAACCATTGTTAGCAAACCATGTCTATATGTGAGTTCACATTCCACAACCTACCTTCAGGGATTGTGTTCTCCGGTTTAACAAAGACTTGGTGCATTTCTCTGTGACGTGTCTTAGACAGAAACTTTTATCCATTAGGCGAGATGAGTTTGTCCCAGTCTGTTGGGTTCATGTTGAGTTTCTCTACTGACTTGTACTCCTGAAAGCTCAGTTTCTTTAAAGGCAAAATGCCCATATTAATTAACTTGCAAATGTTTCCCTAGCACAGAAGTAATGTGGTTTTGTGCTGAGGAAGAGAATGATTTATCAAGAATTATTTAATTACTCCCTTTGCAAGAACTCAGAAACTAAATATTTATCATCTGGTGCAAAATGAGAAATTTTATAAATAATTCTGCATAATCTGTGCTCTTTTTGATTAATTTGTGTCCAGCATACAAATTAGCAATAAATGTAGGCTGAAATTTGGTCCAGCAATGGCTTCTTATGTAGATTGATTATTCAAAGTTAGTATTTAATTGTTGTCTTCAAAATTATTCACATCATAATATGAATTGTAAAGTAAATGACATCCTGTCTGACAGTTTTGGACCAGCACTTCTCATTGGAATAATCTTACTTAACTATTTAATCTGAACAAGCAGCTGTTTATCTTCCAGTAGCTTGTATCTGACTCTTCAGATTTAATCTTAAACCATAACCTTTGCAAGTGCACTGGGGTATGCGTGTGCTTTCACATGGATTAGGAGTCGCAGAACTTTCTGAAGATAATTCATCCAATGAGAAACTACCAAATAAAACGGAAAATGTTCCTGAATTGCAGCAGCATTATTGCATTCTTGCTAGTTATGGGCCTACTTTTGTTTCAGGGATTTCATGGGAACAAGACTGGACCACTCCTTCTTGGTGCCTTGTAAAATTATCCACTGTAAAACTCTCATTCTTTTAACTCACTCATTTTATATATTTTGTCAGTAATGTGTATTAGGTTACCACTGCTTTTCCTTTGTAATAAGAATGCCCCATCCCCACATCCAATAAACATTTACTGATTTAACATTGCAATCCTAATTGGCTTTGTAGCCACCTGCCAGAATTTTAAATATGTTCTATAGGATACTGTTCTGGGGATTAAAATAAACTGTAGCTTTCATTTTTGCACAATGAAAGTACTTGTGCTGTGATTCTGTGGCAAGTGAATATAACAGGACCCAATCTCCAAAGGGGTAGCCGTGTTAGTCTATTGTAGAAAGACAAAAGAGTCTTGTGGCACTTTTAAAGACTAACAGATTTATTAATCGCATGAGCTTTCGTGGGAGAAAATCCCACTTCGTCAGACGCTCGCATTACATCAAGTGAATTGACCTCCCCCCTCCTCTGTGTGCTGTTCCCCAGTGTTTTGAATCCTAACACCTATTTTGATTTGCTAACAGATTTATTAATCGCATAAAGGAAGATGATGTCTGTCTGGATCTGTGCAAGTTGTTTCATTCTTTCTACAATAGACTAACACGGCTACCCCTTTGGAATTTGATTTGCTGTTACAGCCTGACCTGATGCTATGTCATACACTCCCCTGCATTTAATTTCCTCCCACCCTGTAACTTTCCTATCTTCAAAGCGTCTGACGAAGTGGGATTTTCTCCCACGAAAGCTCATGCGATTAATAAATCTGTTAGTCTTTAAAAGTGCCACAAGACTCTTTTGTCAGGACCCAATCTGTTTGCACCGTTCAGTTGAGTTATATGGTCAAGCATTACAAAGGTTTTTTTGTGTTCGTTTTGCTCTGATTGGTTATTGCAGCTTGCCAGTGTAGGTTCCCCGTTTGGCTGTGGCCCGGTCCAGCAGTCAGAGTTTCTGCTGATAGTATTATGGGAAGTGAAAGGGGAGGAGAGACGCTTCCAGAACTGCTGCAGTGAGGTGTGTCATATCATTCCTTTCACCCTCACACCAATATGCCTGGCCTCCTTGCATTTCTGCCGCTTTCGGATCATTCTGCTTTCTTCCTAGGTGTGCAGCGTTTGGTAGTTCTGTGTATAGTTGTGGCTAGATTTGTTGTAAATTTATGACACGTCATTACACATGGTAAATGTTCATATTGTAAAAAGCTGAGACCTAAGTAACTGTCCAGACTTTTGATTGAGGAGACTCGTAGAAAATTTTTTTAGCAACAAATAATCACCGATTTTTTTTTTGTAAGTCAGAGAATCACGTAAACTTTGAATACCATGAACCCTGTAGCAGAACACAGTTTGACTAAATGTTCTCAGGAACACTTTTATGCCCTTGATTTGTGCTTAGTCTTCCAACTTGAATTTGTCACTCACAAAATAGTCAGCTGAGTTTGGACTCTAGAACCTCATATTAGTGGTTCAGGTACAAACCAGAGAAAATACTGCTTGTTTTCCAGGTGAGTCGTTAAGCATTCAGTGCCAGGAGTGGAAACATTTCATTTTATGTTGATAATTTTATATATAAATTGTAGATGGCGATACTAGGGTCACAATAATTTCACTCTTCTGAATTCTCTGCTCTCCTCTACACAAACCACGTCTTCCAGTATGTAGCTTCCTTTCACAATATTTCCTCACAAATAAACCGTTCGGAAGGCTCTTTACCTTACTACACAATCATTCATTGTTATGCTCCATTGTAACTGTTCTTAGGTTAAAAATGACAGACTGCTTCATTTGCTATGAGCAGAACCGTAACATAACTTAGAGACGTGAACTTCCTCCATCTTCACATTGTCATGTGACAGTGTAAATGTTACCATCAGACAAAATGTAAACGTCATGTGCTTACAATGCCAGCGTTAATCGGAGGTCAGGCCCTAACCACTTCGGTCCTTTAACTTCCCGAAGGACTTCTTTGGTGGCGTCTGTACCATAGAGCGATATCCATGTACAAACCAGTATGAGTAAAGCAGTACAGATGGGTACTTGTATCAATACAGCTTATATCTGTACGTAAGAATGGCCAGACTGGCCCAGGAGCCTGTCTTCTGACAGTGGCCAATGCCACACGCTTCAGAGGGAATGATTGGAACAGTTAATCCTCAGGGGACCCATTCCCTTTTCCTGGCAAACAGATTGAGAATGGGCTATCTCAGTTTATAAAATTACATAGCAGTACAAAAACAGTGTAGAGTGGCTCAGAGTCCGAGGCCAGAGGAGACCAATGTGATCATCTATTCTGATCTCCTAACAACACAGGCCATAAAATGTCACTCTATAAAGAGGATGCCTCTGTCAAGTCCAAAAATTTGCTGTTGAGCTACAACATACCTTTGAGACACACATCCAGCCTTGATTTAAAAGACTCCAAGTGATGAGAAATTTACCACATCCCTTAGTAATCTTGACTATTGGTTAATCGAAAAGAGACTGTTCATCTGTGCTTTTTTTAAGGACCTGCCTATCATCTCTTATATTGGACATCTGTCTCCACTTCTCTGTCAATTGTACTGGTCTTATCTATTTGTTAAATTTTTAGATACGCACCTTTGTTCTTTCTCTTGTGTCTCCTTCAGGCATAAACATTCTCAAAACATTCTTTCCTCTATCATGATGACTACAAGGAAATAGACAATGATTAGAGATCTGATATGCTATGGCTACTGCTTTCTAGAACAGTTTTGTTTCATTGTTAGCTTGTTCTCCCCCCATCTGTTTGTTGGGCTTTGTTTATACTTCAGGTTAACCGAAGCGTGGACTGTTTGTACAAACCCAGGGCACTGAAGCCCTGGTCTGTGACGGCGACATCTATGCACAACTGCAACGTAAATATTCTCTGTTTAAAAATTTGCAAACTATTCCCATGTTATCCTTAAGACACTTCAGCTTCTGAAAAGGATAGACTTATTCATCATCTCTAAACAGAGCTTTATAATCAATGATTCCCAAGACCAAACAATGCCCAGTGGCAGGGGCCGGCAAACTTTGCTGGACCCCCTGCCAGCCCCACTCCCTGCACCCTCAGCAGGTGCCGGGGGTGGGACCAAAAGGGGGCGGGGCCAGGGACTCAGGGTTCGGGGGGGGGGGGTGGCTGGGGTCACTGAGGGAGGGCGTCCTCGGGTTCCCAGCCAGGGCCGGCTACTGCTGGCGGGCAGCCTCGGGTTCCCGGCTGGGGCTGGGGCCAGCTCCCACAGGCGGGCGGCTTCGGGTTCCTGGCTGCGGCTGTGTCTGATTCTGCCAACAGTGGCAGCTGTGGGTTCTGGTGGGGTGACTGGAGTCCCTGGGGGCGGAGCGAGCTGACCCGCCCTGCTCCCCCCCAGGCTGACTGGCCCTGGGCCCCCCTCCCCCAAGTCACGGCCCTGCCTAGTGGGAGGGGGAGCCAGCAGGGGCCAGGAGACCTGTGCTTTGGCTTCTTTTACCCTGCTGGCCATGCTCCCAAGTGGGGAAGGCAGCCAGTGGGGGTCTGGGGCTGCGGCACATGGTTGGGGGGCGGGGCCAGCGCACTGCTCAGGATTGGCCCCCCTGCCCTACGGAAAACACTCTGGAGTTAAGCTTTTAACACACGCTTGATGCTGTACAAACAAGACATTCTGAGCCCCAGACATATGCAAAGGTTTTCTTGAATAAACACTTTACAGGTGTGTAACCGAGGTCACCTTTAAAGAGCCTATATTTAATCAACATTATATACAGCCTGTATCATGAAGCTGTGCAAATATACAAACTCATCAATAAAACAATGATTAGCATACCTACAACCAGCAAAATGAAATCTGCTCTCCTGCTGGGGAATGTCCTCCTGACCAACCATCAGCCCATCTTCTCACCAAAGCAGAATGTCCCGAAGTCGACAAATTTGGGCCGTCTCTAAGCATGGGTGGAAGCAAAGCTGAGCTGAAATTGCACCTTGTGAGCTCCCTGCACCAAATCCCTTCCATATAAAACAGGGGCCTGGTTGAGGCATCTCTTATAATGGGCACATTTTCAGAGAGCACATTTATTTTTGCTGACCCTAGTGAGGAATGAGGTATTTCTCCCTTTACTGGCAGAGTAATTGCTGCTGTTGTAAACCTCGGCCTGGCCTACACTGAGGGCTTCGGTCGATGTAATGCTGCTTCCTTCCACTTTCAACAGCCTGCGGACACATGCACACGGCTGCACCTTGTAACTCCACCCCAGGAGGCGTAGGGTTAAGTGGGATGTTAGTAATTCGCCTTAACCCCAGTTTAGACACTGGGCTCTGAGGCTGGTCCGGCAGCAGCCGAGCTGTGGGGGGCAGTCCCGCAGTGGGTTGCCCAGCTTGTTGCAGGGCCCGCAAGGGAAGCACTGTTGGACACCTACCCATAATACAACCCGTTACTTCAGTTTTACAGCTGACAATGGGGATGCAAGAAGCCGGAGCATGGAGTGTTGTGTGGACACTCTCCTCCGGTTTTATTATGTCGACATATCAACATCGACTTCAGATGAGGCCTGACTGTAGACATGGCCCTTGTTGATCTGACATCTGGCCCTTGTTCTGGGGAATGTGAAGTCATTTTGCAAGATGACAACGGGCTGTCTAAAGGACTAAACGGAATACTTGAATTTTATTTTTTAAATCCGTTGGGAAGTGGGTTATCACTAATCTTGTTTTAATATGTTTTGAGACACCTTAATGTTTTTGTGCTTCCAAAGTTGAATTGTTTCAAGTTAATTATACCATTTCTTGAGGCTTGAGCCAAAAATCTCACTTTCAAATCTCTTCCAAAGACTTGCGAGCACAGTGCCTTTTTTGAGTGGAAACAGTTAACTGGTCACTGATGTGTTTGGAAGTTTTTCTTTTCCTCAATGCTGGCGTGTCTTGCGAGCTGACTGTGTAATTTTAATCCTGGCAGCCTCTTTCCAAGGCAGGACAGGGCAGTCATTTCTAGCTCATTCTGCATGCCCGAAAAGACAAGGTGCCTTATGTTTTACAGTCTGGTTCCGTCAGTCAGACATTCTTGTTATAAGTAGCAGAGGATTCATTGGGGAAAGCTGGTATGCCTGGATATGTTAAGATAACCATCACCATTACATTCACCAGAGGTGTCTTGTGAAGTAATTTTAAATGATTTATTCTCTGTAACTTCTTTAGAAATGTTTTGTGGAAAGATAGCACTTTCTATTGAGTAGATTGAATTTTATTTGTATTGGTTATTCTTGGTTATTCTCCATACGGTGTATGAAGGCATCAGGAGAGTTTGGGGGATGGTTCCTGACAAACACTCCTGGCAAGTGACAGTAATAAAAGGGTTAATTTTGAGGAGATGATTAGTCCATATCCTGAAATCTTTGTTGTTGAAATGTAATTGACCCTTTCTCCTGTGTAAGAGATTTTCCAAAGCCTGGTTACCTTTGTCTGTCTAGGCACTTAAGCATTTCCACAGCTGTTTCACTGTAGTTCACAGCTCCAGGATATTTCTGTTCTGCCACCCCACAGCGGGAGCTGGTAGCTTTGTTTTTTACAATTAACACTGTGTTGGGGCTGCTCTCAGCTGAGTTTGTCCCTCCTCTGCCAGTGTGCCTAATTCCAATGCCCTGGCCGGGTATGAGCCCAAGATTCCATTGTTACGCCTCTCAGGCTGGGGCAGGAGTGTCTACTAAGGCCTTTCTGTAGCTCTGCGACTCCTCAAAGCTGATGGAAATAAAGGGTTTGTTTTCAGGAGTACTGCTTTGTGCTGTTTCAAGTGGTGCTGCTCTGAACAGCAGCCAACGGCACCTTTGTTTCTGAATGCATCCCAGGAGCCCTTTAATAATGAAATGGAAACTGAGCAACAGTACCCTATGTCTAAATTATTTCTGGCATATTAGCATTGAAAATAGCGATCCTGCGGACTGGGACAGAGGCCTGTTAGTACAGATCTGGTGGCAGTTTTACTGTTGGATTTGGTGAAGTAATGACTGCATGAGGCGTGTATAGAGGAGCTGTACAGCAGACAGCTTCTCTGGTTTCAATCATGTCAGCAGTAGCTGTGTAACAGTGCCACAAACTTCGAATCATAGAATCCTAGGGCTGGACAGGACCTCATGAGGTCATCTAGTCCAACCCCTGCTAAAAGCAGGACCACTCCCACTAAATCACCCCAGCCACTGTTTTGTCTTGATTTTTGTCGGTCCTGTAGAGATGTACCTAAAAAAAAAATCCTGCCTCTGATTTGGCACAGTGGCTGGTTAAGGCTTGCTGAGTAAATCCTTTGACCTCAGGTAGGTGCATGGTGCAGAAGAAAAAGTCACCATCTGAGCAGACCGCACATTGAGATAAATTAGGCTTCTAGCTGTTTGTAAATAAGCAACATTTCATTTCAAGCATATAGTTTCCACTTGTAATGCTACTTTACCCAACTTCCCAGCAACAACACATGAATTTGGAAGGTTGGTCCTGGAGTCCCACCATTCTGTTTGTCTTGTTGTTTTTCAACAACTGCTGACTTTTGCCTTCTGCTCTAAATATCTGTGCCAATTCCAAACAGAAGCATTGGATTATTCCGCGAGGAGACTTAGCAGGTCTCTCTAGGGGAGAGTGCGCTCTGCCTGCAGCTCCATGCTTGTCTAAATCCCACCCACACTATTGCACCACATGCAGATATTTTTTTTAAAACTTGGGTCCAGGTCTCCGAAATGCAATGGGGAGCAGACATCTTCTCCTGCACTGACTGTAGGCTTGTGCCTGGGGTCTCGGCACTATTGGCCATACCACCCTTACACTAGTGGACTCCCAAACCTTTATATGGAACCCTGATGGCAGAAGTTGGCCTGTTTGCATTAATGTGGGAGCTCATGCTCCAAACACAGCCAACATTTTGAGGAATGTTAAAACCAAAGTTAAGGGAAATTAGTATCAATGGTTTTATGCAGAAATCCCCCTAAATCTCTCTCTCCTCTTTCAGTTGGTCAGTATCGGTTCTTCCTACAACTATGGAAATGAAGATCAGGCTGAATTTCTGTGTGTTGTCTCCAAGGAGCTGCATAATACCCCCTACGGCACAACCAGTGAGCCCAGTGAGAAAGCAAAGGTAAGTTGCTGGGCACGGGATGGAGGAAATGAAAGATGTCGGTCAAAACAATTAGACTTAGATATTACTCATTCAAAAGAAGGTTAAGCATAGCAGGTAGTCTACCTGTCATGGCTGGTGATGGTTCCTTTTTCATTGCGCAAAAGACCATAAACCGTTCCAGTTAAAATAACTCTAATTGTCAGCAGGACTCGCACATTACAAAACAACCTTTCAGTACACTGCTTAGTATTGTCCCTGACATCCATGCTCTTCTCTGACTCCTATGAGTGTCTCCTTTTGAGAATGTGCATATTTGGTTTATCACACAATAGATTGGCTTTTATTCTGCCACCAATACAGATGACAAATGTGCTCCCCTGAGTCAGAATATAGAATTCTTACAATCAGGAATGTGAAGGTGACATATTCTGTCTGAAAAGTATTGTCAAATGCAATAAGCTATAAAAAATCTTTCCCTTACACTGGAAGGAAGGAACTCCATCTATTGTGCTAGTGGCTTTCAGGGTTCCATCTAATTCTCACTCATCTGCATCACAGATTTGATGGACACATTGTAATAGGCATAAGATCTTGCTTCTGTGATCAGTCGACTTTCAGGGATAAAAAGCTCTGGAAGACAATGTGGGACTTGACTGAAGCATAGGGGGCTCTGACCAAATGGAAAATGAACCACACTGTTCCTTCCCTAAGTGTGATTGTACAAATTACACCATACTAACAAGTATCTTGGTGCGGAGATGGCTATACTAAATTGGTTAGAGAAACTAGTCCTCTTTCTACAAAAAAATTGCCACTCATTTAGCATGTTTATTGGGTTACACTGAAAACAGCCAGTAGAGCACTAAGCACAACTTTTCAAGAATCAGCATTGAAAAATAAACACTGAAAAATAACCCCTAAAACTTCTTTGGAACTTCCAGTGGCAATTTTATCCTGTTCACATCGTCTATCATTCATAAACTACTGTCTGCTGCAGGTTACTATTGCTTTTCATGCTGCCCACCGCTCATTTCTTCCCCATGCACAGCAGCAGTGTGGAAAGCAGCTTTTTTGTGTGCAGGGACGAATAATGAGACTTATTTAATAAAGCTTTTGAGTATTTTAAAACTTTTTTGTTTCATTGCTAGTGAAATGGCTAATTTCTGCTGAAATGTATCTTTAAATTATAAACCCCGTAAGAAGTTAATGTAGCCAAAAATAAAAAAGTGACTGTGTAAAATGACAAAACCCTACCTATGGATTACTGTCCCTGAATGGACATGCTCTAGAAGGTCCCAGAGTTTGACTGAATGCCTGGGTTAATAGAAAATGTTTAGACTATCAAACCAAACAATATTGGGGACTGAAAAAGAAGGCTGGTTCAGAACAAGTACAGTGCAGCCCCTGGACATCGAGACATTTGAAAGATGCCAGTATTTATTTACTCTGCACTGAAATGTGCAGGCTGATAGACGGACTCTGAAGTGTGCTGCTGTATCCCAAATGCTCTTCAGGTGCCTGGATGTACAGAAGAGAGTCCCAGACTAGAAAGAATGAGCACAGTGGGAAGTAGCATGAGATTAGAACCGTGTAAGTTTGTTGAAACCCAAGAGTAGGCATAGTCTTATGTCAGGGGTCAGCAACCTTTGCTGGTCCCTGTGCCAGCCCTGCCCACCGCTCCCTCAGCAGGTGCTGGGGCGGGGCCAGACCAGGTGCCCTGCAGGCCCTGCCGTCGGTGGCCTCCAGTTCCCAGCCCTGAGGCCGGATCCCGTCCACAGGGGTGGCGCGGGGCTGATGGCCCCTGCTGGCCCCTCCCCTTTGCTGGACGGCAGGAGAGGAGGGGAGCGGAGTGGAGCAGGTCACGTCGCCCCGGCCCACCCAGAGCCGCGCCGCTGCCGGCAGGGCAGAGCCAGCCCCGGTCATGGCCGGCAAGAGGGCATGTCGGGTCGGGTCGGGTCGGCCCACCTGGAGCCGCCGCTGCCAGCGGGAGCCGGGGCCAGGAACCAGAGGCTGCCCACCAGCAGCGGCAGCTCCGGCCGGGCCAACCCGACCCGCCCTCTTGCCAGCCATGGCCGGGGCTGGCTCTGCCCTGCCGGCAGCAGTGCGGCTCTGGGCGGGCCAGGGCAACGTGACCTGCTCCACTCCGCTGTCCTCCTGCCGTCCAACAAAGGAGCGGGGCCAGTAGGGACCCTCAGCCGCACATCGCAGCTGCTGGCCTCGTGGTTTGCAGGGCCAGCGGGGGAGCCTGAGTGGCTCCGCGTGCTGCTCAGGCTCGGCTCGCATGCCAGCTCTGGCATGCGTGCCGGGGGTTGCCACCCCTGTCTTATGTGATGCTGCAAATACAATTGGGAGATTTCTCTGATACCAAGTAAAATCATTTTGGAGGGAAGGTGAGTGAAAGAATCCTCAGAAATTAGTGATTTTTTTCCACTGTGCATGGGCCAGTGGGTGATTTTGGAATGGGAGAGTTGTCTTTACCAGACTTGGACTAACACCAAAATGCAGGAATAAGCTTGGAGAAAATGTATTGGAACTACATAAAGTTGCCTGGGGAGTCAACTGTTGGACAGGGTGTTCTAAAGGACATGTTAGGAAAGAGGAGTGGAGTAGGGACTTTGGAGACAGGTGCAGTAGGAGAGCTTTTTGAAGTTTCCATTTAATATCTGTTTAATTCCTTTTTAACCTACAGGGCATTTGTTGGGGAGAGGGTTTTTTCTGGGGGGAAAAATCCTTTTGGGTTGGAAGGTTGTCAGCTGTTTTGGGGGGGGTCCATCTTCTCAGCAGATTTTTTTTTCAAGCCAGTTTAGCCTCAGATCCATAATCCACTAAATTGTCTGATTTAACCTTCAACAAGTTGTTACTCCATTGAAACAGTAATGAACATCAATTTTAATTACATATTGACAAGTGTTCTGATGGTTCTTATTCATGTTGCTGTGAAGGGGAAAGCGCAAGAACTCTTGTGTCATGACATCTAAAAATAACTTCTATCAGTACAGAGAGGGAGTGGTCATTGTATTGTGTTCTGTTTCACCCACCGTATTACCGGAATCCTTATTATAGTGGTGTGGTGGGTTTACAAACCAGAAAAAAACATGTTGTGGGAGCAGCCCCAGCTGATTTGACTTCTCCACTTTTTTGGGGTGGTTTTTATCTAGTATCCTCTTTGTGGAGGACAGTTTGCCTAAATAAGATAGAACAAGAAACGATACTAATCAGAACTTGAAAGTAGTATTTCCAAAGGTACTAAAACTTTCCCCAGTGAAAGGTCTTCTACAATATTGACGTTCTCCAAAAGTGACATGTTATTAATACTGACTAGTTCACTAGTGAACTTCAAGCAGAGGTAATGAGGTCTAGTAAGTGAAGATTTTCTTGTCATGTTAATTACAGCTGTAAAACAGAATAAATGTGCTCCTTTATGAGACAGCATTACACCCTATATATAAAAGACTGACTATTAAATCATACACTGAGATATTTCCTAGGAAGTGAATTTAGCACGTAGCCTGCTTTGTAATAATTTCCTGCGCTGGAAGAAACAACTCTGTGCATTCTGAAAGGCCACTTTCTGTTTCAGAACAACTCTCAAATGCAACGAATTCACCCTTGTGTTTGCAGAGTCCTTACAAGGACTGCCCAAAACAAACCTTGCTGTCAATGTACACGACCCAGGGCTTGAACTACATCGTGGTAAGGGTAGGACTCTCTCACAGAGCTCACTAGTTCTGTGACTTTCTTGAGCCTCTGTGACTTCTCCAGTGGCAGGGGCGGAGCAGCTGTCAGCCCTGGGGCCACCAGAGCAGCAATCTCAGGGCTGATGTAGTGGCTGGGGTTGGGTCAGCCCTCCTGGGCCTGGAACATGGTGGATCACCCCTGCCACTGAAGCGAGAGGGCCCTGGAACCCTAGAAGCAGGCATGGATCTGGAGCAGCTGCAGGAGGTCAGCCCATGAGAACATTCCGACTATTGGTCTCTCTCTCCGCCACTACCCAGGTATTTTTTAGTAAAAGTCAGGAGCAGATCATGGATTTTTAGTGAATTTTTGTTTATTGCCTGCAACTTTTACTAAAAATACCTGTGACAGAATCTTAACTTTAATGGGAATTAGTAAGGAAAACAGCCGTACTCAGGCTGCCCAGGGCTGTGGGCACAAGTGTAATGTAAAAAATAAATAAATAAAAATCAAAACCCAAGTTTTTTAAAAAAAGATGACCTTAAACCAGGACACTAAAAGGCACAAAACAAGTACAGAAGTAAATCAGATTGGTCAGGCTTCTTGTATGAGGCATTTCAAGCACCGTGAATGCATTCATTTGCAAAAGGTTGGTGGCCACTGTACATGCTACACTGGCCAGCCGACCTTTTGCAAACAAATGCATTCACGGTACTTGAAATGCCTCGTACAAGTCGTCTGACCAGTCGGATTTACTTCTGTACTTGTTTTGTGCCTTTTAGTGTGCTGGTTTTAAGGTCATCTGTTTGTTTGTTTTTTTTAATTGTTTTTTTTATATTTTTCAATCAAGACTAAAAGTAGATCAAATCAAAACCCCTGAACAGCAACTTTTCAGCCTCAGGTGGGATTCAAAGCAGTGACCACTGGATTCCTAGGCTCCGGCCCTAACCACTGTACCGCTGGGCACTGGTTGCCATTGAAACCTATAACCATTATGCCATCTGCTGGAGAAAGGTGGGAAAGCAAAGGGAATACAGACAGACAAAGCAAAGTTAATATAAAGGTTGTCTAATAATTCCTTTTTGAATGATTCATTCATTTTTTGTCATTTGGCTACTGATGTAGATTTCTGTTCAAGTTCATTTTCACTCTGGCTTCTACAGATTCTAATTATAATTTACTAAGCTCTTCAACTTCTGTTGTAAAAGTTAAATGGGGCACGCTCAGGAGAACATGGACTGTCAGTCTAAAGAGAAGGAGCTCAAAAGCATCTCTCTCACCAACAGAAGCAGGTCCAATAAAAGATACTACCATGCCCACCTTGTCTCTCAAATATCCTGGGATGTGCTGCTTAGGCACAGCCAGAACAGCCTACCTACCAGCTTTCCCAGAAATTGGATTTCTTGTGGGTATTGAGGGAGCAATGCCACTTAATCGCTGCTTTTCTCTGAGTCCTGCTATTAATACCTGGAATGCACAAGTGACTGTCGAATGTAGCTGGGAGATTAAACTAACCCCTTTGAGACCATTCATTTAAAACCTTTCAACAGAGTTAATTGGGAAGCTGGGCACAAGAACCCTTCTGAAGGGCAGCTTGTGTTTCCAGGAGCTCTCCATTCCCAAATCCACTTCATTTCCTTGCCCACTTTCTAGAACAGCTCTATTGGGAGGGATGACACAATGCTCTTCCTGATGTGTGCCAACGGCGTTGCCAAGAGTCCACAGACACCTGCAGCCCGTTGCAGAGCTCACTGGTTTCAGGTGCTACCTGTAGCATTCTGCATCAGCTGTCTCGTTACGTATGCTGCCCTTGCCTTGTGTCAGGTGACTGCTGAAATGAACGGTGCCATTAGTAGTAGTCTGCTGATCCATAGAAGAGTTGAGAAAACTAGTCTGCCTGCAAGTCATGATGTTTGTGCTTTTAAATTATCTGGTATCTTATCGTCTTATGGACAATGGGTTTAAGGTAAAATAGCCTCAGGTACCTCAAATGTAAGTGGATTGTACTTTGCATTGGCTCTGACTCACTTGCAATCTTTTTTTCCCTCCTTTCTTTACACTTGCTGCATGCCACTCAGAGCGAGGATGAAGAGACGGATTACGATATGAATGACTCAGATTAAGTGTAAATGTCATGGTGAGCACTAGCTGCCCTAAGCCTTCACCCACACACTTTCCTCTGTGCCATCTGTCCCCTGCACCTCACCAGCACCACCCTCTGGCTAGTCCTAGCGGTGTATTTGTCCCGTAGTCAGAGTTGCCTTTTACTCCTACTTTCAGGTGAGCATCCCAGTGGTAGAAATGGTAATAGAGTTTACAGTTCTGATTCTTGTGCCTTTTTACGTAAATCACACTGCCCTTACTGGTCCCTTTAAGCTATTCTGAGAGGGGAAAATGCTTTATACAGATTCAAGAGAGAGTATTTTTTAGACAAAAATTGTTCTCTGTGTTTATTACGTAGCCTATTTTTTCCTCTTGTCAAATATTTTATGTATATTGGTAGCTAATAAAAACCTGTGGAACAGATGTTCGGTAAATGTCTTGTCTGGCAACATACTGACAGGCTTGTCCATCTGAATGAAGTATGTTAGCCAAGGATGTTCCCACTAAAGCACAGTACAGGGCAGTGGTTTTCAAACTTACGGTCGGGACCCAGTACTGGGTTACAGACCCTCAAGCACTGGGTCATGCGCCCCCTGCTGCCGCCAAAAGACTGGAATGCATTGCTCAGAGATGTAATTCTTTGGTCGCGGGCATAAATGATTTTTTTCAGCTGGGTCTCAAGAAAAGTTTGAAAACCACGGGTATAGGGAATCAATAGGCCTGCTTTCTTTCCTCCATTCTGCTTCAGTCCCTCTGTTTGAATATAAACAAGTAGCTCCAGTTTTCACATGTGTAAAATAGAAATAACCCTCGCTGTGGAGGGGCCAGGTCCTAGCTGACTGTGTAAAGTGCTATTGAAATTCAAATCATTATTATGAATGAGCAAGGAGTGACATTACAGTGCTGAGGCAGCAGGTGGCGAATAATGGGTGTTTCTGTTGACAGTCATTCTGTTTCAAGTCTGTTGTTGCTTCTCTCTGTTACTGTGCTTTACACAGAATTAAATGTTACACTAAAATTAGGAATGATGTCACCTCAGTCTTTCCTGTTATCTCCCTGTGGCACATAATAGTTCAGTTTCCTGTGGGATGTAATGCTTCAGGCTGAGTTTGGTTACTGGCTTTAGTGTGCAGATGCTGGATGCTGTCAATGGTCTGATGAAATGATCTGGTGGTCCCTTCTGGCCTTGACTCTGATGTCACTTACAGGTGGAAGCTAAACTGATACGAGCCAGGTTGAACCTGATACGAGTATCTACATACACAGGTTTAAGTAAATGTGTGACATTAAACTCGGTCAGGTCAGTTCCAGATTTTTAGTTACATCAGCATAACTTCTGTGCTTAGCCAAATCCACTGGAGTTCGTCAAGTAATTTGTTCAGCTGACCATTTTCTTTGTGGTATTCAATCCTGGGGATCACATTCTGCTTTGTGACTATCCTATGGTGACCTGTATTGGATAACAGCTGTTGTATTTTCCTGCCAGCTGACTAGCCATAGTAGTGAGATACTTGCTTCTGAAGTTTGCTAGTTAACCAGATTGTATTCGGCTCAGGGCAGGGAGCTTTTGGAAAGACCCCGTCCCCCCCACTGTTGCGGTATATATAATAAATGTTGATTGATAATAGTACAATTACAATATGTATCTGTTCTCTAACTTTGAGGTAGCGGATATGGTAGCACAAGTATTTTTCACCATGGCAAATCTCTTTACTAGCAGTTGTCAATAATTAAATTTTCAAGGCCCGACTTTTACTCACTGAATTCACTTGTGTTTTCCCTGCAGTTTTTTAAGTACAGGTGGTGAATCTGCTTACTGCTGAAATATGTAGCATTTGCTTTTAATTCATACTTTGAAACTTTTCGTACTCCATCTAGAAAAGCTTTCATTGAATCTTCATAGCACCACTAGCTGTGATCTCATCTACTCCCATAACCTACACAGGAAGAGTATACAGTGTGGTTAGGAACCCTCCAGTCACAAAATAAAATCCAGGTGCTGCAGGAAGTCAATATATTGTTGGTGAGTCAATATATGGCAGGTTTTCCCTCTTAAGGGTCTGCCTACACTGCAATTAGACACCTGCAGCTGGCCTCTGCCAACTGATTTGGGCTTGAGGGGCTGTTTAACTGTGGTGAGATATTCTGGCTCCTCACAGGGTTCTAATGTCTGGACTTTAGCCCAAAAGTCTCCATAAGAATTAAACAGCCTTTTAACCTGAGCAACTCTGCAAGTCTGGCTCAGCTGGCACTGGCCAGCCGTGGGTTTTAATGGCAGAGTTGACATTCCCCAAATCATTACTCAATCAAGGCCTCAACTGTAATGCTAGAAAGCAGTATGCCTCTGAAGTTACCTTCTGTAAGATGAATCATACAACTAAGGGGTGGGTATCACTAATTGTAATCCTTGAAGATCCCAAAGCATTCAGTATATCAGGAATGACTATATCTTAATTGGCTTAATGGGTGTGAAAGACTTACCCATTGTTGGCTGGTTTTGAAACTAGAAAAGTTATTTTCTTGCCATATGAAATCCATCTGTAAATTCAACTGTCGAGTTTTTTGGTATATTCATTAATGTCGAACTGCTGTATCCTACCCTGTAAGGATGGAGGGAGAGAGAGGGGGTGTGTGTGTGTGTGTGTGTGTGTGTGTGTTCAAAGGCCTGTGATTGGGCTGAAGGTGCTACTGAGTATTGGTGTACGTTGGGGGTGTCAAACTCCATTGATATGGTGAGCCGTACATAGCATAAATCAAAATACTGGGGCAGTCTGGCAGCATTGCGGAGCGTTAGGTATGCGAGACCACACACTCACTCTCGCTTAGGAAGAGAGAGTGGTCCCGTGAAGCTAAGTCATTCCAGTCTTTCAGTGGCCGCAACAGAGGGTGCCGTGACCCAGTATCTGAGGGTCTGCAACCCAGTACTGGGTCCTGACCCGTGGTTTGAAAACCCCTGGAGTAGAGCATGAAAAATGGAACTCCGCCAAGTGTCTCATCTCACCAAAAGAAAGGTTCGCATCCGTACTGTGACTCTTCAGACCCAAGAGAAGTTGTGCAAGCCAATCTATTGTATGACAGTACATTAAATACTATCAATCAAATACAAATATACATCGAAAAGTAGATCAGGCAAGCAGCAGCCTAACAGTCTATCCGTTGGGTCAGACATCTGGCTGTTTGTATTTACTCTATAAGTAAACTTGATGACTGTTTCAGGAGGTCAGGGCCAATGCTGTAAATAATGGATCAGCCTACTCTGTCCATGAGTTGATCTATCCCATGCAAGCTCTTATGCTCCTGACCTTCAAACACTGACTGTTTGTTTTTTCATGCTGTAACAATGTACCTGCCAAGATTTTCTTGTTCTGCTTATGCACGTTTTATTGTACACAGGTCATAAAACATGGGAAAGCCCAGGAGATGTTACAAAAGCAAGTACAACTTTAAAAATCCCAAGTTTTGTGCTCCATTTGCTCTTGTAACTTACAAAGTAGGCAACATTGTTATTAGGGTCAGAAAAACTGGCTAGCTCATACACCTCCCATCTTTGCAGCTCCCTCTTTACCTTGTGACTTTTAGGAACTCCTATGTTTGATCTGCACTGTGAACTTTATTGATGACCAATTGCACTCATTTATCTAATTGCTTTCTACACTTACTTTTCCCTTGCAATATTAAATGCTCTAGCTTTCCTCTTATTCTGACTCAAATACACTAATGGTGATTTATTGTACAGGAGTGTTGACGATATTCTATAGCTATTCTCTGTTTTATATATTAAGGCATCAGCTTCAGGGAAGTCCTTAAACCAGCTTCTTCGAGTGGTATCACTTGATTGAAATGTAGTGATTTCTTTTGATCTCTGCTCCCCGTGCTTTAAGTAAGATAGTAGGAAAATTTCATATATGTAATTTTTAACTGTCTCTTTCAGATTTTGCAAGAGCGTGGTTCCAGGATGTGAAGACCATATTGAATGCTGAAGAATGTTTCTTTTACTCCAAGATGCAGTGAATTGTCCCATTGAAGCGGCTTAGTTGTGAGAGGAAGAAATCTGCTTTAGATAATTTTCTATTGATCTGGGTGGAACCATTTTTGCCTATAAGCTGGTATAGACTGAATTTGCTGGCTGAAAACATCGCAAGATTATTGAATGAGAATAGATGACATGAGTGTGTGTTAAGCTTGGTTTTAGTGCATAGTTGTACTTTCATGGGCTTAAGGATATTGGTCATATAGAAAGAAACAATCATGCACTCATTTTCTTCTGAGACATGTAGCACTTACACCTGGTGCTGGATGACCCGATGCTGATCAGTTTGAAATGATTTGGGTTTTGATTGCAAACAATTAAAGGACAATGTACTTGGTGCTACATATATATATATTACAGCCCACAAATGCAAATATTTGGGCCTACATAGTTGGTTTTGGAATCAGTGACAGCCCCAGTTTACTGTCTGAAACTGCACATTCCTGTGGCTCTGTTATACATTTTCTATTATGTAAGAATGGTGTCGGCGATCAAGAGAAACCACCTTGTGAAAATGTCCAAAGTCACATCCCAGACAAATGGTTCCCCTAGAGAATGGGAATATAGCACTGGCTGGGTTGGTGGCTTTTTGGAAGAGTCAAAGGAAAGACTAAACTCAGAGAAAATGTCCTTTTGTTGGACTCTCCTGTCAAAACCACTTCTTCCTGAAAAAGTTAAGCTCCAGTCTTAGTCAAATGTTTGAAAGGAAGATCAAAATTTCTTAATGTCACAACTGACCATCTTGTCCCTTTCAAAGTGTTTCTTATTAACCAAATGTTCAGTTCTACATTGTAGAAACGTCTACAAGTGTTGAGCTCCTTATGGATCTTGGTAGGTATTTTTGAGAGCTGAAGTTTGTGTAGCTACATGGCTGGATAATGTCAGATCCTGATCTCTGTGAATGGGTAAAGATCATCCCATTAAAAATCTGAATTAATTGCTTTGAATATACAGGATGTTTACAGTCCATCTCTCCACATTGTTTCAACTGTGCAGGTCTGTGACATTTCTAAGAACACTGCCTGAAGACATTTTCACACAGCTGCTTTAGGATTGCTCTGTGCTAAATGTTAACTCATAAGACTGGAGCATTTCAGTGCATTGTTTAAACAAAACCCAGCAGCCTGTCTTTTTTAAAACAGATTTAACTAAATTGACTTTGTTAAAACTCTACTCTTGCAGCTTCATTGCCTTGCATAGCTCTAGGTGGAGCAATGGCGGATGTTTAAACAGGATTGAATACTAAAAAGCATTTTAAACTATTCCATTCAGTAACGTCACAGTGTTTGCATATACCATATCCTCTACCAGTATAATGTGTAATCCTCCACATGAAAACCAGTTTCTCAAGTGTCTTGGGTCTACTTATCTTTTTTAAGACTTATTGTATGTTGATAAGTTTGGCGTAAATAATTTGTAAAACCATTTCTACAAAGCAGGTTATGCAATGGGCCAAATGTTTTGTCCATGCAACTGTTGCTTGAAAGGGTCTGTAATGCATTTTGCCACTTGGATGTGGACTGTGCAGAAAGCTGCTGCCCCCTCCACAATACCAAGGAACTGTGTATGTGTCTTTTTTAAGATGTTAGAACCTAATTAAATTGACTAAAATGTAATTATTCTGTAGGGGGAAATGTTTATACTTTTATACTTTTTTTAGGCATCCATCTTTTAATCAGCCTGAAGCTAATGCTGAAATTGCCCATAAATAGTAACACACAATTTTATGTATATATAGATAAGCACAGTGGTGGTTTGTCTTAAAATGCATATTAAAGCATTTCCTCTGCTGCAAAAATCATTGTGTTTAAGCAGCTTGACACCACCCATGTTCTTCAGGCTCAATGGCTCATGGAATTGCAGCCTTTAAGATTTCCTGTTTTTCTGCTGTGCTCTACAGAGTAAATTCAGCATTGAATTAAATGGCTTTTAATGCCTAACTAATTAAAAATGTTTATTCATACCATTCAAAAATCTGCATTTTTGTGTTGTCTTTTGTTATTAAACAAAAGAAGGCAGAAGATTTGATTTTCATAAACTACCTGATAGATTGCACCAGTAAAATATGAGTAAGGAACTGAGCAAATTTACACAACTTGGAGGATAGATATGAAAAGGGGTCACTTTTAGAGAGTGGCATTTTCACTGGAATACTTTGCGGTTTACTCAGTTTGGTTTTATTGGTGGGATTATCTGCATCCTGTCTTACATTGTCCCCTGAAGTAGCAAAAATGATTTTAGGGAAGATTTTGAACTGTTAACATTTTGCATTTTCTCTGTTCTGATACCTCAAAAAGCTATTGTCTGGCTCTCACTTCAGCAAAAAAAGAAAAAAAAAAAGAAAAAAGAATAAGCAAATATCTGGTAAATAATTTTGTAAGTTGCTATGGCAAACCTCTTCAACTAATCTTTGGTTCTTGCTGTTACCCTTGTTGATTTCATATTTAACATCTGAGACATCCATTTAAGTGCATGTATGATCAAATTCCTTTCCTAAGTCCCCAGGAGTTTCCCTCTACATCTGGTAACTTAGATAAGGTTAACTACCCTAGCAAGAGGTAGACTGGATGGCCAGGTCAGTCTCTTTGAATTTGTACAGCTACTTTATCACTAGTTGAAAACAGTATTGCAGTTTAAGATTTTAAATCATTAGCGTGGGTAGATTTTAACAGAAGGGAATGAGGATACACTAGATCAAGGCAGACAAACAATTAAGGTGACTTTTCATTCAAGTGATGATTTTTCTCTCTTGAGTCAATTACTGTTTTATGGAAGGCTAAATTTCCTGATCTACTAGGTGTATAAACATGCTCCATCTAAGTGTATGGAAGTCACTTGAAGCTACACAAAAGGACTCAAGGGAATATTTAAGTAGAGAATTAGACTGAGTTTCATTGGTTTCATTCTTTAAACTATTTAAATGAGACCCAGAAGTTTTGCAAACCTTTTTATAAACATAGTGAGTTTAGATTTGTAAAACTCCAGTATTACCACAATCCAGAAAAAAAGTGAAACTATTGGCATTGGATTTTGTAAGGGCCAATTTCTGGACTCAGAGGAAATGATTAATTGTCAAACAAACATAGTTGAATCTGAGTTTGTGTAGCCCCATGAACCATTTTAACCCATTGAGGTTGATTGCATTTAAGATTTAAATTGCTGCTTCTCAGTAAAACCTAGGACTTTGCTGTAGAATTTTTTTTCAGTTCTTTGTGAGTCACTCTATCAAATATACTAAATTTACAAGTAGAGCACTTTCTGTTCCTCCTGCAAATTCAGCCTGGGTTCTTAGAGTCAGCTGGGCTCTTTCCATCTTTCATTTCAGGAGTGCACCAGTCTTTGAATTCTTCCCTAAATGACACTTGTGCAGTTCCATTCCAAGAAATTGGTTTGCCCAGGTGTAACTGATTAGAAACTAGTAAACAATTCTCTTGATGAATACCAGATATAATTCAGGCCATCTGTAGCTGTTGGTTTTGCAAGGATAAAAGTAAAAAGCAGGAAAAACTTGACAGGTCTGACTCTAAGCATACCTGAAGAGCAGGTCTGTTGAGTAACACAGCTGTGTTTTCACATAGCTGCACTCTGAGCTGCTGAGCTTCTAGTGAGGGAGGATGGGGGTGTATTAGCAAGTGCTGCATAAGCAGGAAAACATTGTATGAATCTATTCCAGCTAATAAACACGCTCAAGTTAATTGGGAACCTCTGCTGTACCACAGCAAACATTAGTCAAAAATGAGTTTTAGGTGCAAGAACAGCAACAGCATATTGGCTATGTCTACACTTGTAAATTTAGGTCGACTTAGTGCATCTACACCTAAATTTAAAGTTGACTTTAGGGGGAACTTATCAAGTTGACTTAGAGCGTCCACACTGGACGCCTAGGTCGACTGCTAGGGGGACCTAGGGCAGGTCCACAGGGGCAGGGGGGCACCCCTTGCCCAATGCCAGGGGGCTCAGCCTTTGTCCCATTGTACATGGGTACAATGGGGCAAAGGGGGACAGTGACCCTGGCAGGGCATAGGGACAGGGTGGGCAGGGCTCTGCCCTGCCCTGTGGGGGGGGAGCATGCCAGGCTCCCCCTGTGCCCCCCCCCCCCCCCCAGCAGGGAGGGCAGTGGTGGAGTTCTGGAGTAGCCCTAAATTGACTTAGGGCTACTCCAGGTCTACACTGGCTTAAGTCGACTTGAAAAAGTCGATTTAAGCCTTAGGTCGAAGTAAAATGAGGTTTAATAAAGTCGACTTAATTTTCATTGTCAACTTTATTTTCATTGTCGACTTAAGCAACTTGCTTAAGTCAACTTAAGGAAACTGTAGTGTAGACACAGGGTAAATTAAGTCGACTTAAGCCAGCTTAAATCAATTTAATTTACAAGTGTAGATGCAGCCCTTCTGTTTGAAGTAAATAATCCAGAAACTGGTTGGTACACTTTAATCCAATCAGTCTGGTTTTGGGGACACTGAAAACGTCCTTGGGAGTGTGGGAGAGTTAGTAAGAGATGGGCCTTTTCATTCAGGCAGAAACTGAACAAAAGAGCTAAGAGTTTGGGTGGCATTCACTGGGGATGGGGAAAGAACCTCCCTGAACGTCCTTTGTACGTATTTGATTTAATCCCTCTATATCACAACTGTTCTTGAAGAGTTTTGAATGTAGCTCTCAAACACTGCTGCTCTTCAGTCAGCTCTTGTATCTGGGGTCTTAGGAAAGAGGCTTTCTTTTCTTCAGCAGCCTGCCTTTTGACTCAGGAGCCTGGGGCTGGAACTTCTGATAGCCAGTGTCAAAAAATGTGCCACTGCTAACAGAAAGCAATTTTGAAATACATAAACGCTCAAGTTCCATTTGTTTCTGTACTGTTTTATATTGCAACTGTTTTCTGCTTCATGGCCATTCTCAGAATCCCGGTTAGATCTGTGTACATAAAATAGAGGACTTGGGAACAGAGAAAGTCCCCTGAGTGTTCACTTAAATGTGCAGGAGGAGACTCTTCAAACACCCTTGAAAGGTAACTGGTAGTATCTTGTGGCTCGCTTCAATGGGCAACTGTCTTTAAAGGCTTATCACCAAATAGAGGCTTTCAAGGGCTAAATCTTCCACCCTTTATTGTTCAGTTTGCCTATGGTAACTATCACAGGCAGAAGGAATTCTTAGCACTTTTGAATTTAGACATATGAAGGGCTAACACGCTTCCCAGGGCTAATTTGAAGCTACCGTTGGGGTTAAACATATATAAATATTTTGAAAGAGCAGCTATTGTATTTTTCTAACAACATATAAATGCTGAAAATCCTTATCAGAAACATTAAGAGCTAGTCACAAATAGCAGCTCTTGGATTTTTGTTACACTGCAGTCTCCGTCTTTGTAGGGTTGCAGGTGCAGAAGGCAGCACAATCATTCATCAAACCTAATTGATTGTGAATACAGCCCTCCACAACAGTGCCGGGCATCTAGGCATAGCCCAAAAACCGAGGTGCCCAGGTGTGTGGCCCCTGCTGCTGCAAAGCCACCACCACCAGTTTTGGCAGCAGTGCAGAGCAAAGCAATCACCTGCCACGGAAAAGCTGCCACCACAGTAGTGCACGCAAGGCCCCCATCACTGGGAAGAAGCTGCTACTTGGGGGGCTTTTGGTGGCTGAGAGGCAGTGGCACTAAAATCTCGGTGCCACAGCCTCTTTTTTTAGGGGCCAGCAGATGGTCACCTCCCTGGATACTGTGGCCAAGTTAGGCACCAAGGGCAAATTCCTCGCGCCATGGCCACCTGGTGCCCAGAATCTGTCCAGCCCTGTGTTAATAGATCTGTGACTAAGGAGACTGTAGGAAGGTTCTCCCTTCTCAGGAACTAGTCACAGCTTATTCCATTGCAAATTAACTTCTCTTTACGTTAGCTAGACCTAACAAGGAATAAACTCTTGTAAGACTCGGTTAATAATGCTGCAAATGCAGCTGTCAGTGAATATTCAAAGGGCTTTTATTACATCAGTGATAGTAACATTAACTGACTGTCATGGAGAGAGATCTACATCACTCTGTAGAAAGCTATCTTCCTCCTCCTAGGTGATTTCATGCTTTTACTGTAACACTTAGACAGTACTTTCTCTCTGAGGTTAAAGACACACGGCTCCTGAGCTTATATTTCAATCCACTTTAACAATGGTCTCATCTCTAAGGCTTGGCCTTCTGTCATCTAGTGGCTGATTGTATTAGTGTGCCTGGTTCATGATCTATTTACATTTTCCTTTTTTCAAAAGCTTATGTGCAACTTAACCTAAAATAAACTTGGCCCACGTGTGCTTGCCAGGAAAGAGCAAGTGCCTATACACAATGAGCCAAATAGTGCCAATCTGACTACTAGGAACTGAATTGAGACCACAGAAGCATTTTCTTTAGATTAGTGAACAGATATCAGATGGCAACTACTTTCAGGCACTGCTGATCTGAGTCTGATTTGAACTTGGATTTGAAATTCTTCATTTCCTCTGGGCTGTCCTGGCCTCCTAACCCAATTCACCAGTTTTATTGGTGGTCTGACGGTAAGTTGTGCATCAGCTGTTTGTGTTAGGGCCCAGACAGACATACTTGCAATGTTTTATTTCCTGGATAGTGGATTAGCAATAATAGTTTCCTTTTGTGCCAGTTCATTATCTCTGAAGTGTTTTTATTGCAGCAAAGTTCGAAGTGTTCTTATTGCAGCAAAGTTCGAATTCTGACATGGTTTTAATGCTTTTGCATTAGCCAAGATGATTAGTATAGAAATTGACATGAAGCTGAATCCAGAAATTTCCCTGGATAAACCTCTAATAGGGCTTTCCAACTTGTTTTAAGGTAGATGCAGTTACCCATCATTTTTGGAACAAATATACAACTAAAAACGTGTTTGGGTATTTTTTTAACCTTTTCATAACACTAGTTTATTGTAAAATGCATGAAATAAACCTGTTTTTCCCTTTTAAAATAATTGTCTGTTTGAAATCTTTTCCGCAAACTCTTGTGGCGGCTGACGTTTTGAGTGTATCATAATTTGTACTCCCAGAGTTTAATATTTTTACTGACCAAGTTTTAAATATAATCATTTTTTTGTGTAATGATATGGGATAGAAGATGCACACTTTTTCTTCACTGCCTTGAAAGTTTTTTGTCACTAAAGACTATGGATATCCTTTTAGTTGTCAGAGGAGACGTAAGAAACTCATGTTTTGTTCACTGACATTAAAAATACTTTTGCTGCTAGCTATTACAGTGGGTGTAATCTTCTCATGTTATGTTTGTACTGTGGGAAAGTGCTCTACTATACACTGGGAAAAGAGCACAGTCCCAGATCCAAAAAGGGAGGTAGGTGTGACACCATTGAGAATCCCACTGTCTAACTTTTAGGTGTTTAGAAAATCAGAGGAACACCCCTGTTCTGATCTGCAACAGGCACCTAGGGGAGAGAGAGACACCTTAGAATGCGATCTGCAGAATCAAGCAAACCAAGCAGTGAACCACCTAAGATAGCCAGTGAGAGAGGCTGATAGTAGTGGGGTCCCCATCTTCAAGCATCTGAAGTGGGATTTTCTCCCATGAAAGCTCAGGCAATAAATAAAATTTGTTCATCTTTACAAGTGCCACAGGACTTCTTATTTGTTTTATTAGTCACAGGCACCTACAAGATCAAACAGCTTAGCTTCAGTAGTTCCTCTTCGAGTGATGTCCCTGTAGGGGTGCTCCACTCTAGGTGCTCTGAGGTCTAGAATTGGCCTCCATCCCCCCCTTCTTCTTCTGGATAAGAAAGTATCTTGAATCTCTGCTGATAACAGTCGGGACCGAGCTCCCCCTTGCTTGTTTATATACACCATACAAGCTACATTGTCCGTCACCTAGAGTGGAGCACCCCTACAGGGACACACATCTCGAGGAACATCGGTTACCGCAAGGTAAGCAACCTTCTTTTAGCACACATTCTAAGGGACATGCCAGGTGAAGACCCTTTAACGCCCCTGGTGTCATAGGCCAAGAGGAGTTTACACGGTGTTGTAATAAGCCATCAGTCCAGTGTCTTTATTAAGCCCATGATTAAGTTTCCAGGCTCGTCTCTTGAAAGTGGTGTGCAGGTTTCCTGTGAGGCTTGGCACTGATAGGGCAGATGCTGCGTGATCATTTTGTGAAGTGTTTATCCATATGTGTGTCTGTCTTTCATCAGTTTTCTGTGTAAGTTGATTTGTGAGCTTAGTGGTGATCTTATTTATCCCACACCGTAGTTTTGGGGGCATTTAGTACATCCCATATGGAGAGAGTGAGCCATGTCGGACTCTCGGAGCTTCACAGGTGTTTAGTAGGGATGATCATGGTAACAGCGGAGATATGTCTGCAGCTTTTGCACCTCTTGTCCTGACAGGGTCTATTGCCACTCTGAGTTGGGTGAGGCTGGGGGGAGCGAGGTTGAATGTCAGAAGAGGGAGTTCAGAAAAGCTATCTTTTAAGATAGGATCCTTGTCAAATATGGGTTATAGTTGGTTGATACCCCCACATGGTTCTAGTGTAGGGTAGGAGGTAACAACTAAGCGTGCGCAGTCTGAGTTTTATTTCTGGATTGAAGCAAGTTTCTCAGAGTATCTGGGTGGCCTGTTCCATAATACAATCTATTTCTTTGGTGAAATCTCCTTGTTTGGTAAAAGTGGTTTTGCGTGTGTTTACAGTGTGTATCCTGGACTTTCTCCTCACAGCATATTCTGTAGTATCTGAGTGCCTGCCTGTAGATAACAAATACCTTGGTGTGTTGCTGAGTCTATGCAGGCAGGTGTGGTGATCTGTGGGTTTTTTGTATATAGTTGTCTCTAAGATTCCATTGCTGAAGCTGATCCATCGTGTCCCGGACGTTGATGCTAGAGTGGGAGAGTTTCAGAGAGAGTGTAATGGATGGTGCTAGCCATGAAGTTGTGGAGAAAATCTTAGGGTGTTTAAGTTGGCTGTCCAGAGGAAGAAAAATATCATTGATATATCAGATACATCACTTATTTGGCACATATGTCCAAAAATTAGTCTTAGAGGTGGACCATAACGAGGTTGGCATATTGGGAAGCTATCCTGGTACCCGTGGCTGTTCCTAGGGTTTGGACAAAGTGTTTGTTGTTGAATGTAAAATTGTTATGGGTGAGGATTAAATTACTGAGTAGGGTAAATTACAGGTAAGTAACCACTGCTTAGAACTTGTTGCAGCAAGGTATTAGTGATGCAAATAGCCTTGGATAGGTTTTAATAAAGTTAGATGTTTAGCAACAAACATCAGTAACAAGAGCATCTACAGAGTCACCAACAAAGACAAAATTTAAAGGACTTTGTCATCCATATTATAGGATGACCAGCTACAGCTAGAAAGAAAGCATCTGTCTCACCTTGTAAATATTACTTACATGAGTGTGGAGAGTTTACACCTCTTGGAGCATATGACATTGGCTGCTAGTGGAGAAAGGATACTAGACTGTCTGGGCTACTACAAGTTGCTGGGCTCTGAAGATCACAGAGCCAAAAAACCCCCCAACCCCTCAAAAGCATTTCACAAAACATGAAGTCTTGATTTTCATAGGTGTTGATGACTAACAGCTTCCATTGACTTCAGATGCACTTTTGGGTGCTCAGCACTTCTGAAATTCAGTCCCTTTGTACTGTCCAAATCCCATTAGTCAGTCATGTGGCTTAAAACCAGGTACAGACCAGCATACAATGAGCAACTATAATAGTCACCTGTAGTTTGATGGGAGTTTATGCAACTACTTTAATGCTCTGTCTGCCCTGCTGGACCTCTTCAGTTTTCGCATGAATGTCATGCCTCACAAAATAATCTTAGAATCATAGGGATGGAAGGGACCTCATGAGGTCATCTAGTCCAACCCCCTGCTAAAAAGCAGGACCACTCCCACTAAATCACCCCAGCCAGGGTTTTGTTTAACCGGGCCTTAAAAATCTCCAAAGATGGAGATTCTACCACCTCCCTGGATAGCCCATTCCAATGCTTCACCACCCTCCTAGTGAGAAAGTTTTTCCTAATATCCAACCTTGACCTCCCCAGCTGTAATTTGAAACCATTGCTCCTTGTTCTGTCCTCGGTTACCATCGAGAAAAGCCTAGCTCCCTCTTCTTTGGAGCACCCCTTCAAGTAGTTGAAGGTTGCTATCAAAGCTCCCTTCTGTCTTCTCTTCTGTAGACTAAATAAGCCTAGTTCCTTCAGTCTCTCCTCATAAGTCATCTGCCCCAGCCCCCTACTCATTTTTGTTGCCCTCTGCTGGACTCTTTCTAATTTGTCCACATCCTTTTGGTAGTGGGGAGCCCAAAACTGGACACAGTATTCCAGATGTGGCCACACCAGTGTCGAATAGAGGGGAATTATCACATCCCTCGATCTGCTGGCAATACTCCTACTGATGCAGCCTAATATGCCATTGGCCGTTTTGGCAACAAGGGCACACTGTTGGCTCATATTCATCTTCCCATCCACTGTAACCCCCGGGTCCTTTTCTACAGCGCTGCTACTTAGCCAATCGGTCCCCAGCCTGTAGCAGTGCATGGGATTTTTTCCATCCTAAGTGCAGGACTTTGCACTTGTCTTTGCTGAACCTCATGAGGTTTCTTTTGGCCCAGTGTTCCAATTTGTCCAAGTCTCCGTGGATCCTGTCCCTGCCCTCCAGAGTATCTACCATTCCCCCCAACTTGGTGTCATCCGCAAACTTACTAAGCACGCAGTCTATTCCATCATCAAGATCATTAATGAAGATGTTGAATAGAACCGGCCCCAGGACCGACCCCTGGGGCACTCCACTCGTTACCGGTTGCCAACCAGACATTGAGCCATTGATTCCTACCCGCTGAGCCCGTTGATCTAGCCAGTTTTCGATCCACCTTACGGTCCTCTCGTCCAACCCATACTTCCTCAACTTGCCGACGAGAATGCTGTGGGAAACCATATCAAAAGCCTTGCTAAAGTCAAGGTATACCACGTCAACAGCTCTTCCCGCATCCACAAATCCAGTCATCTCATCATAGAAGGAAATCAGGTTGGTCAGGCACGATTTGTCCTTGGTGAATCCATGTTGACTGTTCCTGATCACTCTACTTTCCTCCAAGTGTTTCAGGATGGATTCTTTGAGGACCTGCTCCATGATTTTCCCAGGGATTGAGGTGAGGCTGACTAGTCTATAGTTCCCCGGATCCTCCTTTTTTCCTTTCTTGAAGAGAGGTACTATATTTGCCTTTTTCCAATCCTCCGGGACCTCCCCCGTTCGCCACGAGTTCTCAAAGATAATGGCCAGCGGCTCTGCAATCACTTCCGCCAACTCCCTCAGCACCCTCGGATGCAGTTCATCCGGCCCCATGGACTTGTGCACATCCAATCTGCTTTTCCACATGGAGAGCCTGGGTGTAACCAGGGCTGACTGCTGCAACTGCTTGTTTAGGAGGCACAGTGGAAGCGATCTCAAGCACAAACGTAACAAACTCCACAAGAATTTGACTGGCTTACATTAATGCAAACTGATATTCCTTCCCTGGAGCATGCTCCTGACACAACTCTGCTTGCCCAGTGACTACAATAGTGGAAACTTGGAGCTGCTGCCTGTTTGAATGCTAATCTGCACGGAGAGGGCTATCTTCCTATCAAACATGCTGAGCTGTTTTACACAGGAGGGTCCTTAAGGACCAGATTTAGGTGACTTAAATCTTATTTTGCTTGGACAGTGCCCAGCCTGGTGAAATTCACAGCTCTGGCAAGCAGGTCTATGTGACACTGTTAAAAATGTTTCTCACCTATGTTAATGCTCCCATTATTACTCTTGTCAGTGGAAAATAAATGATGGTAGGAAGAATAGTTCCTCTCCCCCACCACAGATGGCTTAATGTAAGCAATGTCGTGATGGCTATAACCTGCGTATTTACTTCTGCACCTTGGTAACTGCCCAGTGCATGTCGACTCTTTCCTTCAGTTATGATGACCGCCCAGAATGCAGATTTTTTCCTTTGCAGCATGAAGAGGTAAACTAATATCCATTCTCTCACTCCCGATGTAAAACAAAGAGCTTTTGCCACATTTCTGACTGGTATTCAATGCATTAGCGCTCTCATGGCTGTTTTCTCACAATTTTGACATAATGGTATGGTAAATAGATGTCTCAAGTATTTTTTTTCCTTCACAAACATTTTGACAGCTCAAATACATTTCACTAAATCCTGACTTGTTCTTACTATGAGTGTCTGAATTTTACATCTTTTCTACTGAGCAGATTTGTGGGATCTCATTTTTAAAATGTGCCCAACACTTATCTCTGGGCCGTGCTATATACACAATATAAGCAGAATAAACCAATGTCAAGCTGACGCTAACATTCAACCTCTACAATTCAAGTTGCAATGATAAGTATGCCCCATGTTCATCCCTTCAACTGAAAGCCTCAGCAAGCAAATGGACAGGTTTGCATCATAGTGATCACAGTGTTGCCAAAACTCACAAAACAAAACAAAAACCCACTGCCTTTCAAAACAAGCCCAACCCCTGACAAAAGGAGGGGAGCTGGGGGTATTCAGATAGTTCTAGCTTTGCTGCACCCAAGGAGTTACACATTATTCAAAAAGGCCATCATCACTCTGTCCATCCTCCATGGTGTCTCTTGCTTCAATGTGGTATGCTCCCCTGTTGTACGGTTGAAGCAGAGCCTGGTGTGGGGCCAAAAAAAAAGGAATGTAAGATGTCAAGTGGCTGGGCCAGAAAGTTCATGAATGTAGGTGTTTTCTCTTAATTGAGCAGGAGTAGAGAAGGAGAATTCTAAAATTCTACATTGACACCAATCATTCACCAAAACCATCCCACAAGCAGTTCTAAACTATAACTTTCTCTTGAAGTCACCTGTTTAAAAAAAAACCTTCAAATTAGCAAACTCCAAGTTCAAAATATTAAAGCAACTTTTTAAAAAAACTAGGCCTGGTTCTGCTTTTTATAAGCAGTGGGGCTGAATGAATGTATGGCAGAAACAGGGCAGGCTAATGCCAGGAAAGAATAGGGCTGTTTATCGAAAGGTGCAATTAGACAATGTGTTTTTACATTCATTCCTTTGACAAGCCACTGTCAGCCTTCTGCTCAACCCTTTGTAATTCTCTTCACTTCTCTGAGGAGGCACCCCAGCAAAAAGTCAGCCCCACAGTGAATGAATGGAGGGCATCCTCCCAGAGTTAAACTTGGGGGACTCGGATTGGAGTTTGGGGTCAAACCCTTCTGCAGTGGGGAAGTAGACAGAACTTTCTCACAGCAGTAGACTCATTAGTTTCAGTGCAATAGCTGCAGCCAGCCTGTGCAGGCCATGAACAACTTACTCTACTGTCTTGCTTTGCTCCAATACTATGAAAAGACTTTTCGAAGGCAGTCTCCCCATCTAGTAATTGCTTGAGAGATTACGAGTCACTACAAAGGAGCTGGTTGCTGCAAATCTCTTCTAATTACACTGCAAGAAAGCTGTCGTTGAGTTGTTAGGTCAAGTTAAGAAAGGGTAAATATTTTAACTTTTAGAAAAAATAACCTTGCATGTCCCCTAAAGCTGCATACCGAGATGTGCTGCAAATGGGATGCAAAATTTAAAAAAACTGGCGCCCACAGTAACCTGAAAACAGCAACAATTTATGTTGGAAAGACCTAACACGCCAATGTTCAGTGTTTGCTGCAAAATAAACTCGTGTATTGGGGTGGATGCAGTGCTGAAGTGTTATAAGGAAAACCCCCTTCCTGATCCAGTCTAAATAGAGTCAATTGCAGTTTCCTCAGCTTTGGAACCAGCTTGTGGAGTAAAGGAAGACTGGTGCTACAACGCTCTCTAGTGCAATAGACCCCTGTGTACTACTGTGATTAGGGACCTTCAGAAAGGAGAGCTATTATAATGCTTACAAGTTCCAAAAGGGACAGCCATGTTAGTCGAGTTCAGCAAAACCATCAAGGACTCCTGGGATGCTATTAAAGACTAACAAAATTTAATTATCACATGAACTTTTGTGCGATAAATAAATTTGTTAGTCTTTAAAAGTGCCACAGAACTCCTTGTTTGTTCTATTATAATACCCTTTTCTCTCTATTGCTCTTAAACAGTATCAATAGCATAGGCTATGTCTACACTAGAAAAAGTTAAATCGACTTTAAGTTGACTTAATAAGGTAGACTTTGTCAACTTAAAGTCGACTTAACTTTTTCTAGTGTAGACATAGTCTGTCGATGTTAAGTCAACTTAACCCATTAAGTTGGCTTAATAAGGTTGATTTAGGTGCTAATCCCTGTCCACACTGGCTTGGAGTCAACTTAAGTCGACCTAAGCTTTCCTTAAGTCGACTTTAGGAAATGCTTAAGTCAATTTAATAAAAGCCCAGTGTGGACATGGCTTTGATTAGGTTGACTTACGCCTCCTTAAGTCGACCTAACTTGCCAGTGTAGATGAACCCATAATGATTAGCCCATAAAACTTACCTAGACCGGCCCTGTATCCAAAAAGATGCCAGCATCTTCCTCCCCTGCTCCCAAAGTCCAGGGCCCATTTGTCACACTGCTTCTGCAGCCACCCTCTTGAGCTGCCTCCTGTTCACTCAGTCCCCTTCCCCTGAGTAGATTATGGTGTGGTATCAGATTTCTACTCTTCCATTCCTGCAGATTTCAACTTTCTCTTCTCACCCTTTCCACTTGAAACCCTTTATGAGCCACAATGCATCCCATTAGTCTCTCCTCTCCCCTACTGTTGCTGTCATCCAGCACCTCCCCAGCCATGTTCCTTTTCATTTTCTTGTCAAGACTCTGGCACTCCTCCTTTTTTACTTCACCAGGGCCGGATTATCAGCCAGAAAGGGGGCCCCGGGCTCCAGCCCCTAAAGCCCCTTTGATAATCTGGCAGCTGCCCTGCTCAGTGCCATCCAGGCCGATGGTCCAGAGCAGGACTGGGGTGGGAATGCCCTCTGGCCCCAGGATTCTCCCCCACCCAGTGACCGGGGGAGGGGGACAGATGGGGGAGCCCCGTGGTGGGTGGAGCAGCCCGGGGCCCTTGGGTGGATTAATCTGGCCCTGACTTCAGCTTCCATATTGCTAACACATTGAACCCTTTAGCTGACTGTCTCCTTTCCCTCACCTCTTTGTTCAACCAGCAACTCTTGATTAATTCTCCCACTCACCAAAATGACCACACGATGGGCTAGTATTCATGAAGCACTGCTCTAAGATCTCACCATTCCAGCGATACCTCTTGGACCATTGCATAGTTTTTTTCAGCATCACTCATATGCCTCCCTCTCACATTCTGCAAATTTCAGCATCAGTATTGAAGACCCCCCCCCCCCCCTTCTTGTTTTCTTCAGTCCAGCCATTCTTAGTTAAGCAACTTTATTCCACCCTGATCAACTTTCATGATCACAACCCTGGACACATATTTGCATCTTTGTTGCCCCCCAATCTTTTTCTGGCCTCATTTCTTCTATGAGCAGGATCTCACTAACTTCTTTAAAGAACATTTATAAGATCCAGCATGAGCTCTCTTTCCTGTCATAGACTCAAGTTTCTGATTGGTTCATTTCTACCCCGCATCTGTCCCAGCTCCTCCATTCCAGCCCTCTTGCCCAAAACTTTCATCTCCCTTACCCTTCTTCTCAACTTTTTTCCCAAGCTCCTGCCTCCCTCACAATATAAACATACTTTATTTTCTCCCATCACCCTTAATTGCAACTTTCTCTCTACCTATGACTCCAGCTCCTTTCTCCTCTAAACTCCTTAAGTCATCTAAGCATCTTTACAAGCACCATTTTGAAGTCCTCCCTCCTCCCCTTCCATCCTATATACCTTCTCCAGTTCAGCTCCTCCCCCCCCCCCCCACCTGCACTCCACTGAAGTCCTCACTAACACCTCTAATTTCCTCTTCTAGGAAAACTTAGACTAGTCTGGACCAGTAAATGTTAAAACTGTGCTTGATAATTTGGCTAAAGCATTAACTAAAAAACACCTGGAAAATCATGACATGATAAGATCTAACTAGGGTGTTCTGCAAATGAAAGTCACATCATTAATATCTTAGAATATCTTCTTGGACTGTGTCATTAAAATAGTTGCTAAAGATGAACTAGTTGACATAATTTATTTAGAATTTAAAAAGGTCTTGGACAAATTCCTGCATGTGATGCTATTAAGGAAACTTGGAGGTGAAGGGCAAAAGTATTGACATGGCTGAGCAACTAGCTACGAGACAAGAAACAGAGTTGAAATAAAATGTTAACTTTTGTCATGGCAAATTGTTATCAGTACAGGGCCCCAAAACTCTGCTAGGCCTACTGTTTGATAGCTTTATTAATGACCAAGAGGGGAGGAGAGTGCTGTGGTAGTAAAATTCCCATATGACAAAATTATTTAGGTTTATGAAATTCCCGATGATGGTGAATCAAGCTTGCTGAATGGGAAACATGACAAATTAAGTTCAAGAAATAGGATATCATGCACATCAAAGGGAAGAAAAAATGGATCTATTCATATACATGACAAAGTTCTAAATTAAATGTATAAACTCAGCAGAAGAAACAAAGAGCCTTGCAAACAACGTCTTGTGGCACTCTTAAAGCTAACGGTTTGGGGATCTCTCCCATGAAAGCTCCTGCGATAAATACATTGGTTAATCGTTAGAAGGACAGAGGACAGGCTCGCTTGTTTCGCTGCGCTGCGCTCTGGAGCGTGTCTCACCCCAGCATCGCTGTCCCCGGATCAGCTCCATGAGGCCGCTTCCTTCGGGCCTCGCTCACCTGGACTGGAGACCGGTCTGGGCACCGATCGCAGGGGGCGCAGGTGACCCCGGCCCGGGGACAAAGGGGCGGGCTGGCAGGGCGGGGGGGCGCTGGGGTGGCGGAAGGAGGGACGCAGCCATCGGCTCCCGGGCGGGCGGGGCCCGGCCCCGGTCTCGTGGGGCCGGACAGTGGCTGACAGGGCGGTTGGGCTCCCCCGGGCCAGGCCCGGTTTATTTACCTCAGCGAGGGGGCGGAGGGGAGGACGGGGCGTTGCCGGACCGCCCACACACGTGTCCTCTTCCACCTGCCGCCCCCGGGGCCCGGCCCGGCCCGCCTCGCAGGGCACGAGCCGCCGTGACGTGAGCGAGCGAGCCCCAACCGGGGCGGGCAAAGCCGGAGCCGGGACCTGCCCTGAGCGCGCCGCTCAGTGGGGACAGGAGACACTGCCCGAGTCACGCCGGCCTTGGGGGGCGGGGTCCTGAGATCACACAGCCCCGCCCCCTCCACGAGGCCCCCTCCTTTTTCCCTTCGACCGGCACAGATTACTAACTCAGTGCCTGACGGAAAAATCCGCTCAGGTCCCTGGGGGCAACGTCGCTGCGCGGCGAAGCACAAACCCAATGGAGTGAGCTACAAAGAATTCCACAGGAAGCTTCCATCCCGAGTGGCCTCCACGCTGGCGCTGTAAGTGGCCACCCTTAGGTCCTAGCTGTGTTATGAAGAGGCATATACATGCCGGACGGGTCGGATTGAGGGTCATACTGCGCCGGCGCAGCAGCACGGACGGATCGGACTGAGGGACATTCCACGCCGCTGCGCTCCGCACCGAGCAAGGAGGGAGGGAAAGTCCGGACCAGAGACAAAGGGGGGGGGGAGCCGAAGTCGGGAACATCCGGGTCATTCACCGCCGCTTCAATCCGGGACACGCGCGGGTGCTCCGGCCGCTCACGGTGAGGCCTTAAGGGTGGCGGGGCCGGAGGTAGCTCTGGTGACGGGGCCTGCGAGGCCGGGAGCGGGCCCGGGGTTGGTCAGGCTTCGGCTTCCGAGGGCCCAGCCGCGCTGTGCGGGAAGCCGAGTTGGGGCAAGGCCCGGATACTCGGTGCCCCGCGGGTCCCCCCCATCTGCGGCCCAGAGGCGATGGGGGCCGGCCTGTTCCACCTCCCGGCGTCACTCGCGCTCGGCGGGCTGGGGGCCCGGGCCCTGCCCCTCGAGCTCGGCGTGGGAGGATAGGCCCGAGTCCCTGCCCCGAGGAGCTCTCGGCTGCGAGCGCCTATCGCCTGCGGTTTCTCGCGGCGCTGTAGGGCCGGCTTGGGGACTGCCCCGGCCCGGGGGCTGCTCGCCCCGCGTCGGGCCCGACTTGGGGCTCCGCTCTGCAGCGTGCAGTAACTCCCCGGCCGGGCCCGTCGAGAGACCAGTGTGGCCCCCAGCGCTGGCCGGCGTTTCCGAGCTGCCCTAAACTCTTGGAGGCTCTCCTAAAGTTAGGCAGCTGAGTAAAGCAGTTGCACTGTGAGTTGCTTTTCGCTGTTCCACACTGGATACACTTCCTGTCTTCTCTGGCACCGTTTTAGCAGGGTAGTCTCTTTCCATCAGTCCACTACCCTGGTGGAGCTCCTGCTTATGTTCTCTCTACTCTTCACAGAATCAGAAGTTTATTGCTGTTTGGACAAATTATTCACGTGGTTTTTTCTATGCTAATAATTAACTTTTCAGATAGGATGTGTAGATGTATAAGTTACTTTCATACTATAATTCTGCTGTGAGTTAAATATTTTGTTAGAGGTAACCAACATTCAAAACAAAAGGGTGATCCAATAACTATTCCAGGCCCCTGAGAGACCTCATTTGAAATATTGTACACAGGTCCAATTCCTGTACTACAAGAAAAATACTGTTTTGGCAACACTGCATCACAGAGCAACAAACAGATTCCTTGGACCAGACAAGCTGGTAGCCCGGGAGATCAGAACAATTCCTCTTTCAGCAACAGTAGCTAATGACAGGTCTTAGCTGGTGGTTTTTTGGTGTTTTATGTGAAACAAGTTTGGGCATTTCAATTCAGTTCCTAGTGGTCAAATGGCAGCATAATAAGAAATCATCTTGGTTGGAGCTCTTAAGCAAAGGAGTGAATGGAGAGTGGAGTTGTGTATGGGTTTTATTTTGTTTTTGTTTTTTTGTGGTTTTTTTGGTAATGTTTTCAAGTGGCCTCTACAGTCCTCTTAATTCTTTTTATAGCTGCCAGTTCAGTTCCATTCACCATGAGTAAACTGTCAAGTGTAGGAAAAAACAGGATTTACTTCTCATGAGAAAAGAGGAGACTCAAGATGTTACAAAGTGTAAGGTGGAATTGCGAAAAAATTTTATACTGCTAATGGCTCAAAAGCCAGGAACTATAACTGAAAAATCAGGCATTTCAATAAAACTGGTACTTTTAAAGGAAAGCTGATATGGAAAAGATTAACAGGGAAGGAAGGCACTTGAACCAGAAGGGAAATGAGAACCTTTAGATTCATTTCTGAGTGGTTTAGAGGAAAAGGTGGGAGGAGGTAGGATTAGGAGAGGCTAGATGATCTTGTTGCTAAGTGTGTACCAAAATGATCAATCAGTTAATGCTCAGTTTCAAACTCCAACAGTGATCCAATCTGAGCAGTAAATGCTTGGTAGGTCCTTTCATTGAAGGGACACTACAAAGGGGCATTCGCTGGAGGTCAGACAGTTGCTTGCTTTTTTTCTACTGTAAGTCATATACCTAGGAGATCTGTATTAGTAAGTGGCTCTTCCTGTATAGTCTTCTAGTTCTGCCATAGTTATTATCAATGGGTGCACTGAAATGGCAGGCTTTCTAGACTTCTTTTTGAACTTTAGGGGTCACTGAAACACAAGGTACTTGATGTGGGGACTAGTCATCCAAGAATAGCGGTTGCCAAAGCCCTACCTTAAACAACCATATGACCCTGAGGAGGAAAATGGCAAGTTTCATTATTCATCTGCTTTATTTTTTTTTTTGGTAATGTTCACACTCTAAATTACCAGTTTTTTCATGGGGAGGTTGCTAAAAGGGTGGCAGCTGGAGAATAAAGAAAATGAAGGCTCCAACACATTTTTTTGCCTTGCCTGTGATTTTTTTAATCCAAAATGTTTAAAAATTAGATGCAACAATTTCCTGCAATGCTAACAATGCCTTATAAATCTGTCAAATTCCAAAGGGGTAGCCGTGTTAGTCTATTGCAGAAAAACAGCAGAGTCTTGCGGCACTTTTAAAGACAAACAGATTTATTTATCGCATGAGCTTTCATGGGATTTTCTCCCACGAAAGCTCATGTGATAAATAAATGTTAGTCTTTAAAAGTGCCACAGGACACTTGTGTATTTATAAACCTGTGGCATTTTTATGTCTGAGGATTTCAAGATGTTTTATAGTTGTAAATCTTACATCTTTTCACCCTTATAAGGTAGATGGCCATATCCAGTTTTACAAACAGAGGCAGAGATTAAAATAAATGGCCAACTTGAATTGTATTATACATTTTTTAAACCTATATCAGCTGGTAGGTTAACTTACTGAAACGGAAATTATTTAAAATCTCCGGTTCTACATCATGTTTACAAATGCTTGTCCAAGTGGAAAGAAATACATGAAGTAAACAATGAAAACAAAGTATTGAAACATTTAGCTCAGTGGTTCCCAACCTGTGGCTTGGGGACCAAAAGTGGCCCAATGAGACTTTCAAAGTGGCCTGCGGCTCCCCTTCTGCTGGCTGCAGAAGGGAGCTGCTGCCTTAGGATCCAGGCAGAGTACATTTCTGTGAAGCTGCAAGACTGTTGCAGGTTCCTGGTTGCAGCTAAGGGGATGGGAGATCAGCACTCCCCTCCCCCCTGGCTGTAGCAGGGAACCCAGCAAAGCATACCACCTAGGTCCATACGTGTTGGGGTTTCAGCCACTGGGCTACAGCATTCTGAAAAGCCAGCATATTTCCTCAGATACCAATGCAATTTAAGGCATGTCTACATCTAAAAATGCTACAGGGGCACTGCTGTAGTGTTTCAGCTTAGATGCTACGTATGCCGACAGGAAGGATTCCCCTGTCGACATTGCTAGATGACCCTCTTGAGAGGCAGTAGCCAAGTCGATGGAAAAATTCTTCCATTGACCTAATGCTGTCTATAATGGGACTTGGGTCAACTTAAATGTACCACTCAAAGGCGTGGATTTTTCACACTCCTGACCAATATAGTTAAACGGATCTAATTTTCTAGAGTAGACCATGCCTTGATCAGTTACACAAATGCAGCTTCTGCAAAGTTATCTGAGAGCAAAATTTGTCCCTTAATGGTTTTTTTTTTTAAAGGTATATGTTAACTCTTTTCTGTATTTCATAACTAGGGATACTCGATTAGGTTGTAAACACAACTAGCTTTCTCAGTTTGTGTAGTGCAGGCCTCGACAGATCCTAGGCGCCAGGTCACCATGGCGCCTAGGATTTTGCCCCTGGTGCCCAAGAGCACCGGGGCAAAGGGCCCCCATGCCGCCGCTGCGCAGAACGCACTGGGCTCCCACCACCCAACAGCTGCCACGTCTCCCTTTGGCAGCCCGTGTGGCGTGCTTAAGAACCCTCCCCTGCCACCATAAAAAAGCCACTGCCAGAGGCTTGGAGGCTCTTTTGGTGGCACAGGGGAAGAGGGAGAGACAGCAGGGCTCTTCTCCCCCAGTGCTGCCGAAAGAGCTGCCAACAGCTGCTACTGTGTTTATTTTTTGTGTGGTAGGGGAGGGGGTTCTTTTGGTGGTGAGCACAGTGCGCTAAAGAACCCCCCTCTCCCTCACTGCTGATCAAACGCCACTGCTGGCAGCTCTTTCGGTGGGGCTGGGGCGGGGTACAGATGCAGCGCTGGAGGGGAAGAGCATGTCTTTTCCTCTTCCCCCGCGCTTCTGAAAGAGCCACCCTTCTCTGCTGGAGACCTAGGGGCCCCTGAGTTTTTGGGCTGGTTCCTAGGAGTCCAGCAGATTTGTCGAGGCTTAGTGTCGTGATAGTATTAGCGTGGATCAGCAGCAACTTATATCTTGTATCTGTCTGGTAATGAGTCTACAGAGCCTCAATGGTTGAAGAGAAAGAGAGGCTGAGTGTATTAGCCCGATATCCTGTCTTTTGACAGTGGCCAGTGTCAGATTCTTCAGAGGGAGTGAACAGAACAGTATGTATCAAGTGATATGTTCCCTTTTGTCCAGTTCTAGCTCCTAGCAGTCAGCTGTTTAAGGACCCCCAGAGCCTGGGGTTCTGCCACTGACCTCTTGGCTAATGTCCATTGATGGATATATCCTCCAGGAACTTCTTTTAATAATTATTATTATTATTACTTTAAAACCCATACTTCTGACCTTCACAACTTCCCCTGGCAATGAGTGCACTGGGTGTTGTGTGAAGAAATAGTTCCTTATGTTTCTATTAAATTAATTTCATTAGGTGACCACTGGCTTGTGTGCCATTTGAATGGTAAATAAAACTTTCTTGTTCAAACTTTTCTCCAAATCATTTATAATTTTCTAGACACTCTCAGTCACTTCTTTATCAGGCTGAAATGTTCCAGTCTTTTTCATCTTTCCTCAGGTGGAAGTTGTTCTATATCCCTAATCACTTTTGTTGCCCCTTCTCTTTATTTTTTTCTAATTCCAATGTTTTGGGCGTTTTGAACTGGGTAAGCAGAACTGCATGCAATACTCCAGGTGTGGCCATATCATGGAATTATGTAGTGGCGTTATGATATTTTCTCTTTCCTAATGGTTCCTAACTTTTGTTACCTTTTTTGATTGCTGCTGGACAATGAGCAGATGTTTTCAGAGAACTATACATAATGACTGCAGTGTTTGTCTTAAGTGCTTACAACTACTTTAGACCCCCTCATTTTATATGTATTGTTGGGATTTTGTCTTCCAGTGAGCTGTATTTTGCACTTGTCAACATTGAATTTCATCTGCCATTTTGTTATGTAGTCACCCAGTCCTGGAGAGCCCTGTAATTCTTTGCAGTCTACCTACAACTTATCTATCCTGAGTGATTTTTGTGTCCTCTGCAGCTGATGCAAAACTTCCACAATCACACTCTCTAATGAAATATTGAATACATTATGGCAGGTTTCTACTGCACATGTTTCTTGATCCTTGCTTGGGGGCTGACCAGTGTTCATCTATAAATGATACTGAATAGATACAACATTCTCTGTTACGTTACAAAAAAGTATTGGTCTCATAAGTGACTTCTATCTTATCTGACAGCATCCTTTCCATGAAATCTGCTTTTTGCCTCCATGTGCAAGAAAATTATTGGAGGGGCATACAGTATTCTTTGAGCACAGTATCTAACTAGCTCCACAAACATTCTGATATAGTGAAGATTCAGATATGTAACTCTTGGTAGCATGAGCTTTCGTGGGAGAAAAATCCCACTTCGTCAGATGCTTTGAAGATGAAGTGGGATTTTCTCCCACAAAAGCTCAGGTTTTTAAAAGTGCCGCAGGACTCTGTTTCTCTGCAATAGACTTAATGCGGCTACCCCTTTGGAACTCTGTAGTCATTCAGAGAGAGAGGGGGAGGGGGAGAGGGAGAGGGTGTGTGTGTGTGTGTGTGAGTGTGTGTTCTAGGGAAAAAATAGATAACTGCAGAATTCTGCAGTTAATAACACTGCTTCCAGGTATTCACCGTAACCAGAACTCACTATCTCTAGTGAAATTTAATTTTGCATAAACATGAATGTAATCATTAGCTTTCAAGGTGTATTTATGGCATTTCTGGTATATACCCATCCAAGCTAAACTAACTCTAAAACCCAGAAGTGGGCCTGGATGGGAAATATGTTGCGAAATATCATTGAATGTGTTAATGTGCGTATGCTTCCTCAAAATCTAATTTCATGATCTTCAACAAGACTTGTATGAAGTAGGTGTCAGATCTCTGTGGACCTTCTTTGTGTTGCTGAAGTGGAAAAATATTAAAATTCTGAAGGTGACAAATTTCCATTTTACACGAGGGCTTGGGAAGATAGCATGAAGTGTTATGAAGCTCTAAAATGAGAAATTCTATAAATTGGAATTAAAATGTTTTGCAATAATAAACTTAGATTATAGAATTTGAAATGTTCACACTGATCAAATGACAGAAAAGAGTAATTATAAACCTTTTATAGATGTTCATGCATTTAGATAAGTGGCAGTTATCTTGTTAGTCTTGTAAGACTGCACTGAAAGAGAACAATTGGGAACCCGCTGTTTGTCACAGAAGTTCATGTATTTACACAAGTGAAACTAAAGATGCTGAGTACTAAACTTTAAGGTGCTGAGTACCTGCAAGTTCCTAAAGATGGGGGGGATTAACACTTCTTGTGAGGAGATTTTCTGAGCTTCTGGCCACCCATTTAATAAACTAACTTATGGGCTTTTGGGTACCAATGTAATTGTCTAAAATAAATCACCTTTTCTTGCTTCTCTCTGCCTTAGTTTCTTTCTGTCTAGAATTTCGTGTAGAGCTTTTTTCTTTCCCCATTCTCGTAGCATCTGCCAGTCCTCCCTCTTGCAACCATAGATCTACTTCTTTTCTCTGGGCTTGAGGTCTGAATCTTTTTTGGTACATACTGCAGTTGTGACCTTGAGTCCATGGATTTATCCTGCTTCTTGAAGCCTGTGCTGCTTCCAGAAAGACAGGACTATGTTTGGATCTCAAATCCAGAGGATTGAAATGTTCTCATTGTGGATCTGCCAGCCTCTTTCTCTTGTTTCTGCCCACTATTGCCTGGTGGTTGCTAAACTGATGCGAGTTTTGATGAGGTTTGACATCTTAGTTGCTCCTGCACAGAATAGTTTGTGTCCCAAGCAGCCGTATGCCATCTTAGTAGGGTGGTGGTTTATCATGCTGCTGCTGCTTTTTTTTTTGTTATGCTGGTAGTGGAGATGTTCTCCTGTTCAGGTGAATGTCGCATTGGTCTCATTAGGGAGACAGAATATTTGCGCTCTCACAAATTTTAAATCCTTGTTGTTCCTGAACCCTTACCTTACTACTATCAGTGTAATGTCTTGGCCTATTAAGGTTCAGACCAAGTCTAGTATCTGTGACTCTTCTGTCTCCATGTGTGGACATATGGGGATTAACCTATGTGCTGCACGGGCCGTAGCTACACTTGGTCTGGCCGTTGAAGTTTAAACTACTACAGAATTCCCTTTGCCAATGTAATTCAAATAGGAAACACAAGGTGGAGATAGTATTCAGGAATTTAATCCAAAGTCTAGTACTTAAAAAGGTTGTGGACACAGGGGAATTCAGTGGCATAAACTATGCTAGTATAGATTATGCTTTTAATGTCAGTAAATGGCCCTGTGTAAAGAAGCTGATCTTAGATACTCTTCTATTTGTAATAGAATTTACATGCTGTGTAGAGACTTCAGACTCCTCACATTTCTCTCTTAATATTTAGTAGATTGACTAGCATACCATTACTTCTGAAGTGTGTTCATCACTGCGTGACTAACTTCAGGGATTCTATGTGTCCTAACTGGCCACTGTTTGTGTGTGTTTTACAGGGATTCTGAATATGTCTGGGATAGCCCTCAGCAGACTTGCGCAGGAGAGGAAAGCCTGGAGAAAAGACCATCCATTTGTAAGTACAACAGTACTCTCAGATGGTTTATTTCTGCCACTTCACACTGACCTTGGGCTGTTTTGGTGACCTTTTTAAATGGGAAATGGAGCTATAAAGAGCCTGATGAAAAAGCATCCTCTGATGCATAAAGAAATATCAAGCAATTTGATGGAAGTAGAGAGGGATTACATTGTATAGATATGTTTTGATGCAGCAGTAGTGTTAAATGTACTTTCTGAAGTTTTGTCTTTGTTTGGTTTTCTGTTTTAATTCAGGGATTTGTGGCAGTACCTACAAAGAATCCAGATGGCACGATGAATCTCATGAACTGGGAGTGTGCTATTCCAGGAAAGAAAGGGGTAAGACTTTCAATTTAGTTTTCAGCATGGGAGAAAAATGTCAACAGAAGTTGGTTGTTAGGGGGGTTGTTTGTTTGTTTTTTTGACAGAGAAAAACCTTGAACTTTAGAGTGCAGTTTATGAAATACGGTTTAACGTAAGTGTCCAGTTTTAATTATATTCCAGAATACTTTAGAAGCTACATGGAATAGGAACAGCCATATTAGATCAGACCCAGAGTTAGTCTAATCCAGAATCCTGTTTGTGATAGTGGGTGATACCAGATTCTTCAGTGAAAGGTGCAAATACCTTATTGTAATCAAATGGGAATAATCTCGCCCTTTTCCTCCTGCATTGTCAACATATAATCTTCAGTAGTTGGATTGGGTTAACCCTGAAGCATGAGGATTAAAAATCCTTTCAAAAGATTGTTGTTATAATCTCTGTTAATGCTACGATATCCTTTTTGAGATGCAGTGGTCAGTAATTTAAGAATATTTCAGGTGAGACTGCACCATTGATTTTATATTCAATGACAAAAACTGTTAAAGTAGAGTTAAGATTGCTTGCTTTTATATCATCCCATTGCAGACTATGGAGTTGAACAGAAGTCAAAACTCATGAAAGCCAGGAAATGTAAATTTAAGGTAGCCCAGGGAACTTTAACTCTGTTCCCCTTAGCAATGTCCCAGGATGCCCGTTAACAAATATACTTTACTCTGTTAAACCCACGGTTGCTGAAATGTAGAAAAGTTAACTTCTTCAGCCCATTCACTTTCACCTACAGGATTCCATCTAACTCCATTAAAGAACAAAAACAGGAGTGGGAGTTTGCCCATCCCATTTCCCCTCTCTTTCTCTGGAGTGGCAGTATTCGGTAGGAATTTGGATATGTTTTAAGTGCAGCCAATGTGTTAGATGTATGTACACTACATGGTGGAGGCAGTAGAAGAGCGACCTGGTGGAGGTGTTTGTGTTTTTGAAGACTTGTGTGGATTACTTTTGAGAAATATATAAAATCTATATGTTGCATCCTCAGATGCATGTGTACCTTTTTAGGATCCAGCATGCATCATTTCAGTATAAAACTGTATATGATTTAATTAGAAGAGCACAGGGTTTTATTACCAGGGTACCGTCACTATCAAACTGGGATATGAGAGCAGTCTATTATCTGCTTGCATTCCCTGTGGTCAGTGTCAGGTGTAGCTGTACTGAGAGATGGATGCCGTAGTTAGCTCTGCTTGGTAGAAGTGTGTTTGAGAGAACTGTGGATTACTTTGAGATAGCTGAAAGAGTTGTGATGTGTTTTCTGTCCTCTTCTATATGAGGAAAGGGAAGAGAACGTATGTACCTTCAGGATGCAGGGTGCATAATTTCTGTGAGAAGTTGTATAGCTTGTTAGTAACAAGACATAAGACACTTGTTAGGAAGGGTATTGTCAGTAGTGAGGATTCTAATGTTTTGGTGACAGTTAAATTAAAGTATAAATTGAGATGGTATCCTGAGAGTAAGTGTAAGTTGTAAAAGTCTGTAAAATGGTTCATAAACTGTACATGAGTGGTATTTTTTCTAGGGTGTTGGCCAAGTGTGTGAGTGTAAGGGTCAGTGTGAGTATGTGCACATTGAGGCATTGCTCAAAGAGGGTAGAAGAGAGGTGCTGTGGACAACGTTTTCCACCCCTGCCCCTTCATCTTTTTAATAGTTACGTGCAGTCCTGTGGGTGAGAGTGCCTGGGTTGTGACGTGCGTGTGTACTTCAGTAACACTGGGCTTGGCAGAGTACAAATGTATATATTAACAGGGTCTATTGGGACATTGGTGAAAGAGAGCAAAGTTAAGTTTGCTTGGGCAATCTTTCCTCAACTGAGACTTTTGCTTTGCAGGGGGATGACATAAACTGCCATAATTCTGTGATAGTCATATTTTGTCATTGACTTTTTTTGTTTCGTCGTTTAAGCAATAACAACTGAGCTAGTCATCCATGTCCTTTACCTCGCGCCACCCTCCCACCCCACCCCCAACACACATCATCTGGATACTACTACCTTGCTCAGGCACAACTTCCTGTCCATGCCACTGACCAATTCCCTGTCTCCCCTGCTTCTCCCTCCCGCCACCTCAATAAGCAGGAAATGCATCTCCCTGGTGTCCTCCTTACTCGTGAAACATCAGTTTGACTTATCATTGCTTCCCCCTGCCTATCACATGATTACTGTGCGGTTGCAGCGTAATGTTGTTCCTGGTCATGTTTCAGAATGGTTGCAGGATGGAGTTTGTTGTGGATCCAGCAAGAGGAAATCGCTGACAGGGTCCTGTTCCAAACTACTGATAATCTTATGTTTGTGGGGAAGATCCACTGACCCCTGTCCAGTGGATGTTGCCCATCTTGAGAAACAGTGAGGTTTCCAAGATGGTCTGTTGTGTGTCCCAGAAACATTACACTTTCTGGTCAGCTATGAACCCTCCGCTTTCCCGATTTAATGTTTTTCCAATGCTTATCACTGTAACAATTATGCAGATACTTAGCCAAATCAGAGTAAACTGTCACAGTTCCAGGATGCAAATCTCTGAATTCCAAATCTGCTCTCGTTCCTGACACTCATCTCTCAGAATGTATAAGACCCAGATAATTTCTGCCTCAGTGAATCACCACGATATTAGGTAGATCACAACCTCTAAAATCATTCATTAGATGCTGCACAGTGGACAAAACATGATATTAACACAAGCCATCCCTCTTCACCCAAATCTACCGATAGTCAGCAATCACCATGTCATGATGCACTCCATGCTGTCTTGCAAATGTTAGCATGCTTGTGATCCAGGAGTCATGCAGAATCCACCCTGGCAGCACACATTTTTTTCTTCAGTGGCCAGTGTACCTGCACGGGCAGTTTCAAACTTTCACATTGCAGGTTTTGGAAACGCCTCATTCATCTGTGCTGAGACCAGGAAGTAGCTACTTCTTCCTGTCCCGCCACATCATCTCTCTCCCAGTGCTAGTAATATATTCCACCTCCCCCGCTCCTCAACAGCCAGTCCAACGCTTGCTTCTCCCATTCCTCCCCTCCAAAGTCTTTTGACTTCAGCTCGTCCCCACCTGATGCAACAAATATTATGGTTAGGCTGCTGACTTTTCTGCCATGTATAGATAAATAATAAAAAGAAAATAAAAACATAGAATTGTTGGGTTGGGCAGGGACCTCAAGAGGTGGTCTAGACCAGTACTCTTAAACTCAAGACAGGTCTACGTTTTGTCTAGACTATCCCTGACAGGTGTTTGTCCAACCTGCTCTTAAAAATCTCCAGTTACAGACCTTCCACAGCCTCTCTAGACAATTTATTCAAGTGCTTAATTATCCTAACAGTTAAGAAACTTTTCTTAATGATCAAACTAAACAGCCCTTGCTGCAGTTTAAGCCCATTGCTTCTTGTCCTATCCTCCAAGGTGAAGGAGAAGAATTTTTCTCCCTCCTCCTTGTAATAACCTTTAATGTATTGGAATGGCTTCCAGAGCCCTTTAGTAGGAAAGAGTACTGTGGAAAGGGATCAGGGGGTCATAATGGATCACAGGCTAAATATGAGTCAACAGTGTAACACTGTTGCTAATAAAGCAAACAGCATTTTGGGATATATTAGCAGGAATGTTGTAAACAAGACATCAGAAGTAATTCTTCTACTCTGTGCTGATAAGGCCTCCAGTTCTGGCATCACATTTCAAAAAAGATGTGGACAAATTGTAGAAAGTCCAGAGAAGAGCAACAAAAAAGATTAAAGATCTAGAAAACACGACCTATAAGAGAAGATTGAAAAAAAATTGGGTTTATTTAGTTTGGAGAATGCTACAAACTGTTACGATAAAAACAAGCATCAAAGATGTAGTAATGTCTTGCTCAGGGGTACAAAGCTTGGGATTAGAAACATCCGTGGCAGGGTTATTTACTACAGAAAATGGTGTTCTCACAGTCTCTCGAATGACCCAAGCAAGCTTAAGGTGGTTGCATGGAAATCCTCATATTTCTTTTTTTTTTATGGACATATGCATAACATCTTTCCCGAATGCACATCTATGTGAGCAAAAAAATCCTTTCTCTAAAATATTATTCATAATTTGAGGCCCTCAAAGACTTAATGGGAGCTCTGCATACCTTGTGTGGAAAAATTGGCTGAGATCACTTTGATTCACCTCACAGCATAGGTCTCTAGCTCTCTGCAAAAACCAAAACCCCAAACCCTCTCCCATCTAGAAACATTTAGAAAAACTGCAAGGTTTTTTGGGGGCTTTTATCTCTGGAACCCCTGATTCAAATGACCCCATATTTGGGTCATTCATCCTATGCTGCACTCCCAAGAAAAAATTCAAGGAAAGCCATTCAAGCATGTGTATTTTTAGAGCACTTAAAAGCATGATCCTCTATACAGAGATGATGGATGGAAAGAGTTCCTTTACACCTCCTCTCCAGTGCAGAAGCCTCTGAAAGGTGTGAAGTGTTCATTTCAATAAAATGGAGTCCGGGGGCATTTTTAAAGACTAAAAGATTTATATATCACATGAGCTTTTGTGGGAGAAAATCCCACTTTGTCAGATGCTTTGAAGATGGGAAACTTACAGAATGGGAGGAAACTAAATGCAAGAAAGTGTATGACATAGGATCAAGTCAGGCTGTAACAGCAAATCAAAATAGATGTTAGGATTCAAACACTGGGGAACAGCAGCTTCTCTTTGAAGCTGTGACTTGTTGTTCATCTGTTTTCAGCACAGCTATTGGCAAAAAAAGAGTCCTATGGCACTTTTAAAGACTAACAGATTTATTTATCTATGAGCAAGTCGTCAATGGAGTGAGCAGAGAGGTTGAAGTGTTCCCCTATTGGTTTTTGAGTGTTGCAATTTCTGATGTCAGCTTTGTGTCCATTTATTCTTTTGCACAGAGACTGTCCTATTTGTCCAATATACAAGGTAGAGTTTGAATCCTAACTTGGGCTCAGCAGCAATTTAGGTGAGCTGGATGGTTGCTGGCTCCAAAACAGCAGCTGTGCTGAAGCAGGTAAATCTAAAAGAGGGAGGTTGGATTGCAGGTGGGGTGGAAAACGTATTGCCATGGATCCACATATTTGCGCAGGGCTCTGGGTATAACTAAATTGCTACATCACTGAATCCACACTCGAGTGACAGTTATACTGACTTAACCCTTGATGTAGACGCTGCTGTGTCGACGGGAGGACTTCTGCCATCAACATAGCTTCCGCTTCCTGTGGAGGTGAATTAACTTTGCCAATGGGAGAAGCTCTTTCGGGTAGTATCTTCGCTGCACCTTCAGCCATTAAATGTAGACCAGCAAACTGCTCCATTCATTGACAGTTGGTGTTGCTGTCCCTCTCCTGAGTACTCTAGAGATCGTGGTATGGATGAAAAATGCCTATTCTTAGCTCATATTCTTAGCTCCTCATCCAAAGGATTCGATCTCCTATAGAGGGCCAGGGAGTGGGCCTGAGGCAATCCCAAAAGGGCAGATATTTCAGAATCCAGTTTGTACAGGGGAGAGCTGAACACCTGTAGATAGGCACAGGCCCCCTGTAACCTGGCACATACATGGAGACACAGTACCAGGCTCAGATGTTTGGAGAGGGGCAAGGCCGTCCATAATCCTGGGAGGGTTGGGGGTAGGAAGGAGATCTAAGATCTTCGTATAGAGGCAAGAGCCTCCCCATTTCCTAGCCACTCAGCCCAATGTGCCCTTGCTTCCCTCTTTCCTCCCCTCCCAGTCTCCATTCATGCCCTTCCACGTCACCACTTGCCACAGCTCTAATACACCATCTTTCCTAGGAAGCGTTCACGTGTTGAATTTTTCTTCCCAAAAGACTTTGATTTCGTTCTCTCCAAATCAAAATTGTCACTCAGGGCTCTCAAATGATGGTAACCTCCTGCCACTCAACAACATTTATTTTGTCTCAGGTGGGGGCTAGTGCTTATTTTAGCCTTAGTTATGTTAGTTAGAGCCATCAATTTCAAGCAGGCTTGTAATTCATCCAATCATTAGTCCTCCATTTAATAGTACAAGGCAAGAGAAGGAACCTAATTTTTGGAAGGTTAACTTGAGAACCTCTTGTTCAAAGGACCTGAAGTTTGCATCACTGCTCCACACCACATTTCAAAGCAATCCAAATAAGGGTTCAGATTTTAGCGCACAATGGCAAAAATTGAAACCCTCTAGCAGTTTTTCTGTATCTGTACATGCACATTGTAAAAATGTACACTTTCATAATATTGTTTGTCCCCCTAAATATTTACTGCGTGCCATGCACCATCTTGGATAAAGCTTTACAGGTTGAGGCTATTGTGACCTACATTATATCAGTAGTTTGATCCCTAGGTCTGGCCAAATGTTTGAAACCTAGACATTTTTTTAGAAGTGGCTTGTGTTTTTTCAGGGCTTGTATCACTACAACTTCTAGCTCAAATTATTCCAAATCTGGGTCACTAAACCTCCAGAGGCACACCAAATTTCTGTGGACTCTGATTTAGCATGCTGTTTTTAGGTAGGCTGAACTTGAAACAGAAGCTATGAAGCAACCTTAACTATAGTGTTGCCATTTTCCAAAGGGGGAGCCGTGTTAGTCTATTGTAGAAAAACAACAGAGTCATGTGGCACTTTTAAAGACTAACAGATTTATTTATCGCATGAGCTTTCGTGGGAGAAAATCCCACTTCGTCAGACGCTTTGAAACTTCAAGGCGTCTGACGAAGTGGGATTTTCTCCCATGAATGCTCATGCGATAAATAAATCTGTTTAGTCTTTAAAAGTGCCACAGGACTCTGTTATAGTGGCTGCGTCTACACTTGTAAATTAAGTCGACTTAAGCTTAATTTGCCCTGCGTCTACACTACAGTTTTCTTAAGTCGACTTAAGGAAAATTAAGTCAGCTTTATTAAACCTAGATTTAATTTGATTTAAGGCTTACTTTGACTTTTTAAAGTCCAATTAAGCCAGTGTATATGTGGGGTAGCCCTAAGTCGACTTAGGGCTACCCCAGGACCACACCAATGCCCTCCCTGCCAGGGGGGGCACAGGGGGAGCCTGGCATGCCCCCCAAAGGGCAGGGCAGAGCCCTGTGTGACGCTGTCTGGATTTAGGGAACCTTTTATGATATTTTCTATTCATATCTCATAAATGCTATAATCCATAGGAACTATGTTATGTTTGGTATCAATAGAAAGGTAGTAATTTGCTGGGAATGATTGTATAATTTATGTATAGGAATTGTATTTGTATTAGAAGTTAGGAATATGGTGGTTATATCTATACTTTAACTTGTGTGATTCTGGGGAAACACCACCTATAACAGCAGACAACTTTTGAGCATAAAACTACCTTTTAAGTCGACCCAGCTAAGTCATTCAAGCATGTGGGGAAAATCTACATCCCTGAGCAATGTAGTTGAGATGACTTAACCCCCAGTGTAGATAGTGCTCAGTTGATGGAGGAATTTTTCCGTTCCCAAGTACCCATCCAGGCAGATGAATTAACTGCCCTGACGGGAGCCGCTGTAGTGAATGTCTATATACTGAAGCATTACAGCAGCTTGTGGTGCACTAGCATTTCAAGTGCAGACAAGCCCAAAGCACTTTCTCAAGCATCGTTGTGCCCTCACTAGACTGGGTAATATTAAAATGCCTTTCTAGCTTTTTACTGTTGTTTTTTACTTCCTTTCTCGATTTCTTTCTCTTTAGATCAGATTTCACAATGGAAATAATTATTCTGTTTATATCTTGTACCCTGTTTACCTCCATCAGATATGCCTTTTGAATGCAAGCTCTTGAGGACAGGGACTGGATTGCCTTATATGTTCGTATAACGTGTAGCATCATGAAATTTTGAACCTTATTGGTGTCCATAGGCATATCAGCACTTAAATAATAAAGTATGTCCTTGATGAGATTCAGATGTATTCATAATAGCTGTCACAATTTATTTTTGGTGAACAAATGTGCTTAAATGGCAAAGCGAGTTTTAGGTTTTTCAGTCAATGCCTTCTCTATATGTAAGATAGTTACTTGACTCTATCTATTTACTACGACTTGCTTTGTTGAGTACATGTGTATGAACAGGTACAGCTGTGAGATATTACTGTGGTGCTAAAACTGACTTGTATTCATGAGCCTCTTATAAGAGTCTCTGACCCTTAAAATACAAATTCTCAAACAAAACCCACCGTATGAACTCTTTCATTAAAGACATTGCTGTTAGTAACAAGAAAGATGTCTTTCTGGCCAATGAATTTTGTTTTAGCTCTATTTCTTTATAGTAATGTACATAGCAACCAACCACAAACAAACTTTGTGATTTCTTACAAGCTAGATACGCAAATCTTTCACTTCAGTGTTCAGATATCCTGATGGATGACATCAAAAAACCTGGATAATGACTGAATGGTGCTGCTGTTCAGCAAATGGCAAAACTCAGTATAATGATCCAGGTCAAAAACTGATGAATGCGCTACCTGAATTGGTAGGGAGAAGTTAGAGGCAGAGTACATGTGCCAAAAGTAGAACTCTTCCATGATGGTGCAGACCCCTTACTTTTATGAAAGGTACAAGGGATCATAAATGACCAAGTGTT
>ML685786.1:134805-149547 GCA_007922175.1 Pelusios castaneus | reverse complement strand
GAAAGAAGGAAAGAAAAAGCAAAGCAGAGAAAGAAGGAAAGAAAAAGGAGAAAGGGGAAGGAAAGAAGCAAAGAGAAAAAGGAGGAGGAAGGAAGAGGAAAGGAAGAGAAAGAAAAGGAGGAAGGAAGAGGAAAGAAAGAAAGAAAAGAAGGAGGAAGGAAGAGGAAAGAAAGAAAGAAAAGGAGGAAAGAAAAGAAGACAAATAAGGAAAAGAGAGAGAGAAAGCCCAGGCCGCCGGCGGGGGAGGACCCTACCGCGGCTCTGGGAAGCCGCCGGTGGAGGGGGGGGGGGGGAAGCAGACCCCAGCCCCGGAGGCTGATCCCGGCCTGGTGCTGGGAGGCCGAGGCCGTGGATTAGCCCGGCCCCGGGAAGGAGGCGGAGGGCGGGTGGGAGCCTGGGAGCCCGCCGCTGCCGCAGCCACCCCTCTGGCCCGGCCGCGTGGGGGCGGGGAGGGCCAGCCCAGAGGCCGGGCACAGGCCGGGTGTGCCGCGGCAAAGCCGCAGCCCCGGGGGTTGGAGGGAGCAGCAGGGGCTGCCGGGCTTCGCGGGGGTCCCTCACTGCTGCGCAGGGGGTGCGACGGCCGCTGCGCGGCCGCGCGCCCACACCGCTTAGAGGGAACAGTGCTGCCCACTGAGCAAGATACTGATTTTTTTTAAATAGAGATACAAGAAAACTACAATGAACACAAAATTCTGATTTTTTTCACATGAGCTCAACATTATAGCCTTACCAACAATGCAGAAAGTAGCAGCAAAAGCTTCCACGCAGGACAACTTGCATGGACGGCCGTAGTTTACAGGATTTGCTGCCACCAAGTAAGGCAACAGGCGGAGATAGCTTCCCCTCATTTTACTAAATGGTGTTTCCTCCAACTTGGCCCATGAGCAATCTATGACTGCAATTCCACTCTGAGCTACCACCTGTCTGAAAAACAAACTTTATTGTAGTGGGCATCGACCATCCCTTTTAAATGTTTAGGGTTTGGATTAAAACTGGCATGGTGTACATGAACTCTATCCCCAAACTTACAAAGCAACAATTTTCCATGCACGTGTTGTGACTTACTAAAACCTTATCAAAAGTATACAGAAGAACTAGAAACGGAGTTTAGGTGTTCTTTGTTCTTGTACCATCACCCCAAGACAATCTTTTCATTCTGAAAGAATGGATTTTTTTAAGCTTCAGATGCTACCATCACTTCTACCGTGTCAAGTCGCCCCTGAACAAGTGTTCCATTTAGCAGGAATTTGATTATTTTATAGCTTGCTTTTCTTTCTTCACTCACAGAACAAACCCTCACATGTAAAGAGAAACTGATCTTTGTAATAAAGTTAATGGTAACTCAGGTACAAAGGGTAAGGATAAACAAAGTCAAGTCCAGACCACTGACACCGAGCCCATGTACACACTACAGACTTGTCCCGCAATAACTTTTATTGCAGGACAAGGAAAGCGCTATAAATATAGCACTTTCTTGTGTACACAGTGCTGCTTCTTTCGCAAAGGAGCATTCACTGTGCGATAACTTCTTTCGCAAAGGAGCCTTACCGTGCGATAACTTTGTAGTGTGTACAAGGCCAGAGACAGAGGGAAATAGACACACACCCATATGGTGTTTTAAAGGGCCAAGTTCAAGAATCTGAAAACAATTAGGAAAAATAAGTTTGAAAGAAAAAACTTAATATGAAAATGTGAATAACTAGTAATTTTTAAAGAACACCTTACCTAAGGTAGCAGAAGATACAACCCAAGAAGAAAAGGGTACTGATTTAAAAAAAACCCAAAAAACCCCACACCTGTTTTTCAATGGAAATGAAGGCTGCTTTAAAAAAATACATAAAGAGAAGAAAGGGAAAGTTGATAGTGAAATAATTCAAAAGGTAGGAATTGTGGAAAACTGATGGAGAAGCAAAGGGCTGGGTTCTTTTGTCTCACAGGGAAAGATAAAATCAAATTTAGACTGGAAACAAGGGATACATTTAACAGTAAGAGTAATTAACTATGGAAAAAGTTTACCAAGGATCATGGTGGATTCTTATTCACAGACAGTTTTTAAATCAAGCTTTGATGTTCTAAAAAGGTCTACTCTAGGAATTATTTTTGCACTTTTTTTTTAGTTCAGGTTGTACAGGAAGTCAGCACAGAAGATTCAATGGTCCCTTCTGGTCCTGCAAGCTATGAATTTATGAAATCCATCCTTCAAATTTCAGCATTAGCAGTTTTAAAAAGCTTCCATCAACTGAGCCCTTTAGATCTGGAAGCACTAGGATACGCCAAGTGTAGGACCTCAGCATGTTAGCCCCACTTTATTGGATCAAATATTTTATTCCTTAATATCAAAAGCAATGTCACACCTGCTATCAGCATCTCTTTCCATGCATATTTAGCTATAAACGTACGAGGGAAGACGGGACACCCCCATATCACCAGAGAAAGACTGAACTGTCGTCCTGAGATCGGCTAACACACATTTGTGACACCTAAGTCCGGTGGCAGCTGGATTTCTCCGCAAGGAATAAAGCTCTCGGACTAATTCACACGGCACCTACTTGTCCGCTGCAGAGACGTACTGCGTAGCCACAGGGCTGAGGATGAGCCCCGAGAACCTCTGACTGAGGCGCAGGTTTCGGACCAGGCCTTTGCGAGCCAGTTTCCTCCCCGTGCATTTCTTGGGATCGCAGTGCCCCAGCTCCCACATGGCGAGAGGGCAGGGGAGTTTCGCCTCCGGGGCCTCCGGGCCCCCATCGCCATCCCGCTGCAGGCAGGCTGCAAATACAGAGCAGAGCTACAGCGGCGCGGCGCCAGTAGGGAGGGGCGGGCAGACCGCGAGGCGGGCCGGACCCGACCCGATGGGGGGCGGGGGGGGCGCTCAGAACGGAGCCCGACTGGGCCTTGCGGCCGGCGGTGGGTCGGGGCGCGGCAGGGCCCACAACGCGGGGACGGGTCCCGGGGCAACCCGCGGGGTCTCGGCACCTGCCAGCGCTGCCTGCGCCTCCTCCGCAAAGGTCTCCAGGGACCGGGGCGCGCGGCGGGCCGGGCGGCGGGACCCCTTCCTCCTGCCCATGGCTAGTGCGGGCACGCGCCGCTCGGCTCCGGGGACGGCCGGAAGTCAGGGGCGGGGCTGCGGCGCGGTTGGTCAGGTGGTTCCCGCCGAGAAGCAGGAAGCGGGCGGCGTTTCCGGTTCCGGGAGCGATGGCGGCCCGGGCGCTGCTGCTGCTGCTCGGGGGGTTCGGTGAGTGTGGAGGGGCTGGAGCCCTGAACGCCCCCCCCCCCCCCGGGACCGCCCCTCCCACTGACCGCGCCTCTGTCTTCCAGGGCTCTTCGCCTCCGCCGCCAAGATGAAGATCGTAGAGGAGCCAAATACCTTCGGGTGCGTGGCGCGGGCGGCTCCCGCTGCGGACGGCTCGGTTCGGGACGTCACCTGGTCCTAGTCCTGGTCCTGGTCCTGTCCCTGCGCTCGTTGGCCACGTGGGCGGCCGGCTTGTAACCGCCTTCGTGCGGGACGGGCTCCGGCCGATCCCCACCGACTGCATTTGTCTCAGGAAGTCGGTGGTGTCTTTGTTGCTGGCCCCGGCCCGCTCCGGGCGTCCCTCCCCGAGAGTAGCGCAGGCCTGCGGAGAGAGTCCACGTAGCCAGACAAGCCCTCTGTAAGAATGCCAATAAATGAGTTTAATTAGTTAAATAGCTAATTGGTGCTCGGAGTGTGGTGCTAGTTAGATTTAGTGTTAGGTCGCTTTAGTCTGAGTCTCAGGCTGGTGATTCCCTCAGCTGTTGTCTGCCATGTGGGGGAGCGATCCCAGCAGCAATCCCCACGTGTACTTGCTATGCTTAGCTGAAGTCCACTTCAGGGAGTGGTATTTGATTTCCAAATAGTTCATGAAATGGCCTCAGGTGGCAAGAGACCTTCTTCTAAAGCAGCACCTTCTCAAACAGCTCATGCTGCATGCTTTGGCACCAAGGCCTGCATTGGATTGAAGGTCACCTTTGGGTTGTGTGAGTGCTGCTGTTTTGTTCTCTGGAGCTGGTGCCTCCCCGAAGAGATGGAGGAGTCACTCTCTATCTAGTGTGCCAAGGAACAGGTCACATAAGACCAGTTAAGGCCACTCCAGGTCATGTGGTGACCTATGTGCCTCCTCCAGAAGGAAGACAGCTCAGAACCGTGAATGCCAATGCATTGGATGGATCAGCACCTGTTAACTGCTTCCTGGTACACAGAACCCATACTGTCAACTCTGATTGTGGCCCGGGATATCCGTTGGTGCTGGTACCAATGAGGACAATGCCAGCACTGGCTGTTTCCATACTGGCAGTGTATCAGGCAGCAACAGACCACCTCAGCTTTTCTCTCCTAGCCTCTCCCTTGGTTAAGGATTTTCCCAGGATCTGGCTCTGGTATAGTTTACAGCTTACAACTTTGTCTTCATCCCTGGGTGATTCTGCAGTGCCTGGCTCTTCCATTCCTTTGGTACTGGAGCATTTCAAGGACCTTTTTTGTTGTGTTGCTGTTTTCCTGGCTATTCAAGCAGAGATCCTGCAGAATACCCATAAATTGTAGGCTATTCTGCAGTTGTCTACCTCTGGGGGAGTCACCCTCGCTATTAAAGATGGCTCCTAGAGTCTGCTAAGATTCTCTGAAGCATGCTGGTTTTGATACTGCCTATTGTGAAGTGCTTGGAAAAATTCTACTTTGTTCCAGTGCAGGGATTTAGGGTTTTTACTTTCATCTGGCCCCAAATTCCATGATTATAATTATGGGGAACAATCAAGCCCAGCAGGACACACTTAAATCTGCTGTTAACTGGATGGACGGCTAGATTGGAAGGGTTACATTTCTTCTTTGCAGACATAGGCTGCTAACCAGCATGCAATGTTGTCCAAATACAAACTTGTGAACGGAGTTTGCAGCCTAGCTGCTCAAAGCCTCCAGGGAGGAATTTTGGGCATTTACCATCAAAGGCTACTTGGTGGCTAAGACTTTATTGTACTCCACAAAGGGTGTTGCAGAGAATTCAGCCAGATTTATGGCTATGGTAGTGACCATTGAGGCTGTCCTTTAATGTCCCAGTGCTTTTTAAAAAATTTTTTGGTTGAGACTTAGTGTCCCATTGCCATTCTTGTTTCTTTGCTACTGCTGCCACTGTGGAGCTGATAGCTGGAAACCTACCACTTCCAGGGGAGGAATTGGGTAGGGAGGGCAAGGAAAGCCTGAGCCTGGGTTGCCTGCTGGTGACTGAATAGGGTGTAGGGAAAGGGCAGTGCTCTAGCTGCCAGTCCTGACAGTGGGCCTCTGGCTATCCCTTTAATCCTCACTCCGGCATGTGCCTGACCCTTCTGCATGAGCCCCAGCCACCTGGGGCTGTCAGCCAGAGCTTTTGGGGGCTTCCACCCCCTTTTTAACACAGGCACACAGGCTTCTGAGGGACATATTAAATACCCAGATTAAAAATATTCTAATTTAATATCATTTTCTTTCTTTTTAAAAGATTGAACAATCCCTTCCTACCGCAGACAAACAGGCTTCTTCCAAAGATGGCACCTTCCCCCACCACAGGTGTGTGCAAACATTAGTTATTATATGTGTAGTTAATACCATTCTTGTGGTTATCAGTTCTAAAAGAATTTGCTGTGTGTATGTAATTTTTGATTGCAGTTGTCTAATAGACTTTGGCAGAAGCACTTTTGTCACATTATAATATCTATATAAGTCCATGTTCCTTAATCTGTTCATGAAAATGCCTCTGCCCTTATGGAAGAATAATTTTTTTTCTGATTTCCACAGATATTTGTGTCCCAGGAGATGGTACCAGTTAATACTTATCACTCATATAGCGCTTATCATTCAAAATAGTTTTTCTGTATGAGTCTCGCTGTGCTACAATGCCCAATTTCTAAAAGGGGATTGACAGTGCTTCGCTGCTACATAGTGTCTGAAGGCTAATACATTAAGATTGAGGCACTAAGATTCTATGGAAACGAGGGCAAAATAAGTACCTTCGTTGGGCTTGTTGGATGCTCATTGCTGTGTGCTCTGTAGAATGTTAAATCTGCAACATGTACACATACAGTTCTATGATCATGATAACTCTGTTTAAATTTAATCAACCCATTATCCCTTTTGCAAGTCATTTCATTTTATTTTCAGGTCCTGCGCATCTCTTTAGGCTTGCTGGCAAGTGTTTCAGTTTTGTGGAATCTACGTGAGTAACTGGTTTAGGTGCCTGACTGTATTTTTAGGATTGAAGGAAATATAGGCCTTCATTTTATTGTTTCAAATCTGAAATATTTTGGTTTTTTAGGTATAAGTATGAGTTCTGTCCTTTCCATAATGTCACTCAGCACGAGCAGACTTTTCGATGGAATGCCTACAGTGGGATTTTAGGGTGAGAAAATCGACTTTTCTTTTTTCTTTAGTTTGAGTTGTTCTCTTTGAAGAGCTCTTGGAATCAGCACTTTTAAAAAAAATTAACTATAGTTACATTACCTCGGATATAAGATAATCTTGGCATAAATCCAAACACTATTCCCTAAACCAATGACTCTCATCCTTTTCAGACTACTGGTGGTTTGGAGGGTACCCGCTCCTCCTACTGTACCCCTTTCAGGAGTCTAATTTGTCTTGCTTACTCCAAGTTTCACTTTCCCTAAAAACTGCCTGCTTACAAAATCAGATATAAAAATTAAAAAGTGTCACACCACACAATTTCTGAAAAATGACATACTTTCTCATTTTTTACCATATAATTATAGTAAATCAATTGGAATATACTTACATTTCAATCTATAGCACAATATAAACAATTGGTTGTCTGTATGAAATATTAGTTTTTACTGACTTTGCTAGTGCTTTTTATGTGGTCAGTTGTGTAGAACTAGGCAAATATCTAGATGAGTTCGTGTTTCCCCAGACGACCTCTGCGTTCCCCAGGGGTATGGATACCCTTGATTGAGAACCACTGTCCTAAGCTGAAAACAACGAGAGTCCTGTGGCATCTTATAGACTAACAGATTTTCTTCGGCATAAGCTTTCGTGGACTATAACCCACTTATGCATCTGACAAAGTGGGTTATAGTCCACGAAAGCTTATGCCAAAGAAAATCTGTTAGTCTATAAGGTGCCACAGGACTCTCGTTTTTTTTGCTGTACAACAGACTATCATGGCTTCCCCTCTGGAAATGTCCTAAGCTGATTTCAGTTACACCAGCCACCATCCTGTAGAAGCTGCTGAGTTATAAGGGTGTAACTGAGGGCACAATTTGTGTGAAAGTGTTGCAAAATATATCTTGTTAAACCTATTTTAATTGCCAAATCATGGACTTTTTGTAAATTAGGATCCTTGACCATTTATTTTAATAAGTTCTTGTTTGACTATGACATTTTATTCTTGTGACTTAATTTAAGACTATGTAAAATAGAGCTGTCTGGCATCTTTCAACTGTAGATTTCATCTAGTTGCTGCTGTTCTCATTACTTTACAGTTAATGATGAAAATAGATTTAGTGACTATTGCTTTAAATTTCAAAACCTTCATGTTATCTACGCCATGAGGACCCAGAATTTGGAAGACCTGTTGTTCTAACATATACTGAGGGTAAAACGTGGGAGAGATCTCTAAAGGCAAGTATTCTTTCTAGCGACCTTCTGCTCATTTTTTAATTGTGTGGTATTACATCAACTACTTGAGATCTCCAGAAATAGGGATTATCCCACATATGGGATCATGTCTCCTAAAACACCAAATAAAATATCTTAAGGCAGAAATAATGTAACTACAAAATTGAGGCATTATAGTTAAGTCTGAGATTTATTTATTGGGCACTAGATGCACAAAAGTTCAGTGTAGACTATATTTTTATAAAGATTTTCTACTAAAATAAAATGTTCCCCATCTCACGCCTCCTGGAAAACCTGATGGAAATTTTAATGTGTCTTAAACGTTAACAGGTTTGGGCTGACCTGGACCGAAGAGGCAATAAATTCTGGTCTGTGACGATATTGTGCCTCCAGCCTCCTTTCATTTAAACTAGAGGTTCTTATGTTGAATAGCTTACCTAATTGTAGTTGCAGCGGTATCACCAAAAAGACATGCAGTTTGAGGTAGCCAGGTCCCAAACCATTAGGGGCTTTCTAGTTCAAAATTAACATTCAACACTTAACCCCAAAACAGACTGGAAACCATTGTCACGTGCATGTGTTATGCATTTCCTGCAATAAGCACAAAATCAATATATAGCCCCAATTTACGTTAACCAAAGTTTGCATTGGCACCTTCTCCTTAAATCTTAGTTTTGAGTTCCATTTAGCTCTCATATAGCTATAGATTTCTTGAAGTGAAACTTTTCTTCTTGGTCTGGTCCTAGAAATAATTTTAAACATATTTAATAAAAGGTCGTTTATCCTGTAGAGCCATGGAGGAATGAGGTAGGTAGCATAGGTAGGTAGAGGAACAAGCATAAGTTTAATTTAAAAACAGACTGATTTAAAGGTCCCTGCCTCTGTATTTCCTATGTGCAAATGGATAGAATGCGAGTGAAGAGCTATTCTCTGCTTATCCCTGTCAGTAGGATAGTGCACTACCTATAGACGCCTGGAACATATCATCCTTAGGGGAATCAGTCCTCTTTTCAAGTCAAACGAGCCCCAAAGAATAAGCAGGATTGCAGCCTAAACACAGTTGTTGCGACCCAAGCCCTGGTCATTGTAGCATTCTCTGAAAATTCCAGTCACGTGCAATGGCAGTAAAAAAAAAAAAAAGCTAACAGACTGTTGGGAATCATTAGGAAAAAGGTCGATAATAAGACAAAATATTGTATTGCCTCTTGATAAATTCTTGGTACGCTCACATCTTGAATGCTCTGTGCAGATCTGGTTTCCCTATCTCAAAAAGCTATATTAAAATTGGAAAAGGTACAGAAAAAGGCAACAAAAAATGATTAGAGGTATGGAAAAGCTTCCATATGAGCAGAGATTAATAAGACTGGGACTTTTCAGCTTGGAAAAGAAATGACTAAGGGGAGATAGGATATAAGCCTTATAAAGTCATGACTGGTGTGGTGAAAGTGAATAAGGAAGTGTTATTTACTCCTCATAATGCAAAAACTAAGGGTCACTAAATGAAATTAATAGGCAGCAGGTTTAAAATGAACAAAAAGCAGTATTTCTTCACAGAGGTGCAGCCCCTGTGCCTCCCCTTCCCGGTGGGCCCTCCCTCCCGCCCCCACCAGCAGGCCAGTGCTGGGGTGGGGGAACCTGGTCAGTCGGCTCCCAGGGGTGGCGGGGCCGACTGGCGCATGGGTTGCAGCTTCCTGTGTGGACCAAAGGCTGCGCTGGAGGCCCTAGTGCATGCTCAGGTTGGCCCTGCCACCACCCCCAGAGGCCGACCAGCCAGACCTGGGGCAGATCGACCAGCCCAGGGGCGGGGCAGAAGCTCAGAGCCTGGGCTGTGGGCGGCCCTGCCCCACCCTGCTCTCCTCCCCAGTGCTGGCAGGCACATTGTGGTGGGCCCCTGGGCACAGGCCCCATTGGCCTATGCAGTAATCCACCCCTGTTTCTTCACACAACGCACATTCAACCCGTGAAACTTTGGCAGAGGATGTGTGACAGTCAAGACTATAATGTGGTTGAAAAAAGAATTAGGTAAATTCATGGGAGATAGGTCCATCAATGGCTCTTAGCCAGCATAGGCAGGTATTGCTGTTTGCCAGAGGCTGGGAAAGGCCTATAGGATGGATCACTTGATGTATCTAGTCTATTTGCCACTCTCAGAAGACAGGACATTGGGCTGAATAGATCATTGGTCTGACCCAGTATGGCCATTTCTGTGTTTTTTAATATCAGGAATTTTATGTTCCAAAGGGGGAGCCGTGTTAATCTAGTTCAGCAAAACAAAAGAGGAGTCTAGTGGCCCTTTTAAAGACTAAAATTTAGTTTTTGAAAAAAACCTTACAGTATGGGCGTGAAAGATGAATCCTGTGATTACATTTCACTACATCAGGTCAGATTACTTCAGCAAATCAAACAAGTTATATAGATTCAAACACAACATATCAGAAAGTGGTGAGGTTGAGAGCGGTGGAATCACAGTCAGGGCTTGTACACACTATAGCCTTTACTGCGCAATAAGGCTGAGAGCGTACACACTACAATCTTGGTTGTTGCGCAGCAACAGCCCTCTTGCTGCGCAACAGGTAACCCATCGAAACGAGCGTGGTTAGGCTTACCACAGAACAGCTGTTCCACGGTAGAGCCAGTGTGTACGCTCCTTGCGCTTTTGACAGCCTCCAGAAATGTCCCAGAGTGCCAATCCAGGCCACTCTGGAGCACCGGAGCTGTCATACTGGTCAATTTCACTGCTATAGCAGAGCAGTGAAATTGACAAGTAGCGGAGCTGCTGTTGGAGCCACCAGGAACCCTGGTGGCTCCTGGGGACTGGCCACCTGGACTGGCGGCTCCCGAGCAGGAGCACCCAAGCCCGGGCGGCTTCAGCTCTGCTGGTTGCTGCCCGGCTTGGGGCTCTTGAGCGGGAGCCCCCAAGCAGTGGCGGCTTCAGCCCCACTGGCTGCCACCAGGACTGAGGGCTCCTGAGCGGGAGCACCCAAGCCCGGGCGGCAGCCACTGGGGCTCAAGCCACCTGTGCTTGGGGGCTCCCACTTGGGAGCTTCAAGCATGGGCGGCTTGAGCCGAGCTGTCTGCCGCCTGGGCTTGGGTGCTCCTGCTCGGGAGCCTCAAGCACGGGCAGCTTCAGCTGAGCTGCCTGCCTGCCCCTGGGCAGTCAGCCGGGCTCAAGCTGCCCGGGCAGGCAGAGCCCTGCTGCTCTGCTGGGTTCTCCAGGGCAGCAAGGCTCCAGCCGCTGAGAGTGTTGGCTTCTCGGCGGCAGCATAGCCCCGGCCCCGGGGAAGCCTTGCCAGAGCTGAAGTGGGGCTCGGGCAGGGCAGCCCCAGAGAATCCCCCGGGCAGCCCTCCAGTCCTGTGGGGGAAGATGGGGGTAGAAGCAGCCCCGCTGCCAACCCAAAGGCTGACTGCAGCAGTGCATGGTGGGATAGGTGCCCACCATGCACTGCTCCTTGTAACGAAAATTCAAAGGAGCGTGTGAACGCTCCTTTTCGTTACAAGGAGTGCTGTGTGGATGGGGGAAAGCATTATAGTTATAACGCTTGCTTGTCCCACAACAACTTTATTGCGGGATGAGTTGGTAGTGTGTGTACATAGCCTTAGTAATGGAAAACAAAGGAGGAGTCTTATAGTCCATTTAAAGTTTAATGTTTATATTGGGAGAGCCAATTCATACTTTAATTGAGATCCAGATTAATGGTATTAAATTTGCATATGAATTGTAACTGTGAAGTCTCTCTTTGAAGACTTGATCTAAAGTAAATGTCGCTGAGAATACATACAGATAAGTCCACTACTGAGTGGCATGGGAGATTAAAGTGATTTCCTATTGGTTTTTGAACGTTCTTATTTGTGATATCAGATTTACGTACATTTATTCTTTTGCGCGGAGACAGTCCGACATATAAGGTGGAGGGGCATTGTTGGCACATAATGTCATATATCACATTGGTGAATGAGCCTCTGATGGAGCAGCTGTTTTTATTAGGTCTTATGATGGTGGCATTAGTGTTGATATGTTGGCAGCAGGGTTTGTTGCAGGGATATGTGCCTGCCTTACTATTTCTGTCGTGAGGTCTGTAGTTGCTGGTGAATATCCGTTTAAATTTGGCGAGCTGTCTATAAGCAAAGAGAGGTTTGTCTCCCAAGTGTTAGGAGAGTGGGGGATCATCTTGTAGGACAGGCTGTGGATCCTTGATGATGTGTTGTAGAGGTCTGAGTTGTGGGCTGTAGGTGGTGACCAGTGGTGTTCTATTGTTTTCATTCTTGGGTTTGTCCTGTAGAAGTTGACTTCTGGGTATCCATCTGGCTCTGTCAGTCTGTTTCTTCACTTCCCCAGTTGGGTATTGTAGTTTTAAGAAAGCTCAATAGACATCCTGAAGGTGTCTCTCTCTCTGTCTGAGGGATTGGAGCAAATGCGTTTGTATCTTAGGGCTTGTTCGAGTTTTATGGTCCAATAGAAACTATTTCATTTTATATTGGAACAAATCACTTTCCAGAAATATATTTTTAATACAGGGCTCGACAAAATTGGCAGGCACCTAGGCACCCAGCTTCAAAGGAAGACATCTAGCTGCTCTGCTGCCGAAATGCCCGCGAATCCAGTGACCACCTAGTAAAGGCACCTGCAATTTTATTTTTAGACACCAGAGGGTGCTCCTTCGTTGATTTTCCCCTGCAAAATTTGGCACCAGGCTACAAATTCTGGTTGCCATGGCAACTGGGATTTGTTGAGGCCTGTTTTAATAAATACTTTTTTTCACTAACAACTATTGAAGAATATTCTTGTTTCACCCACCTGCTGATATACATTGGTTCTGTTTGTATGCTGAGCAATTGAGAACACTGGAGTTCGGATTAGAGATCTAAGTCTCTTTCAGTCAAATTATTGATGACAAACTTAAGCCTGTTTTTCAATTTTATTTGGTTAAGAAAATGTGGAAATGGTTTTGAGACTCGTGTCAGAATGAACATAGTGCTCAGAAACTACTGTGATGGTGACATTATCAGTAATTAGAGAACACTGGTTAAAAGGTAATTGATCTGTGATGGGGCAGATCTGGGCAATTAGAGAGGTTGATATTAAAGGACCTTCACAAATGGATACAATGGAATTTAATACAGTGTTAGAGTGTTTCTGTCTGTCTTACAGGATTTTTAAATTTTCTTCCCAAAAGTATAAAATAAGATTTTTGAACTGTTTTGGTTTTTTTCCAGAATCTGGCATGAATGGGAAATTCACAACAACACATTTGTTGGCATGTGGATGAGAGAAGGGGATTCATGTGAAACCAAGAACAGAGAGACCAAGGTACAGTAATTAATAGTCCTAATGCGGTTAATACAGCTGGCATGTTTGTACCAGCTATTAAACTATTAAAGCTATTAATATGCTGCAGCACTGAAAACTTTGATGGATCTTTCCAATTTGAGATATTTTCCTGGCTCTTGAGAGTTCATGGTTTAGAACATGATTTAGAAAAATGCAAGACAAAATATGGGACAGCTGTTAGGAGTGGAGATTTAAATCCAGGATGAAAGACTGCTGCTGATGTTTTTACTTGCACCAGTCTGGAGACTTTAACTCTTTTTATTCATGCACAATGGGCTGCTCTGGTAATATTATCACCGCTAGGGACAAACACTCTAACTCATGCTATGCATCACTGTTACAAAAGAGGAAGAGAAACTAGAGCTACTTGAGGGACTGCCAGTCACCACTGGATGATATGTCCTGGGTTCAAGGGGGAGAGAACTAGTTAGTTAAACAGTACTTTGAGAGGACAAGGAAACCAACTGGCAGAGAACTTGCATGGGTAAAGTAGAGGGCCAGATGACAAGAACCATGTGCAGGGGACGGAGGAGCAGAAGAGGGATGGGCAGAAGGAATGGGAGGTGAAATAAAAAGCAAAAGGAGACAGTGTAATTAGCTTTTGTCAAAAAGACAAAACATTAAAAACAATAAAATACATGATTCTTACATATGAGCAGTTACTGTAGCAGAAAAGGGATATTATATGAGGGCTCAACAAAATTGGCGGGCAGCTAGTCGCCCAGCTTCAAAGGAAGGGGGCCTAGCTGCCCCGCCCCCAAAATACCACCAAATCCGACAACTGCCCTAGTAAAGGCACCTGCATTTTTTTTACTTTGGACACCAGAGGGTATTCCTCTGCTGCATTTCTCCAACAGAGCTGGGCACCAGGCTACAAATTCTGGTCGCCATGGCGACCTGGCACCTGGGATTTGTTGAGGCCTGTATTACGTGATTACGAATGGGAATGAGGAGTCCACAGTTTTCTGTAAAGATGTGGTCCACATAGGGTGACGAGATGTTCCAATATTCAGGGCTTTTTCTTATGTGTGCTCCTATTACCCCCCACTCTGCCTTGATTTTTCACACTTGCTATGTGGGTCACCCTATATCCACACTACGTAAAAATCTGAGAGCTCCTGCCTTAGACTTCTCTTCTCCCCTTGTCAGAATAATGTTTGCAATTCTCTAGGTCTTTCCACTTGAAGATGTTAAGGAGCTTTACAAAATTAAGGCTCGTGTTCCTCTGTGAAACAAGACAATGGCTATTGCTATTGATTTTATGTGAAAAGCACTTACCGTATTTTTCGGACCATAAGACGCACCTGACCATAAGACACACCCAGTTTTTAGAGCAGGAAAACAAAGAAAAGGGAAGGCAAAGAAGAGAAAACAAAGAAAAGAGAAGGCAAAGAAGAGAAAAGGAAGGAAAGAGAAAGGAAGGCAAAGAAGAGAGAAGGAAAGAAAAAGGAAAGCAAAAGAGGGAAAGAAAAAGGAAGGGAGAAAGAAAAAAGAGAGAAGGAAGGAAGAAAGGGAGAGAAAGAAGGAAGGAAGAGAAAGGAAGAGAAAGAAAAAAGAAGAAAAGAAAGAGAAAGAAAGGAAGCAAAGAAAGAGAGAAAGAAGAGGAAACAGGAAGAGGAAGGAAGGAAGAGGAAATAAAGAAAGAAAAAGGAAGAGAAAGATGAAAGAGGAAGGAAAAAAGAGAGAAAAAAGGAAGACAAATAAGGAAAGAAGAGAAAGAGAGGAAGAAAAAAGAAGGCAGGCAAAGAAGAGAAAGAAGGAAAGAAAAAGGAAGGGAGAAAGAAAAAAGAGAAGGAAGGGA
>ML685786.1:63216-134405 GCA_007922175.1 Pelusios castaneus | reverse complement strand
GGGGGGGGTGCGACGGCTGCTCTGCGGCCGCGCGCCCGCAGCTTAGAGGGAACACTGCTTGCTGGACCGTATTCGCACTATAAGACGCACCCTCATTTTCCCCCCACTTTTGGGGGTGGGAAAAGTGCGTCTTATAGTCCGAAAAATACGGTAGATTCTTCAGTGATGGGCGGCAGTATAAAATCCTAAGATAGATAGGTTGATCAGTGGGAAAGTTAGGCAGGGAGTGAAGTGACTTGGCCAAGATCACAAAAGACTCCTGGAGATTTAGCAGCAGAACCAAGGTCTCTGACTTCCAGTGCACTGTCTTGCTTTGAGAACGTGCTAGGAGCCTTGAACTGACCCAGTACTCTGTCACTAGAGTATATTCCCCCCTGAAGTGAATTGAATTGGAGGGATGGGTGCTCAATGGTTTAATTAGGAAAGAGGCTGAAAATTAACCTGTCAACTGGGAGTAGTTAGAGGCTAAGGATGAAGTGCAAGGACAGTGGCTGGATAGGAATTAGGGGAAGCAGGATCTCAGGATGAGGAGATCTGTGTCTCTCCTTCCCTGGATAATGAGCTAAGGGAAAAGTTTACTTCCAGTTATATGTTGCTTCACAAGGCTGTACTGGTGAAGGGGACTCAGTAAATAACTCACTAGTGCTTATAACTGTAAAGTGTCTTGCCTGTTTGCGTTGATCCAGGGGGCAGAGAAAGAAGCCAGTTTTGCTTCACATGAGAGCATCCTTCCTCCTGTAGCTATAATTGGCCTTCTATGATACTGCATGATTTCTGGTGTAAAGGATTTAAATTCTCCTTGGGCTTTTGCTTGTAAAAGGTCAAGAAACATTAAAGCTGAAAAATCTAAAGGTCAGACTGAGCATCTACAATCCAGGGCAGATCTCTATTGTTCTCTGAAATAATTAAAGGAGAGAAGAGCTTGGTGTTTAGTGCTTTTTAACTTTGTACTGCTGTTTGGAGAAGTGGATGCACTTTTTCACTCTTCATAGAATGGTAGTTCTTCAGAGGCGGAGCATGTATCACTTCATAGCAAATGCATTTGCTCAGTGATGCTGATAGGCTCTGAAGGGCATCTGAAATAGTGTCTCTTTGCCAGAAGTTGTGGTGTCTTGGGTGGGGTGAAGGGGACATGGGTGAAAGAACCACTTTCCATTGGGAAAAGAACAAGTTTAGTACATCTTGAAAATAACTTAATTTGAGAGAGATTTAATTAGTGTTTGTGACCTCTGTCTTCTCCACGTGGTAAAATGATGGCAGCACTGAGAGCTTGCTGGAATGTATCTATACTAGTGGTAAAATGGTTTGTGGGTCTGTTCAACATGGAACTACTGACTATGCTGTGTTTAACTTGTTTCCTTTCGTCATTCTTTTTTTGTTCTCTAGGTTCTTCTTCTTTGTGGAAAAAGCAATAAGTTGGCTCATGTGTCTGAGCCGAGAACTTGTGTTTACTCTCTAACATTTGAGACTCCTCTTGCTTGCCATCCCCATTCTCTTTTAGGTAGGTAGGATAAGAAGGTCTGTGCATCTGTGAGTGCCAGGTAGTATTGTATGCAAACCTGTGTGTTAGATTTCTGGTTTGTGTCACTGTGAGGTGAAAAGTAAATGCAACATTGTTTATTACAAGCATTTCTAAAGTCCTCAACACTATAATAATTGTATGCTCATACTGGCTTAGTTTGCAAAGCCCTCAATTCAGTGGCATTTCTCTGTCTGTAATGGGATAACTTTGGAACACTTTGGAATCCAGTTAATTCCAAAATTTTAGGGAATGTTTTAGGCATCAATTGTCAGAATCCTATTTGATCTTGGGAAAGAACAAAAAAACCAAAGGGGGAGAGAATGAGGAACAAAGGGACCCTGACAACTCTTTAGCATCTCTGCAATTATCTGTGGATCACTTAATTAATTTGTGGTTTCCATGAACACCCTCCAGCATAAAAATACCCCTGCTTATCTCAGTTTATTTTACCAATAGTGTAACATATTGACATGCTGAATGACTTCTCTTCTGGACAGAAAAATAATGATGGTGGGGAAAAGGAAAATGGAAGGACCTGGGAGGGCAGAGAGAAGTGCACACAGCTGCTGGAGAGCTAGGGGAAAATGGAGGACCCTGGTATGGAGGGAGAGAAGAAAGGCAAACACAGAACCCTTGGTTGGGGGGTGTGGAGATTGGGGGATCCTACTATGGGGATGGGAGGATTGGGAGGGCACAGAACCCATGCTGGGGAAAGATTGAGGGATGCAGGGAAGGTGGGGAGTAAGGGTACACACAATCTCTAACATGGGGAGCAGAATGAAGGAACCTGGGGAACTGGGACAGACATGGCCCCTAGCATGGGGGATTTGGAATGAGGGGCACACAGAATTTTTCAGAGCAGGTTAGACAAGCACCTGTCAGGGATGGTGTCAGAGAGTACTTGGTCCTGCCATGAGTGCAGGGGACTGGGCTTGATGTCACTCATGATCCCTTCCAGTTTCTGTGATTCTATGATTCTAGTTCCTGGTGGAGGGGTTGATTGGAGGACCCGGGTAGGAGGAATGGAGTATGCAAAAAGTGGGTAATAGGATACACTCTGACCCCTTGTTATGGAGAGAGAATGAGACCCCCTTGTATGGGAGGAGAGGGAAATGGGGGCAAACAGACCTTTGCAGGGAACAGATTGGAGTGAATTGCAGGGAGTTCCTGTAAAAAGAAGGGGATGGGAAGCTGGGCATACAGGAAGCTTGCGGTGGATGGAATGGAGGAGTGCAAAGAGCCCCTGTCTGTTCCATAAATTCAGCTAACAAAAGCTACAAAGTGTGCAACCTCTTAGTAAATTTATTCATGTACAAGAGGTTCCAGCCTGGCAGCAGCCTAGTTCTTGTCCTCACTGCTTCTATCCCAGCCGCCAGTAAAACAAGTCCGTGGATGATTCATCAGTTTTGAAAAATGCATGCATGAAGAGACATTTAATCAAGGCTGAGCCCTGGGAGGAGGTTACAGAGATAGTCAGACCCAGTTCACTTGAGGATTTGTAATTGAAGTCTAGCATCCTGAATTGGATTTGTACTGAACAAGGCATAAGTACCGGGTAATATGTTGTCACTGCTATTTCTCAGCTCAGCAAATAGCTGCTGTATGCTGTGCACTCCAGCTAAACGTAAAACATGCCTCCATTTGCCTTTAAAGTTCATCCTTAAATAGGGTGTGTTTCAATAGTCTATAAATGGCAGGATGCAATTACAATCTCATCCCAGCAGTGAAGGGTGCAGCCTTCTGAACCCTAACCCTTTGCTCACAGCTACTGTTTGGGAGCTTTAGACATCTAGGGCCTGCTCCCATTCCCATCTGAAATGAATGGCAACATTCCTATTGATTTAAATAGGACTGGGGAACAGGTCCTGGCTACTGAATATAGCAGTTTGCAGTTGCAGTGATGTGTGTTGATTTGAAGCATTAAGCTGTTAAAACACACACCGCAGCGCTGGGGTTACATTCAAGCAGTTAATTAAGGAAAACGTAGATGTTAATATTATGATGGCTTGTCTTTGCATTTTGCAGTGTATCCAACACTGACTGAAGCCCTACGAAGGAAGTGGGATGAAGCGGAGCAGTCTCTTTATGACGAGCTAATAACTGAACAGGTTGGCTGATGCATTCTCGCTACTTTTTAAAGTACTGTCACTTTCAGATCAGTGTGGCACTGGTCTGTTTTCTACAGTTCCAGCTCTTTTATGGGATAAATGCTGTTATCCTACTGTCAGCAAATAACTGCAATGGGATAACTTTGAAACGCTGCCTCCAGTTAATTCCAAAATTTTAGGGAATGTTCTAGGCATCAGTTGCTCCGCATCTAATTTCAGTTTACAGGGAATCTCAAAAACTTGTAGAACAAATAGCTAATACAAATTACAAACATCAGAATAGAATAGCTTTATGTAATGTCTTTGTTTTTCCAGGGATACAAAAAATTGTTGAAGGAGATTTTTGAGGAAGCAGGACTTTTAAGAGCAACAGAAGAAAAGGAGATTGAAAAACACAGTAAAAAGTTAAAAAGTCTGGAATTTGAAACAGCGGAAACATGCATGAAGGTACAGAAAATTCTCAATGCTTATCCAATACATTTTACTGGAATTATAATTACATCCTTCTACTGTGTGACTGAGCCACTGGGTTCTCAGGCAAGCTGCCTGTCTGTTGTTAGGGTTCACATAAAGTCTGCTCCCTGGAGATTATCTAGACTCCCCAGTTTAGTCCCATTAAGCTGTTCATGTTTGGCTTTTACCTCAGATGTGTTGATTTCTACCTCCATATCCTCATTCCCATTAGCAACCCTGCCACTGACCCCAAGTTCTTCATTAGCCTCTTTAAAAATTGAGGCTAAGTATTTGTTCAGATATTCGACCCATGCCTAAATTATCCTTAACTTCCTCCCCATCCTCAGAGTTTAGTGGTCCTAATTCTTTTTGTGTTCTTCCTATTGATGTGGCTAGAGAACCTTTTACTATTGGTTTTAATTCCCTTTGCAAGGCCCAACTCTATTGGGCTGTTTTCCTTCTTCACTTTATCCCTACATATTCTGACCTCCAAGAGGCAGCTTTTTGTGCTGATCGTTCCCATCTTCCACTCCTTGTAGACTTTCTCCTTTCTCGTAATCACTTCTCTGAGATGCTTGCTCATCCAGCTTGGTTCTACCACTCTTGCCTATTAATTTTTCCCCTTCCTTGGGATCCAGGCTTCAGATAGTTCCAGCAGCTTTGACTTGAAGTAATTCCAAGCTTCTTCCACCTTCAGATCCATGAGTTCTTCAGTCCAGTCCACTTCCCCAACTAATTCCCTTAATTTGTTGTCAAAGACCCTAGTCACAGATCTATTTTTGTTTATCCTTCCATTTAGTTTGAACTGAACTAGCTCATGTTCACTTGAACCAAGGTTTCCCTCCAACTAGTTCTTCTGAGATCCTCACTACTCACTAATACCAAATCTAAATTGGCATCCCCTCTTGTTGGTTCAGTAACTATAGCTCTTAAAGTCTCAGATGTTACAGAGTAGCGACAGCTCTTCAGAGGTAAACCATGTGCTGCTGGGCCATCAGTCAGCAACTTAGAGACAGACTCGCCTTGGAGCAGCCTTTGGGAGGTAGTTGGCAGTTGCAGTGTTATAAAAATCTAGTCAGGCAGATCTGAGGCATTTATCGGAAAGGAGTTCCTGGCCAGGCAGCCTGATTCCTAATACCAGAATTCAGTGAAGAGACAGTTGGAACCAAATGCTATGGGTAATATCTGTCAAAACTAATAATATTTGTTCTTTGTCCATCTCTTTGATAAACAGCCTGTCTTTGGGAATCTTAGACTATAAGAATAGCTACACTTAAGGCCATGTCTGCACTAGAAAATTGTTCCCCAATAAGTCTTTGCGCTATAATAAATGCCTTGTGTTTATAGCGCAATTGCACATTCACACTGCACTCCTTATAACGCAAAGGAGCATCCACACTGTTCTTTGCATTTCCTCAAGAAAGAGCATTGAATTGTAGGCACCTATCCCACCATGCCACTCATCAGCTTCCAGCGCTAGGAACCCTGGGTAGAAGGAGAGGAGCGCTGAGCACTGTTGGTAAATTTACAAGTTGCCCTGAGATGCTGTGTTTACTTGTCGTTATTCACTGTAGCTACTAGCAACTCGTGCCATTTTTCAACGTTGCCCCAGGAAAACAGGAAAAAATTCAAAAGTTCCCGGGATTCACAAGAGGGAGGGGCTAGTCACATCATAGCAGCGGAGTCCAAGCGGAAGACCAGAGTGGTCAGGCTTGGAATTCTGGGACATTTCCAGAGGCCACTTATTGCAGAAGAAAATTCTGTTAAGCATTCACACACGCTTTATAGTGCAAGAGCTATTCCACAATAGGCGTTATGCCTCTTGTGCAGGTAGTATTATTGTTCTAGTATAACAGGTCACTTGTAATGCAACAAGGAGGATTCAGGTGTGCATGGTGGGCTTGTTTTTCCGAATAAGACGGCTTATCCCATAATAACTGTAGTGTGTACAGGGCCTAAGTCACACCAGTAGTGCATCTTGCCCATTATCCTGTCCTTTGCCACTGCCAAACGCTTCAGAGCGAATGAACAGAACAGGGCAATTACCAAGTGACTCATCCCCTACTGTGCAGTTCTAACATTCAGCAGCTGAGGCTTAGGGACACCCAGAGTATGAAGTTGCATGCCTGACTATCTTGGCTAATAGCCATTGATGGACCTATCCTCCCTGAACTCACTTAATTCTTTTTTGACTCTATTTAAAACTTTTGGTCTTCACAACGTCCCCTGGCAACGGGTTCCAGAGGTTGACTCCATGTTGTATGAAGAAATACTTCCTTTTGTTTGTTTTAAACCTGCTGCCTAAACGTTTGATTGAGTGGCCCCTGATTACTGTATTATGTAAAGGAGTAGATAACACTTCCATATTCATTTTCTCCATGCCAGTCGTGATTTTATAGACCTTTATCATATCCTACTCCATTTTTTCTTTTCCAAGCTGAATAGTCTGTCTTTTTTAATCTGTTTGTCGTATGGAAGCTGTTCCATATCATTTTTGTTGCCCCTTTCAGTCCTTTTTCCAATTCCAGTATAGTGTTTTGAGATGGGGCAACCAGATCTGCATGCACTATTCAAGATGTGAGCATACCATGGATTTATTAAGAGGCAATATTATATTTTCTGTCTCATGATCCATCCCTTTCCCAGTGGTTCCTAACATTGTGTTAGCTTTTCTGACTGTCACTACACATTGAGCAAAAGATTTCAGAGGACTATCCACAGTGACTCAAAGATCTTTCTTGAGTGTTAACAGCTAATTTAGACTCCATCATTTGATATGTATAGCTGATATTATATTTTCCAATGTGCATTACCTTGCATTTATCAACATGGAATTTCATCTGCCAATCTGCTGCTCAGTCACCCAGATTTTGGAGATCCCTTTGTAATCCTTTGCAGTTTGCTTTGGACTTAACTATGTTGAATAATTTGTCATTTGCAAGCTTTGACAGATATTATCCATTGTAAATATCTGCTTTGCTATCTCACTGTTTAACTTGTTGTCCAGATCATTTATGAATATGTTGAACAGTACTGGTCCCAGTACAGATCTCTAGAGGACACCTCTATTTACTTCTCTCCATTCTGAATACTGATAATTTATTCTTACCCTTTGTTTCGCATCTTTCAAACAGTTACTGATCTATGAGAGGACCTACTCTCTTATCCCATGACTGTTTATTTTGCTTGGGAGCCTTTGGTGAGGGACCTTGTCAAAGATTTTCTGGAAGTCCAAGTACACTATATCCACTGGATCACCTGTGTCCACAATTATCATGTTTGTTGTAGCAGCCCTCAGCCTCTCTATCTCCTACAGCAAAAAAAGTAGAGAAGAAGTACTTTGTACCCTCTAAGTATCACAAGCACTTCTATTCCTACTCCCCTGCTGGGGTTGCTTGTGGTGGTAAATGCCAGTGAGAGAGAGAGGCAAAGGCAGCAAGGCCTCACACCGAAATCGAAGGATGTCAAAAAGTTGGAGCTCTTCGGATGAGACGTGTAATTTACACGGGGCTCCAACTTCAGATAGCAAATGAGCAGGCCATCCTTAACAGCATGCCTTTAACTCCTGGCAATCAGTGGAGAAATTCAAGGATTCTGTCACTGAACTCCAAGTCTGAATTTGCAGCCATGGTCAAAGAGGGAAAAATTGTTACAAAGGTGGCTATAGATGTGGTGGCACACCCCATGTTGTCTGGGGTTGCATGAGGAGGAGCTCCTGGCTTCAGGCCTCTCTCATGAGGTCCAATTAACCATCCAGGACCTTCCATATGAATGACCAGCCCTGTTCTACCAAATAGATGTCAAGCTTCACTGTTTAAAAGACTCTAGAGCCAGTCTAAAATCCCTTGGGCTACATATACCGGCACCACAGAGGAAAACATTCAAGCTGCAGCCCATGCCCCATTTCTACCAAGGCCAACTGAGACAAGACTACAATTGTAGAAGGGACAGGAGTGATGTAAGGAATGTGCCCTTGTCTTCTAACCAGGGTCATAGACAAACAAGGCAGTCCTCAGAGATAAAGAAATTTTTTGAGGGTACACTCGAGGAGAGCACACCATTCAGAGTCTTAGATTCATCCCCCCCTTTTTTTTTCCTTCAGAGCAACTATCCCACTTTTAACGTGTGGTGTCAGATCATAACAGATCAATGGGTCCTATGCATGGTGAAGCTGGGATACTCACGCTAGTTCTCTGCTACTCCACCTTCCCATACCCTTCTCTCCCTTTCCCTCTTCAGGAACCCATCTCATGAGCAACTTCAACAAGAGCTGCAAGCTTTTTAAGGATAGGAGCAACAGTGACTGGTTGGTGAGAGGTGCCCACATGGTCAGGGTTTTACTGATCGTCATATTTGGGGTTGAGAAGGAATTTTCCCCCAGGGCAGATTAACTAGGGCTCAAGGTGAGGGGTTTCCACCTTCCTCTGTAGCATGGGGAATGGCTCACTTGCTGGTAGATACTCTGTATCTTAAAGTCTCTTTAAATCACGATTTGAGGACTTTAATAACTCAGTTGTAGGTTAGAGGTTTATTACAGGAGGGGGCGGGTGGGGTTTCGGAGCCTGCATTGTGCAGGAGGTCAGACTAGATGATCATACTGGTCCCTTCTGACCTTAGAGTCTGTGAGTGTATTACAGAAGTGTCTCTTGGGAGCTAAACGGGAAGGATTCTGTTCCCATTACTTCCTACTGCTGAAGTCAATGGACAGGTTTTGCTCCATTCTTGACCTGCAAAACCTCAACAAGTTCATGAAGAAAATGCGATTCCTCATGAGCTCCCTGGCCTCCATCATTGCCTCTCTGGATTTGGGTGATTGGTTTTCTGCCCTTGACTCGAAAGATGCACACTTCCACGTAGCCATCTTCCTGAGACACAGGTGGTTCCTCTGATTCATCACTATTACCAGATCAGAGTCCTGCATTTTGGATATCTGTGGCCCCCCAGGTTTTCACCAAATGTATGTCAGTTAGTTTGAACTAACCAGCCATTGAAATGAATGGGGATCGTTAATTCAAACTAAGCAAGTGCTGTGAATGGCACTTGCTTAGTTCAAACTAACTTTTTCTAGTTCTAGTTAAGTTAATTTGAACTAACTAAAATTAGTTCGAAAGAACTTTTTACCAGTAGCAGACAGAATGAAAGGGCTACTGATTTCTTCACAACAAATTTCATCTTGGATTACTTCCTGCATCAAGTCCAGTTACAACTTGGCAAACATACCTGGCCTATTCCACAAGAGCACAAGTGTCCTCCCCAGCATTCCTAGCCCACATCCTGTGTTCATACCTTTGCCGCCCACTATGCTATTACCCAGCAGGACAGAAATGCAGCTGCTTTTGGTAGAGCAGTATCATAATCTATGGGACTTTGAATTCCGATTCCTCCTCCTATAGTCACCTAGTTGGAATTGACATGAGCAAGCACTTGAAGAAGAACAGATGATTACTAACCTTCTGTAATTGTTCTTTGAGATGTCTGGCTCATGTACATTCGAAGACCCACCTGCTTACCCCTCTGTTGGAGCCAGCAGGCAAGAAGGAACTGAAGGGATGGATGGTTGGTAAGGCCCTATATAGGGCGGAATGAAGGCATGACTCCAGGGGGCTCCAGAGTCGACCCTATGGGTACTACTGGAGAACAACTTTTTCCAGTTGATTGGGCATGTGACATGTACACACCTACTTGGAATGAACATGAGCAACACATCTCGAAGAACAAGAGTTACAGAAGGTTAGTAATTGTCTTCTCCAGACATTGGGTATTTTTGCCCCAGTGACTTCCTGAATAGCGATGCTTGGATTTTTTATGCTTGATGCAAATTGAATTTTAAGTAGACATATGTATCTGGGCAAAATATATTGTCTCTTTTAAAATATTTTTTTATTCTAGGAGTACAAGCAACTTTCTAAAGAAATAAAAAGACTTAAAGATTTATTAACTCAGCATGGTATTGGGTATGAAAGAAACTCAGGTAAGTTCTTAGTCTAGTTCTACTTTCTATTACATTCTATTTAGAATGTGAATGCTCAGATTTCTGTTTTTAAATGAAAAGCATTGTTAAGGTCAGGAATAAAATTATATTCCATCAGAGAGGGTTAAGCCCTTCCGAAAAGCATACTGTATCTTATTTTGACTAAACAGACCCTTGACTGTAGGAACTTGTTTAAAGATGTACTACCACTTCTGTTTTGGTACAATTTGAGCTTCAGTTTCTCACGCTTTCGATGGGGAGAAAGAATCAGTGTCCACAGCATTCAGGATTAACAATCTCATCTTCAGTATCTATGCTTTCTCCAGCTCGCAACCAACAATAAGATCTGCTTCCATGAGTATTTAAAATGTTCTTTGTTGTGTGTAGTGGTAAAGTCTCCTGCTTCATACCTTTTTCCACTCTTTGCTGGCAAGTTTCTCCCCTTGACTGGCCTCCACTGCAGATAAGCACCACCTGGCCCATGCTACTTCCTGGTGTGAAGAAGAGAGCAACAGCAGGAGGGTGGGTCCTGGCTGTGAAGAAGCAGTCTGGATTTATTCCAGGCAAGTTCCAGCCTCACCCTGCCTCCCAGCAACCAAATTGCCTCATTCCTTCCGGTGCTTGTCCCCTTCTTATCATGTCAAAATTCCAGTCACATAGGGAATTAACTAAATGCCATGTGATGTCCCTTGGGCATTTAGCTTCCTAAAGTGCACTTCTTTGTAGCTTGTGTGTTCAGGGATTCACATCTCTGTGAAATATTGGGCTGTAACTTTAATAATGAGAACTGAGGAAGTGATATATTTGCATTTTGCAGTCCTTTTCTTTATAAGAAACTTTCATTTTTTATTATGTAAAACAAGTGACTTTTTTTTCAGGAAATAAAATCTTGGTTTGGAAGTCATGAACATTTTAGATTTTAATAATATCACTTTTAAACTACTAATTACATCAATTTCTGCTCACTGACTGAATAACTTGTGTACCTATAAAGAGTAAAATTTGAATTGTATATTCAAAAGCAAAAATCATACTTTGCATTGGATGACTTACCGTAATTCAACAGTATCCTAGTAAGTAAGTAAAGTAAAACCATGTGAAATGCAACTTTTATTATGGAATGTTAAGAAATAACTGACATTTTACCATTAAATATTTCAGCTGAAAATACAAGTGCTGAGCACATCAAATTGGTGACTGCAAAGCCAAGTGTTCTGAATGGCTCCAAGGCTACTGAGCACCTACGAGGAGACACAGGAATCTGGAATGACACTTATTAAAGGAATTTGTCTGGGTGATAAATATCAAGTTCATATAGACTAAAATATTGACCAAGTTGGATGTGTATTATAGTACTAATAATTTAACTCCTTTCTGGATATTTCTAATCCTCTGTACTTCTGCCCTGAGCAATAGGAAGAGAAACTTTAAGTAAAATCCTGTTGCTGCCATTGCAAACAGTTGTTTTAAGTTGTAAAAATTATCTTTGCTGAAACTAACAAGGAGTTCTGTGGCACTTTTAAAGACTAACAAATTTATTTATCGCATAAACTTTTGTGGGCATAACCCACTTCCTCATCTGGGCTTATGCCCATTAATACTTATGCGATAAATACATTTGTTAGTCTTCAAAAAAAGCCGCAGGACTCCTTGTTTGTTTCGCTGAAATAGACTAACCTGGCTACCACTCTGGAACTTTGCTGAAACTGGTACTAACCATTGTCCTGCAGACATTGCACTAATTAGAGTGAAAGGTAATTGGTTGTATACATGTAACTTGCATTTCTGTCTAATGTGGGGGGAATAGTTTTGCCCTCAAGCTTGGACAGATTAGTAAACTTCATGGAGCAGAGGCAGCTTATTTGCCTTTGAGGGAAAGAGTAATTCACATTGTACTACTTAATCCCAGCAGCAGCACTCATGAGGCTAAAAGGAAGCAGTGATGTGGAACTTTAGCCAGAGATGAAGCTATAAACAAAAAGTAAAATCTACCTTTTAGTCTTTCAGGTAAATTACATACAGTATAATTCCATTTATCTAAAATCTTATTATCCAAACCTCTTCATTATCCAGGCCCCTTCCTTGTCCCCCAGCATGAGATATATGCCCTCTACAGCATGTATCTTAGGCTGGAGGGTACGGAAAGGATTCATAGAATGGGGAACTTTGGATAATAGAGCACACACTCCCAGCTCAGAACTGCAAGGAGGAGGAGCCCCTGGCAGTGGAAAAGGCTATCCTGCTGCTGAATGGGCCTCCTGCAACCTGCTGTCACAGGGTGAGCGAGCAGTGCTAAAATAACATAGCTGAAAAGGCTACCGGCCCTGCCACAGGGCCACTGGCACCGGCTTCCTGCAGACATAAGGTGCAGTGCGGAGGTTATGATCCTATCAGGGCAGAGCAGAGACCACCCGCAATAACTCTCTGCCCTGCAAGTATCGCAGGCTTCCTTGAGCCTACAGAGAATTGAATGTTTTGTCCCGTGGCAGCACACAGCGCCCTCTGCGTGCAGCACTGCTGTCACAGGAGTGAGAGGGGCAGAGCAGAGACTTCTGGCCAGGACTGTGAAAAGGATGATGAGCACCTGGCTGTGGAGGAAGCTAACCTGCAGCCTTTTGATTATCTGAACCCCTGATTATCTGAATTAAATATGTGCTGTTGCTCGTGCTAATCAGATAATTATGAGTATGCTGTATTGGAGAAAAAAGAAGGAAATGATCACAAAAAGATTAGAGAAATACTCCACTTTAAAGCTGTAAGGTGTAAATAGTTTTCTTTAACAGCTGTCTACATTAGCACAAATACTCATATCTTACTTGTCTTTGCTAACAATGACAAATTCTTGTCTAAGATGACCACCACACCATTTACTAAAAGTTGAGACTAACAGATCACTTGTGTAAGTAGGGTACTCACCTCTTACCCAACCTTCTGTTTTGCCTTGCATGGCTATGCTGCTCTCTCACAAGCTCCTTCCTACCTCAGCTTTGGTGCTGGCTCAGGATTGCTTTGACCGAGTGCTACCCACCATCCCCTGCCCTTTCTCTCCAGTTTGTTCCTGATCCTTCTAGACACATATTGGTGTACTGTCACAAACACTATCATTTTTGTGTACATTCTGTATTTACCAATATAAACTTACAATGTAATAGATTTTAAATCAAGGAAATCTTAGTGAGCCTTTCAGTATACCTTGTGCATAATGCTGTTGGGTGTAAATGGAAAATAATGACACTACATTTCAGACAAGATCTTGCAAGCTGAGGTGGAGTCTGCACTACATGAACATTAAAAAGTAAGCCCTTTTTCCTTCTGGGTTAAGCAAAAATGTTCCTACTCTCTATGGTTTATATTATCTACAATTCCAGTTGTCCCACACTGAAATTATTTGCATTTCCCAAGTGCTTATTTTGGATTTTTATGTCTTAAAGGTGAAAGTGGAAAAAAATTTACAGTAGACCAATTATGTTAAAGGAATGTAGCTCTGTTCTCCATATTATGGCAAAGAATAAATATATGGGCTTTTCTAACAAAGTTGTGGAGAAGTACAGTAGGCCAGTAGTGAGGATAATTTATACTTAAATAATTATCTCAATTCCTTCCCTTGTCATTTTTAGCTAACTGTGAACACCTGCTAATTTGGATTAGGTCCTACTGAGCCTCACATCATTTTAGGACCAACCATTTTCCTCAATTGATGTAGATGTGCTGAAGACTCTTTACCAGAACTACTACTCCTCTGTGACATTTTCTCCATTCCTATGGAAGCCAAGGCTATACTTAAGAAATAACCCTCCTCTAAGCAGCAGGTGCATGGCAGTAAAGGGAAATTGCATGTCTGAAGCGATAACTCCATCAAAACATCCAAATGCAGGATGAAGACTATCACCACCCTTGGCTACACTGGCATGAGGAGTCTTTGATTTCAGCTTGGAGGAGGCTTACCTATCCATCCCCAGCAGTGATATTTTAGAGCTGAACAGAGGACCTGCATTTCTAATACAGAATTTTGGAACAGAACAGTCATAGTGGGTCAGACAAATGATCTATCTAGCCCAGTCTCCTGCCATCTGAAAGTGGCCAGTGTCAGAGGGAATGAACAGAACAGGTAATCGTTGAGTGATCTATCCTGTTGTTCACTTCCAGCCTGGCAGTCAGAGGCTAGGAACAACTAAAGGATTGGGTAGTATCTCTGACTGTTTGGCTAATAGCCATTAATGGACTATCCTCCTTGAACTTATCTAGTTCTTTTTGGACCCTGTTATAGTCGTGTGTTGAAGAAATACTTCTGTTAATTTTAAACCTGCCTGTTAATTTAATTTGGTGGCCCTTAGTTCTTGTGTTATGAGAAGGAGTAAATAACACTTTTATAATAAAACATGATTCTCCATTAGACGGGAGATCAGCAAGCAAGGAGGCAAATGGCTTTTTGGGGTGGCTTGCTGGTGAAGGCTGGGGGCCCATGAGGGCTGTAAAAATGGTATCTTTGGCCCTGAAGCCCAAAAGGTTGGGAACCACTGTTTAATTCTATTCCACATATATAAAATTATATTGGGGGTGCCCATTTAGATAGAGACGGGGTGGCTATTTGTATATAAAAATAATGGTAAAAATCTTGTTCTCACAAATGATTACTTGGATTAAATGATCTTGAGCAGAAAACTGTCAGATGTGGTAGACATTAGTCCCAGGTGTACAATTAGAATTAGGTATGTAGAATTATAGAAACTGGAAGGGACCATGAGGGGTCATTAAGTCCAGTCCCCTGCACTCATGGCAGGACCAAGTACCCTCTTAAACCATCCCTGATGGGTGTCTGTCTGACTTGCTCTTAAAAACTTCCAATGATGAAAATTCCACAACCTGCCTAGACAACATATTCTAGTTGTTAATCATCCTGACAGGCATTTTTCCTAATGTCCAACCTAAACCTCCCTTGTTGTAATTTAAGCCCATTGCTTTCTGTCCTATCAGCAGCAGTTACAGAGAACAATTTTTCTCCTTCCTCCTCATGACAACCTTTTAGGTACTTGAAAATTATCTCTCCTCTGTCTCCTCTTTTCAGACTAAACAAACTCAGTTGTTTCAATCTTCTCTCATAAGTCAATATTTGTGTTGCTCTTCTCTGGACTTTCTCCAGTTTGTCCACATCTTTCCTGAAATGCACCCAGAACTGGACACAATACTCCAGTGGAGGCCTAATCAAGGCAGACTAAAATGGAAGAATTACTTCTCATGTCTTACAAATACTTCTCTTAATACATCCCAGAATGGTGTTTGCTTTTTTGTAACAGTGTTACCCTGTTGACTCGTATTTAGCTTGTGGTCCACTATGACACCCAGATCCCTTTCCGCAGTACTCCTTCCTAGGCAGTCATTGCCAATTTTGTATGTGTGCAATGGATTGTTCTTTCCTAAGTGGAGTACTCTGCACGTGTCTTTATTGAATTTCATGCTATTAACCTCAGACCATTTCACATCAGCAGGGCCAGGTAAATTCATTATCTTGGTTCCTGCAAAGTTGATGCCTCATAAGTATATTATCCAGAAATGCATATGTACTATGATCCCAAGACTTGCTCTTATTAATAGCAATAGAACAAAATCCATAGGCACTGGGTCATTCTTGTGCTGAGACTTGTACAAAGCTGCAGTAAGTGTTAGTTTGTAACCTATTAGGGGCATTGCCAAATTCAAGACATAAAGATATGGAAGAAGCCTGCAACTGCCATGGTCCAAGAGTAACAGAAATGCATCATAGATTAGCTTCATGTATTATTTGTAGGTTTCAATTATCTACTGATATCCATGCATACTAGGACACTGATAGAATGCTACTATACTTCTGGACATGATACACATGGACAAGTGATCCAGTAGATACAAGGTACTCTGACTTTCAGAACTTCTTTGGCACGGTCCTTACCAAAGGTTCCATATTAGGAGAGATTAATAAGCCTGGGACTTTTCAGCTTGGAAAAAAGATGAATAAGGGGCAGCTATTAAAGAGGTCTATAAAATCATGACTGGTGTAGAGAAAATAAATGAGTGGAGGATTCCTTAAAAACATAGTTAGCCATGACTAATATCAAACTGCTCCAAGATACAGGCTTACCTCACTCCCAGTCTCCATAAACCTGTGTTAAAGGACAAGAAGCAATGGGCTTAAATTACAGCAAGGGAGGTTTAGTTTGGACATTAGGAAAAAATGCAGGGTCATTAACCACTGGAATAAGTTGCATAGGCAGGTTGTAGAGTCTCTATCATTGGAAGTTTTTAAGAGCAGGTTAGACAAGCACCTGTCAGGGATGGTTTAAGAGGGTACTTGGTCCTGCCATGAGTGCAGGGGACTGGACTTGATGACCTCTCATGGTCCCTTCCAGTTTCTATGATAAGCTTTTCAGCATGCCTTGAACATAAGTAAGTTTGTTCTGTTTAAACCCAATGGAAGGAGACAAGACACATTATCAGATCCAGACTTTCATGTCAGGTTATATACAAACAGCACTGTGAAATGAACAAGTTACCAGCCTCACTTTGGTTTGTGCTGTACTTAACATACAGCTGGAGTCAATTGTGGTAAAACTGGACCAGCAGTCCTGCCCAATGCACTCTTCATCAGGACCATGCAAAGAAACCTGCCATATTGAGTACAATGCTCAGGAAAAGCCTAAGGAGCTTTAAAGAAGGATCATCTAGATTCTAGGGATCTTGGTGCCTTTGGAAACAGATTCTCTCTTTTGTCTCTATGTCAATCTGCCCACCTAGAGAGACCAGAGACAAGGTAATATCAATGATAGGCATTTATGGCCTCCTAATGCAATGAGCAGCTTCATTGCTACTCCAATATAAATGCACATAGTACTAGAGTAAAAGTGTAAGAAAAAATACTTGGCTCCTCCTATGCTCAATTCAGTAAAACTTTGTGGGTATAAGAAGGTTTATAGACATTGCCAAAGTGTAAAAAGGAGACCACCAACAGCTATCAAATAGGAGAGATGGGGGAATAGGTCAGCTTTGATCCCCTGTGCCCATTTGTCACCACTGTGGCAGATTATTGCATGGTCTGATAACACCTCCCGTCGTTCACAGGACCGAAGCGAGAGTCACGGCCATGCCCACACGCCCTAGGCAATGCCTGCCCTTGTGAGGCTAAAGCACAGGTTAGCCTGGCTCATCTCAGCGCCGTCAGTCAGTAAACGCGAGGAGTGCAGATGGCTCGCCCCGTTGCCATCAACGATGTCATCTCTGCCCACAGGTGCTGGACCTAGGGATGCTGGCGGAGCTCCGTGCTCCTGGTCTGAAGCCGTTTCCATCACATTCAGCCTCATTGGTTGTGGCTCTCAGCACCATTCAGTGCCCGCCCCTGGGCGCAGCCCTGAACCTTTGCTGCGAACCAAGCCCTGCCCTGCCCCTCCCCCTCTCTGTAACCAGCTGGGCCCAGCACAAGCTCCGCCCCTCAGCCTACGGCCGTTCCTTTTCCGCTGTTAGCTTGCGACTGCGACTGCCCGTGCAGTGGGCGCGAGGCAGCTCGAGCGAGGAGAGCAGCGGCGCGTGCGTGCGCGCGCGCGTCAGAGGCTGTTGTTTTTTTGTTTTTTTTTTGGTTGTAAATTATTTATTTTTACCTTTTTTCAGAAGCGTAGCAGCCTTGGTGCAGGGATTTGGGACCTTGCGCGTGTTCGATCCTTTGCCCGACGTCATCCCGTGCTCTGTCACGTGACTAGGAACGTCACGTGCAAGCGGGCGCCGACGTGCCATCGCGGTGCGGCGGAGCGCGAAGATGAGGAGCCTGAGCTACGCGGCGGCGGCTGCTGCGGTCCTGCGCTGCTGGTGAGCGGCGGGCCGGGCGGTGTAGGACGGCTCCGTGCGGGTCGTTCCTGCCGCTGGAGGAGGCGGCGGCCCGTGGCTCTCCCACGTTACCTTCTTCCTTCTCTTCCCCCAGGCCGCGCCCGCCTTCCTGTCCCCCTTGGCCAGTGCGGCGGCTCAGTCGGCGAGCGGGGTCCGAGGCCGCGGCGGAGCCTGAGCAGTCCGGGCCCATCCCTTTCTCCACCAGCAAGGCTAGCCCGCGGGCCTGGTCTGTGGACAGGTCCATGGGAAGTGACTACGAGAGACCCTGGGTGAAAGTGCTGCCCGTCAGCTTGCTGGGGATGGGACTGCTGCTCTGGTGCTATTTTAGGGAGGAGACAGAAATCGACGAGAAACTGGGAGCACTTTTGTATGAACAGGTGCCAGACTTGTTAAATGAGACCCCCAAAAACAAATTGCTGCCACCCCCCCAACAGGAAAAACCTTGATTTGGGAAAGGGTAGGTGTGATAGTAGACTCCTAGGAAAGTACCGGTGTTCCATTTGGTCTGGCGCTGCACTGACTTGCTTGGAGAATTTTGTTTGTCCCCATCCAGCACTGTCTTTAGTCTGCAAACCTGATTCATCTCCATCACTGGTGCTTTTTGCTAATACTCATATAACTCAGCAACAGAGCTAGTCACGGTGACTCTTCACTTGTGCAGAACTGTGTTGAATATTGAATACTATGTACTGAGACTGCCCAGAGACCTGGTTAGACTTGGATCTCCATTTCAGACAACCTGTCCCCCATCATCAGAATTTTAAGATTTTGAATGTATTTCAATATCATATTCTGTACTCTAGTACTGTCTTGGTCATGTGGAAATGGCTTCCATCCAACTGTTTTAATGCACTGTCAATGTTTAATAAATCTTGCTTTCTGCACTACAGAACTAAACATAAACTAACAGAATCTTTCCTACTGATGACAGAGAAAGTCCATCCCCATAGCTCTGTGGTGGGGATGGACTTTTTCTGTCATCAGTAGGAAAGATTCTTTTGCAGTGGATGTAACTGAACAATTCTATTTATGAAGGAAGAAAAACAATCCTCTTAATTGTGAAGTGCAAACCAGTATCTGGATAAATATTAATTGCAAACTAATCCTAAGTTTCTAGCGCTTAAAATTGTACATCCTACTTGCCACTGGATTTGAGAAAGCTTCAGCTCCTCTTGCTAGGAAAAGCTATCTCTTTCTAAATCATCTAAGTTTTCATATGAAAGGGAAAATTGAGCTTCTAACTCTTAAGGTTGCAAAAACTATCTATCTTCCAAATATGACTCAAATATATAATGGATGCAAAACTGTTTCCAATCCTGCAGCCAAACCACTCTGCATGTCTGCTTCTGCTTACAGTTTTACTAAGTAGTAGAGTAAACTTTGTAACTATTTAAAATGTTCATAGTTGCAATGAAACTAGTAAGAATCATGAGGGTCCAGTGTGGTTACAGCTTGGTAAGGATGTGAGCAACAATCGGGCAACCAGTCAAAGTTGGTTCTGTTCTTGTGTTCTCTCATCTCTCTTTGATGGCTAAAAGTTGTCTTGTAAATTTTTCAAGTCCAGTTTTTTGATTGAAAATTAAATTGCTTTAGCAGTCATAACAAAAGATGATAGCAATTGAATAGATGAAAGGTATTTAAGGGAATGTCCTGAGGGAGTGAGGAATGTGACAGAAATGTGGCTATGAATTTAACTGCCTTTAGCATTAAATGCAAAATCCATTTAGTTTTTTTCAAAATACATTTTTTTTTTTCCCTCTCACCCTTTCTTGTATGTGTGGTGGGTTTTTTTGTTTTTTAATCCAATCACTGCTGACTGGAGTGAAGAAACACTGTATCGTACTTACATGCCTCTTTAATTTCCTGATGAGTGCTAGATGAGTCCTTGTGTTGTAAACCTGTTTCCAAAGGCTTTAACTTTGGAAAAGATGAATGCTTAAATATGAATCTTTCTGTGGAGTCTGCATGCAAGGGAATTGATTTAAAATTGTGAGTACACTTATCAGCTTTGTATGAATTTAAAAAAAAAACCCAAAACTTCTTAGCATCACAGAATTGATTTATTAAGTGATGATTCTCAGATGTTATATATTTACTCTGAGATTAGTATGTGATTTTTGGGAATGAAGTTGCATCTGAAGCTGTGGTGCACTTGTGCTTGGTAGAAAAGTGCAGTGCTATTTAAAAGCTAATCTTAAAACATACTTTATAGTATATTCAGCTTTGTAGTAAAATGCTCCTTTTAAAAATAAATGAACTAGGAACTGGTGTTGGTACCTCCCATGTGACCTTCAAAAATGGGCCCACCTAGGAGCTTATTTCTACATCTTTCCATGCCTAGCTTTAATCTTTTATATCAATGGAGTGCTTTAGAAGATATGAAGTATTATAGCTGGTCTACAGATGGTAAAACTGAGGTTTGGAGCGGTCACCTGTATTGAGTTTGGGGCTCAGGAATGGAATCTTGATTGCTAGGTCTGTGCCTCATTCAGTGGACCACCAGCAGTTCCCAGGGAAGACACATTTTTTTCTCTAAAAGCAGCATGGGGCTACTAGTGCACTGTGAGACCAGCTTTCTTGCTAGGGTTAGCAAATTAGGGGATTTATAGGTATGCAAGTTGAAGACTGGGGCTTTGCCCCTCTTCATGATTGTAGCTATGAATATGGGAGGTGAAGTTGATGGGCCAGCAGGGGAGAGTTGGAGCAGCAGGATCCAGCAGGAGAGTATTTCGGGTGCCAGAGACATGGGGGTAGAGGAAGAGCACACCAGCAGCGCTAGTAAGATAAAACTCCGCAGTGCACTGGAACATAAGAGTGCGGGGTCCCACGCTCACAAGGAAAGTCAGCTGGAGGATTGCGAGGGTCCCCGTGTCTGCTAGGGGGGAAGGGCCTGTACTTCTTGCGGGCCCTGCGGGGGGGTCCCCAGCTCCTGGGCCCGGGGGGGCCGACGGCCGTTTCGGGTTCGTGCCTTAGCTGAGCCGGCAGCGGGGAGCCGAGGGCCGCGCTCCGTGGAGGGCAGGCCGGCCCCCTCCGGCTCCTCTGCCGCGCCGGGGGCGAGAAGGGGGAGGAGCCCCGCACCCCCGAGCCGTCGCTGGGGGTCAGGCTCGGGCCTGGGCGGCGCCTGCGCTGTGGCGGCCGCGGGGGAAGATGCCGTCGGTGTCGAAAGCGGCTTCGCGAGGCGGCGGCGCCGGGGGGTCCCCGCAGACCGAGCAGCCGACGCACTACACGTAGGTAGCGGGGCCGGGGCCGCCCTGCTGGGCCTGGAGCGCCCGGCCCGGCCCGGCCCGGCCCGCCCTGGGCGGCGCCCTAGGCCCTGGGGTAGCGGCTCCGCGCCGGGCCTGCGTCCGGGGCCCCTCGCTCCGCCCGCGGCCGCTGAGGGGCTGCGAGAGCCCGGGAGCGAGTCCGGGGCTGCCGGAGACACGGTCCGCCCACCGCCGGCCCCAGCTCGCGGGCCGCCCCGGAGCCCGGCCCGGCCCTGCCGCCCCCACGAGCCCCAAGTCTCGCTCCGGGTCCCGCCATTTCTGGCCGCCCTCCGCCGGGCGCCCCTGACCGCCGGCCCGAGCCCCCAGCCCCGAGCAGCTGCTAATCTTTCTTCCACTCTTCCCACAGCCGCCGCCTCTCAGCCGTGCGGGAGCAGCGCCGTGCACCCGAACACACCTCACTTTTGGGGCCCCCAAGACCATAACCATCCCCCCTCCTTCCGCTATCGCCCCCCAGTAACCGGAAATCCTCCCTAAACAGACCGACCGAACGTAACTTCTGGGACTGTCCCAAAAGCTCCTGGATAACCCCCTGCCCCTAAACCACCTTTCCCCTCTCCGGGATAACCTCCGCTTCTGCATATCCTACGGTCTTCCTGCTCGTTTCTACTCACCCTTCCTGTCCCTCCAACCCCCCATGCCACTTGCCACTGGACCAGTGCGAAGGAATTGCAAGCTCTCTCCTATCTCTGTCTACAGGACAGGCTTCTGGGCAATGTCAGTTCATGTTGTTGAGTTATTGGAGTTAAGGGGCATTCCTGACACACAACCAAATGTGTTTATTTGTAAAAAATAGCGCAAGTAGGTTTATTTCGTGTAAGAGGTGAGAGTGAATTCACATTCAAGTAACTTCTTTTGAAGTTCTTAAAACTGTTGTATGATTGTTGCTTAGGGAAATCTAATTTTAAAACAATTGGTATAAACTATTTCAGTTGTGCAATATAGTATAATTTACAGCAATTACATTGGCAACTTCATTAGTAATGCAGTTTTAATTAAAATTAAATCAGATTTAATTTGTAGCTAAACAGTAAATTATACTGTTTGCAAAAAGCTAGGAATGGGCAACGGGATGGATCATTTGACTCCCTGTTTTATTCATTCCCTCTGAGACCCCTGGCATTGACCACTATCAAAAGACAGGACACTGGGCTAGATGGAACATGATCTGACCCACAATGACAGCTTTTATGTTCTGATACTAGAGAATGTAATTTTACACAGTATAAATTTTGTTCGCTTTCTCATGGGCTGTGCAAGCTGAATTATCAAGTGCCTTGTTAATATTGTAATAAATGTGCCTCCAATAAAATGAACTTGTAACACAGTTTAATTTTTTTAGGTATCTAAAGGAATTTAGGACTGAGCAGTGCCCCCTATTCTTGCAGCACAAGTGTGCCCAGCATAGGCCATTTACCTGTTTTCATTGGCATTTCCTAAATCAGCGTCGTCGTAGACCCATTCGAAGGCGTGATGGGACTTTTAACTACAGTCCAGATGTTTATTGTACAAAATATGATGAGACCACAGGCATCTGTACAGATGGAGATGAGTAAGTTCTTTTTTTTTCCCCCAGTCCTGTTGGCATTTGCAACATTTATCAGTGATTTTATGTACAGAGATGTACTTCTGCTTAGAGACTGAGAATTACTGGCATCTATTAAAACCTGCTGGAGTAAGTCAGTTTTGAGAGATTTCCTCTACGTGATTTCTCAGGTTTTTTGTTGAGCATAGAATCATAGAGTCATAGGTTTAGAAAGGACTGCAAGGGTCATCTAATCTAACTCTCTGCCAAAATGCAGGATTTGTTGTGCCTAACCATCCAAGACAGGTGGCTATCCAGCCTCCTTTTGAAAACCTCCAGTAACAGAGCTTCCACAACCTCCTTTGCCTGTCTTTTCCATTGTTCCTCTTTTGTTCTCACAATTAGGAAGTTTTTTACTGAGATTTAGTCTAAATCTGCTATGCTGTAGTTTGAACCCATTGTCCCTTGTCCTGCTCCCTGTGGCAAGAGAGAACAACTGTTCTCCATCTTTCTGACATCCTTTCAAGTATTTGAAGATAGCTATCACATCTCCTCTTTGTCGAAGTATATATACCCAGTTCTTTCATCCTTTACTCATATGACTGGGTGGGTGAGGTTTTGAGGCCTGCATTGTGCAGGAGGTCAGACTAGATGATCATGCTGGTCCCTTCTGACCTTAGAGTCAATGAGTCTGAGACTTGCATTCCATCCCTTTGATTATCTTTGTTGCTAGCCTCTGGAGCCTTTCTGTATATTATGACAAGTTCCAAAGTCTAGTTCAGCAAAACCAACAAGGAGTCCTGTGGCACTTTTAAAGTCTAACAAATTTAATTATCGTCTGAGCTTTCGTGGGAGAAAATCCCACTTCATCTGATGCTTTGAAGATGATAAAGTGGGATTTTCTCCCATGAAAGCTCAGGCAATAAATAAATGTGTTAGTCTTTAAAAGGGCTGCAGGACTTGTTTGTTTTTCTGTACATTAGTGACCAAAACTGTACACAGTACTCCAGCTGAGCTGCTAAAGCCAAGCCAGCACTGAACAGAACGTTACTTTTACCTTCCATGCCTTGCATGCTATGCCTCTGTTAATGCAATCTAAAATTGTTTTCATTTTTTTTTTTTTTGCAACAGCATCACATTGCTAACTCAGTTGAGGCTATCTATCACAATTCCCAGATCCTTCTCAGCTAGTAATCCTATAGTTATAGTTGAAGATGCTTATTTTAGGAGCTATTTGTCTTCAGACACTTTAAATAAAAAAACTTTTAAATTGACCTTCGGACTGGAATTTCTCCTGCTTATGTTCAGCTCAAAAGAAAAAATGTTTTTGAAATGTTTGTAATAGCATGTGATTTATTAGAATATGAACATTTAGACATGACACACCTTTCATTCTGTAACTTTCCCGTCTTCAAAGCGTCTGACGAAGTGGGATTTTCTCCCACGAAAGCTCATGCGATAAATAAATCTGTTAGTCTTTAAAAGTGCCACAGGACTCTGTTGTCTTTCTGTAGCAGTTAGGGTGCTAAAATTTCATTGCAAGTTGACTGTCTAAATTGCTTGGTGTATTATCAAAATGCTGAATATAATCGATTTTAAGTTTTACTAGAGCGAACAAGGTTTTTTTTAACTTATGATAGAGTTCCCTCATTACTTTATTATTTTTAAAAGTTAGAATTCAGTATAATTTCATATTTTTTCAGCTTGGTTGGCAGTGTAGAAATGTTGCACATAAAGCAGATTTGATTAACAAACATGCTTTGGAATCACCTTCTTTCTGAGAAGTGTTCACCCTAAACAGTCTCATTTTAAGCATTGCCATTTGCAAACATTTTTTATTAGTGTTGTCTAAACTATAGCAAGTAACAGTTAGCATATCAAGTTGCAGCTCTATAATCAGGTGATGGTTTAATATGACATTTAAAATAAAATACTGGTCTTATTTAAAGCTCTGTCATTTCTCAATGGTGAAAGAACAGATTCAGGACTATTTAAAAAAACTGGGCATGCACAAGTCCATGAGGCTGTATGCAAGAGATCCAAGGGTGCTAAGGGAATTGGCTGATATGTTTGCGGAACCATTGGCCATTATCTTTAAAAACTCATGGTGATTGCAGTAGGTCATAGACAATGGAAAAAAGGCAAATAGAGTGCTCATCTTCAAAAAAGGGAAGGAGGAGGATCCGGGAAACTACAGGCCAGTCAGCCTCACCTCAGTCCCCAGTAAAATCATGGAGCAGGACCTCAAGGAATCCATTCTGAGGCACTTAGAAGAGTAGAAGGGGACCAGGAACAATCAGCATGTATTCACCATGGGCAAGTCATGCCTAATGAACCTGTTTGCCTTCTGTGATGAGATGGCTGGCTCTGTGGATGTGGGGAGAGTGGTGGACGTGACATACCTTTACTTTAGCAAAGCTTTTGATAAGGTCTTCACAGTATATTTGCCAGCAAGTTAAAGTAGTATGGGTTAGATGAATGGACTGTAAAATAAATAGAAAGCTGGCTAGATCATTGGGCTCAGTGGTAGTAATCAATGGCTTGATTCCTAATAAGCAGCTGGTAACAAATGGAGTCCCTCAGGGTTGATCCCCGCGGGGGCTGCTTTTGTTCAACATCTTCATTAATGATCAAGAGGAAGGAGTGGACTGCACCCTCAACAAGTTAGCAGATGACACTAATTTAGGGGAAGTGTAGACATGCTGGAGTGTAGGGATAGGATACAGAGTGACCTACGCATATTGGAGGGGACTGACTGGCTAGGCAGCAGTTCTGCAGTAAAAAACCTGGTGGTTATAGTGGACAAAAACTGGATATGAACATTGTACCCTTATTGCCAAGAAGGCTAATGGCATATTGGGCTGCAGTAGTAGGACAGTGCCAGCAGATTGAGGGAAGTGCTTATTCCCCTCTATTTGGCACTGGTGAGGCCACATTTGGAGTATTGTGTACAGTTTTGGGCCCCTGACTACAGGAAGGCTGTGGACAATTTGGAGAGATTCCAGCAGAGGGCTGTGAAAATGATTGGGGTCCAGAGCTTGTGAGTTGTGAGGAGGGGCTGAGGGAATTAGGCTTGTTTAATCTATGGAAGAGAAGATTGAGGGTGGGTTAGATAGCAGTCTTCAAATATCTAAAGGTTGATTCTAGGGAACATGGAGCTAGAGTGTTCTGAGTGATGGCGAATGACAGAACAAGAAGCAATGATCTCAAGTTGCAGTGTGGGAGGTCTAGGTTGGATGTTAGAAAAAGCTTTTTCCCTAGGAGGGTGGTAAAGCCCTGGAGTGTGTTATCTAAGGAAGATGGTAAAATCTCTATCATTATTGGTTTTTAAGCCCAGGCTTGATAAAGCCCTGGTTGGGATGAGTTCGTTGGGGTCAGTCCTGCTTTGAGCAGGGGTTGGACGAGGTGGCCTCCTGAGGTTCCTTCCAAACCTATGATTCGGTGTCACACTGGCTTATGGTTAAGCAAAACACTACACTTATGTAATGAAATAGTGATTTTTGTGCATGGTGTAGGAAACTTAAAATGGACAATCAGCAAAAATGTAGCTCCCTCTCTGTGTAAAGTAATTTGAATGCACTTGGTTAGTGTATGTAATATTAAGTGAGTATGAGAGCCTATTTATTGACAGTGTGGATCTGCTCCTTTTATCTCCACTGGTGGTAGCATTTGCTTTGGGTGCTGAATGCCTTGGGTTTGACTCAGCTGGTCATTTCATATGTATTACCATAGTGTTGCTTATTCATATGATATTGTTATGAGCTGGGTGAAACTTTATTGGTTGAGTTAAAACCCCATTGAGATTGCTAAGTGTGAACTCACTCTTCTGGTTAACATAACTATAAGATGTCCAGACGCTTTTGACTGGGGGGGGGGGGGGGCGGGGAGTGGCGGCAGGGTGTTTGAGAAGAGAGATCAAACAGAAAATTAGGGCTAGAAAAGGTTTGGCACTCAGGGATATGAAAAAAACATGCTGCTGAGCGACATAAGTTTTGTGGGCATAAGTTCTAGTGTAGGCACGTTGTTTCAGAGGGAGAGAGCTCTCCTGCCCAAGTATCTACCGCACCTCCTTTAGACGGTTTTATTATGTCAGCCGGAGAGCCAGATTTTAGGATTTAGGATTTGTCTTTCCTCTTAAGCCAAGTGAAAAAGTTGCAGCAGTGAGTTGAAGATGCATTCTGCCTTCAACTAACAAGCAGTATTATGATCAGCATTAAAATAAACATATAAAATCACCATGTGCTGTCCTTTATTTTCTTAGAACACGCAGAAGCTTAAGATGGCTTCTGTCATCCCATGATTCTCAGTTAAACTATTACGGCAACTCTTTATTCTATGCAAAACCACACAAAATTCCAAATGATGTGCTGATTTCCATGCTGTTAATTTCAGTGAGAGCAGTTTTTGGCTCCATGAGAGAAGTGTGACTCTTGGTTTTGGACCTTGAGGACAAAAAGTAAAACAAAGTATTATCCATTCACTTCCCAAAATATTGAAATGTATAAAAAAGGTTAGCAAGGAGCAGTAACAAGGACAGACGATCTGATAGAAATAAGATACATTTGGTAGAAGGAAAATGGCAACGTATCAAGTTGGGGAACAGGTGTTCAGTGAAGTGTCAAAGATTGATATTGGGTCAAGACTTAATTAATAGAATTTTCCAAAAATGACTTGAGAGGTTCAAGCCTGGGTACCTAGTGTTCTGATCTGAAATCTATATGTAGGCACCTAAGTAGAAGTGGTCTGGTCTTTCCAAGGTGCAGCTCCCATGGATTTCAGGGGAATTAGGGTTACTTGGGATTTCTGAAAAATAATGACTTTTAGGAGCCTATAGATTGAGGGACCTCATCTTAGGCCACCAGGTTTGAAAAGTTTGGCTAATAAGTTTTAAAATGTACGTTATCATAACTGGTATTGTAGTGTTGTTGTAGCTGTGTGGTTCCTTGATATGAGAGAGACAAGGGAGGTGAGGGAATATCTTTTATTGGACCAACTTCTCTTGGCGGAAAGGATAAGCTTTAAACTTTTAAAAGATATTACCTCTCTTCCCTTGTGTCCCTTTTATCACTGATGGACTAACGTGGCATTGAGTGTATGAATGAGAGTGGTCAGAAAGTTCTAGAGCTTTGTGTCAATCAAGGCTTATTGGTGACCAACACCACCTTTGTTGGTAACATCAGAAGAACATTGTGAAGAAACCTGAGATCCAAGCGGTGGCATCACCTGGACTTGCTACTGACAAAATGTACATATTTGAAATACATGATCCTTGAAAAGCTCAGACTATGGCAGGTCATTCTCTTGTTTGCTGCAAAGTGAAATTTCAAGCTAAGAAGATCCACCATAATAAAACTGCTGTACAACTTTGTATTGACATGTTAGAAATCCATGAACCTGTATGTACAACAAAGCAATCAAGAGTTTTGAAAAGAGTACTAAAAAAGCATTGATGGTTTTGTAGATCATTCTTAGATACTGCTGCCACTCATTAAGAGGAAAAGATTTGCCCTGATCATCTACAAGTCTACTCCTACAACTGATCTGCTCCGCAACCTAAGAGATGCTCGTAGGAGGGATGCTCAAGAATTTTGGCAGGGTCTGCCACATCATCCACCGGGCAGCTGACGAAGGTGATGCTAGATGGTTGTATGAGAGTATTAGAAAGGCCCTTGGGCCAATAAAGAACAAGACTGCTGTGCTGAAAGATCCAGATAGCAATATCATGACTGATAAAAGAAAGGAAATGGAGAGATGGTTTAAACACGAATGATTTAGTCAATAGAGTCTGACGTAGGCCAATGAGTGCTAGACAAACTGCCTGGGTTTGAAGCTGATTCCACTGGATGCCAGACCTACAGTAGAGGAACTTGATCAAAGCATCAGAAAGATTCCCACAAACAAAACTTGGGGATCTGACTGTTTACCAGCTGAAGTTTACAAATGTGCAAACAAAGACTTGCTGCAAAGATTGCATATGGTATTGCTGCTCTGTTGGAAAGAAGAAACCATTCTGCAAGGTGTTAAGGGTGCTCATTTTATCCAACTCTATAAAAACAAAGGAGACAAAAGTAGTTGTAATAACCACAGAAGGGTATCTCTTCTTAATATTGTGGGGAAATTGTAAGTTGTATTCTTTTATCTAGACTTTAAGCTTTAGCTGTGAGAATCTATCCTGAGAGCCATATGGATTCTGCTCTGGAAAGTCCACCATAGACGTGTTTTTTTTTTTTCTGTAAGACAACTGCAGGAAAAGTGCAGAGAGAAGCATTTTCCACTGCACATGACTTTCGTAGATTTAAGAAAAGCTGTTGACATGGTTAGTCTGTCAGGGCTTTACCTTATTCTGAAGAAGCTTGTTTGTCCACCTGTATTGCTAAAACTTGTGAAATCTTTACGCAGTGGCATGAAGGCAACTATGATGTATGAAAAATAAGAGTCTGACCTTGTTTAACATCAACAGTAGAGTGAAGCAGTGTCATGTACTTACTACATAGTTTAATATCTGTTTCTCATTCCTGCTTCAGCATGCCTTCTGTGGTGTTTGAGAGGATGTCTGTCTTGTCACTAGACATGATGGAGGTTTTCTTAACATTGCAAAGTTGAGAGCTAAGAGAAAAGTGAAGGAGATCATTGTAAGGCAGTGTTTCTCAATCAGTCTTCCATAGAACGCTGTTGCTCTGCAGCCATAGTGCTGGTTTTCCGTAACCCACTCCGACCCCTCCCTGTCGGGGGACTGAGTGCAGAAGGGGGAAGGAGCAGTTTAAAATAACCCATCTCAAGAGAGCTTCCAGGAGCATGGTGGCATAGATTGATGAACAACTGCCAGCTTTGCTGCAGCTTAGGCTTTTTAAATTTCCCAGCACTGTTAACCGGCTTTTTCAAGAATGTTTTCTTTAGGTGTTCCACATAAAGTAATGACTACCTTTTAGATGTTCCTCGGTCCACTAAAGGTTGAGAAACACTGTTGTAAGAGACCTGTTTGCAGATGATACAGCCCTTGTAGCTCACAGTGTTGATGCTCTATAATATCTTATTACCAACTTCTCTGATTTATGCAAAATGTTTGGGCTGGAAGCAAGCTCAAAGCATACTGCTACCATTCACCAAGCCTCTTCAGAACCCCTTCGTCTTGATGATGATGTTGAGCAGTTTTGCTACCTTCGCTCTATTGTAACCAGCAATTCAGTTCTTGATGCTGAGCTCACAAGTACAATTGGCAAAGGAGCCAGGATCTTTGGTCTTCTACAAGACAGAGCCTGGAACAGTAACAAATTGTCAACTAAAATGAAAATCTATATTTAAAACCTGCCTCATCTGCTCCTCTATACGGCTCAGAAAAATGGATGACCTATATTGGCGGCATGCCACCCAGCTCACTGCCGCAAGTTAGCTTCCCTTCTCCTGCTCCCAAGCTGAAGCAGAGCTGGGGGAAATCCACAGCAGCAGCATGCCGTTCAGGATCTGAGCAGTCCTGAGGCTGGGAGCCTCCTGGGGCTGCAGAGATCCCTGTAGCTCTGGAGGCTCGCAGCGTGTTGCCACTGCCAGCTCCCCCCCCGGTGGAGGGGGGGAAAGCCGGCAGCAGCATGCCTCTGGCTGTGCAGCTGTGTCGTGACCCTGAAAAGGTTGAGAACCCCGACTCTAAAGCTTCGGAAGGGTCTCGAAAGAGAAGCAGATTGCTTTGCAGATTTTAAAATGCTTACAAGGATAACTTAATATCCTTTGGAATCTCTGAATGATTAAGAAAGGGGCGCAGAATGCTACTGTGGGTGGCAGAGTCATTTTGTAGATGGAGTTAGGCATTGCAGAGTGGACTGGATTAAGCTTTGTTATGACTGGCATCAGATGAGGAAAGAATCTGCTGTTCAGATTCAATGCATTGCTACTGTCTGGGTGTACCTTACCTGTGGACAGGACAGCGACTTGCCTATCAGACTCAGCAGCCATCGAAGAACTCGTTGGCACATATGCCATCCTCTGTAAAGAGCAACGGTGACATTGACTGATATAATATTTAGACTTTTCTTTTCTCATAAAATTGTCCTAATTTTCCTCTGAGATGGTTCAAAACTTTCAGTGCATAACCAGTGCAGGCTGCATTCGATAGCATTAATGTTGCTTTAAGTACATCTTGATTTTAAGAGTATTATTGTCAGGGTTGTCCCTAGGAGGATGCGAGACCTAGGGCAAATCACTGTGTGAATTCCCTACCTGGTTCCAGTGGCATACCCTTGGTCTCTGGTGCCCAGGGGCCAAGCCTGCATTCCCCCTCCCCACCCCACACAGGGCAGGAGGAGTCTCTGGCTCTGGTGCCAACCCCCAGCTGCCCCAGGGAGGGGAGAGTCTGTATGTGAGAGGGAGTGGGGGACATGCTGCTTACCATCTCTTGCATGGGGCAGTGGAGCTTGTCCTCTGCACTTGTCTGACACATGGTACCCACCTCTCTTGCCCCAGTTCTGCAGTCTGACACTGGATTGGACTGGGGGGATGGAGGGCAGGATGCCAGGAAGATCCTTCACAACGCGCAGGGGATAAAGGGCACAGGAGGCTGCCCCCAGCTGCCCCTCAGAGCCTCCTGTGTTCCCTGCTCCTTCTGTGTGTTGTGAAGGACCAACCCAGCACCCTCCTCCCATCCTCCGCAAGCCAGCACCCAGTGGCCTGCCCCTCTTGATATGCCACTGCTTGGCTCCCGCCAGATCCCAGTGGGAAGCTGGGACCCTGGCAGCAGCCGCCTGCCTCCCACCAGATCCCAGCGCACAGCTGGCAGGCAGGCTATAGCCAATGACTTCTCATCTCGTCCCCTCTCCTAGCGAGGAGGGCTGCAGCTGCCTGCCTTACACCCAGTCTGGAGCAGGGCCCCCTCATGGTTGCCCCAGTTCACCCTGTCCTTGGGATGGCTCTCATTATGGTTCACGTAAACAAGGAACAGAATTAAAATAAAATAGCCTTGTACACATTTAAAGATGGAACTGATTTGAGACTGCATTAGTATGGGAGGTGATACTAATTGGGGGACAGTCACTAGTGATTCCTGAGATTGGTGCTTATTAAATGCCCAAAGAAAAAGGCAAAATAGCGTCATTGAGGTTTTGCATTTCAAAGCAGCTCTCTAAATGCCTTATTGTTTAGAAAAACTTCCACGTTAACAAATCCATGGTTTTATATAAAATGTGTGAGATCTGGTCTAGTGTGCCGCTGTAACCTTCAAACTCCACTTCTGACCCCCAATTCATCCCGCCCTGCCAGGTGACCGCTCACTCCTGAGTCAGTCATAGAATCATGGAATCCTAGGTCTGGAAGGGACCTCATGAGGTCATCTAGTCAAACCCCCTGCTAAAAGCAGGGCCACTCCCTCTAAATCACCCCAGCCAGGGTTTTATCTAACTGAACCTTAAATATCTCCAAAGACGGAGATTCCACCACCTACCCATTCCAATGCTTCACCACTCTCCTAGTGAGAAAGTTTTTCCTAATATCCAGCCTCGACTTCCCCAGCTGTAACTTGAAACCATTGCTCCTTGTTCTGTCCCCTGTTACTACCGAGAACAGCCTAGCTCCCTCCTCTTTGGAGCATCCTTCAAGTAGTTGAAGGTTGCTATCAAATCCCCTCTTAGTCTTCTCTTCTGTAGACTAAATAAGCCTACTCCACACCAGCCACCAGCATGTAATTGGCTCCAGGCAGTGGGTGGAAATCTACTAGCCACACAAGGGTTGGTCTCCAAGCAAGCACCCGCAGCCCCAGATATCACAGCGGGAGCCATTGTCTTACAGGGATTGAGACCCACCCCCAATCACCATAGTCTCAAGTCCATCCACGTAACAAAGAAGTGGATCATGCTGAGCCTTCCACATCCACACCCTCTAAAGACCACAAGATTATGATTGTGACCCCGTAGTCCAGAGGTGTCAGACTCATTCGGTGTTGGGGGTCAGATTGGAAGGCAGGACACTGGCCAGGGGCTGAAGTGTGTCTGAGTAGACTTCCTGACCCCCTTCTCAGCACAGTATCACCTGGGGTCCCAGACCCCTTCCCCTGCCGCACTTCGGGCACTGTGGGCTCCCCTTACCCCTCCCCAAACCCACAGGCTCTCTGACATCTTCCCTTTCCCCTGCCCTGCGGGCTCCCCTTTGTTGCGCTGGCTCCCCAACTCCTTCCCCTTTGCTGCGCTGCCCTTCCCTTCCCTTCTCCCCTTCCCGGTGCAGCTCCTCTGCCCGTTCCCTTCCCTGCATGGGGTTCCGTTCTGGTCCCCACCCACCTTTTCCATGCCAGTTCCCGAACCCCTTTCCCAGCTTGCTGCCCCATGCAGCCAGCTCCCCACCTACCTGGCTCACAGGGGCTCAATCACGACTCAATCAGTTCTCTGTCCAGGCCATTCCCTCCCCCCAGGGCCACTGCCTGGGCGTGTGCAGGGTGGCAGATTTTGAAAGGCCCTGGCCAGGTATCAACAAAATTTCTGCCCAGCTAGGCGTCCAGCCTCAAAACAAGGCGCCTGGCTGGGACCCTCCCTTCTCAGAGCAGGTAAAGGCACCTGCAGTTTTTACTTTTCACCACCAGAGAGCACGCCTCCAATGTATTTTTGTAGCGGAGGCGCTCCCATTGCTGATGAAAAGTAAAAACTGCAGGCACTTTACCAGAGCTTGTCAGGTCCAGCGAGGGAGAGCTGTGCAGGGCTCTGGAGGCCAGATAAGAGCCCTTGGCGGGCCGGATCTGGCCCGTGACCCGTAAGTTTGACACCCCTGCAGTAGTCATTAGTTGAGTCGGTGTTTTTACAGCCATTCTCTGCCTATTACAAGGCAGGGTCCAAAACTTGCTTGAAGTTGGAGAAAGTTGCAAGATGGAGTCCTCCAGGCAAAAGCCTGCAGCTTCTCCCCTAAATCGTCTGTGTTTTTGTTTTTTAAACTCCTTACAGTCCCTCCCCCTCTGTGCTGCTGCGTAATTCTCTTTATTTATACATGAGTCAGGGAGACATCTGCATTCCCTTTGTCATGTAATTCTCCAACCTCTGTGCTAGAGATGGTCCTCAGAGTCTGAACCCTTCACATCTGTGTACAGATGTTGCTGTAGGAAGCATGACACCATGTAGAATATGTTATGAGCATTCACAAAGGAAACTGGTATAGCGTATTTGGCATCAAATCACACAATTACATTGCAAAACTGAACAGAAAAGTTACATAGAACATGCCCTAGAGGGTGCACGGATGTGCGTCCTGTGACAGTGTGATAGAGAGGCCCATTCGTGGTTCACTATTCTGTTTCAGCAGCTGTCAAGTGTGACATACTGCAGCTGATGTCATAATCTGTATCTAAAAAGTGGCATGTAATATATTGGAAAACTACTAACTCACTGATTGTTAATATTCTTGTGTGATGTGTATATAGGGTGTGTGCAAAATAGTTATGAGTATGTGCTAGAATTATATCCTTAAAATCTGTTTGGCAATGCATAAGCCCAGTTGCCCTAGACAAAGGAGTATGTATTTTCTTGATTAACCAGCTTGTTGTCAGGCCAAGACAAAATGAGGGCATGTTTACATAAAAAATAACCAAAACCATCAAGTGGGGGCAATAGCTTGTTGTGGCAGTCGCAGTCTCAAGTAATAAGTAATTGGATCAACTGACTTATAACACAGTAATATCGTACACAAAGTATATCAAGGTAGGTTTTTTTCTGAACGCTAATGATACACTGGTGATTGATTATCATTGTGAAATGTATATATTAACACTGTATGAGGAAATACAGATGCTTAATGATATTAAGCTTTAAAGTCTGTGACCTAACTCAGGGAGAAACAGGTTTTCTCCCAGACAGAAGGGAAGACAGTTATGAAAACTAAGTGAGTTGTGACCAAAACCACTGAAATTCGCATTTACGTATAAATTAGCAAGGAATAGGGGAAGCCCACAGGAGAACAGTGTGAGGTCATCCTCCTGAGTCTGGGGACAAAATAGTAATTTAGGAAGATGTAAGGAGAGAGAAGAAACCATATTGGCATCTGTTACTGGACAGACACAAAGTGACAAAGCTCTTGTAAGCTGAGACAGCAGGCTGAACTCTTTGCAAACTGAACATAAGTGAGAAATTTCCTTAGGCAAAGATTTTTCACTTAGGAAGACAAGAGAAACCAGCAACTCTGTACTTCTGTGGAGGGTCCTAACTGACTAAGAAGTCAGCTTTGTCTGGTAAGAAAATAATTGGTGAGAAAACTACCTTGAACAAAATCTGTAGCTTGTTAGGTTAGGTCTTAGCCATTCGAAAGCATATTTTTATTTTTGTTTGTAACATCAATTTCTTCTGTTTGTTATCACTTAACCAATGTTCTTTTGTTAATAAACTTGTTCTAGTTTTGATCTAAACCAGAGTTTTTCAATCTGGGGGTCGCAAGTGTTGGGAGCTGGCAAGCAAGACAGTTACCCATGGCTTCAGGAGCTAAGTTGCATGCTTCATCTGTGGGTGGCGGGGCTCAGCTGAAGCTTCAGCCCTAGGTGGCAGGGCAGAAGCATGTACCATAGCTTCTTCATGAGGCCCTCTGTGCTGGGGAGGCCCAGGCGATTGCCCTGCTTGCCATCCCTTCACTTCTGTTAGTAAATGGGGCATGTTTTTTTAAATCCAAAGGGGTCATCAGCACAAAAAGGTTGAGGAACATTGATCCAGATCAAGCCAGTGCTGTATTTGAAGTGAAGTGATTAACTCCAGTTAAAGTCATAAATGGTACTTTTTGTCTTTTTAGGGGCACAACAGACATTATTTCTTGGAGTGTTCTAGGAAAAGAATAGACACTTCAGTGCAGATGGTACTGGGGAAATTCAGGGTGGAGTATTGGGTGTTACTCTGCAAGTAATAACCCGGGCTGGTGGAGGTCAGTGTGAAGCTGTTGTATAATAGGCAGGCAACTGGGGTCAGAGCACTGAACCAAGGCTGCACAACACATGGATGCTCAGGGAACTACATGCTTGTCTACTGGTTGTTGGTGTCTAAGCTGTGACATTTAAAGCAGCCAGAGTTACAGGGCAGGAGTCTGAGATAACTTCTCATTGGTCTGAATTGCTCTCCCAAGATGTTACAAGTAATTATATGAAAGAAGAGGTCAACAAAATGTTAAGTTGGGAGTCTAAACACAATCCTCTAAGCACTGCAGAGTGGCACTCATAATTGTTTCCTTCTATTATGTAGTTGTCCTTATCTGCATCGAACAACAGGGGATACAGAAAGAAAATATCATCTCAGATATTACAAGACTGGAACATGTATTCATGAAACAGATGCTCGGGGCCACTGTGTGAAGAATGGACTCCACTGTGCATTTGCTCATGGGCCTCATGACCTTAGACCACCAGTATATGATGCAAGGTATCCTTTTATAACTTTCAGTCCACTGTTGTGTAAAATTCTGGATCACAGACATTAAACATTTATCTCCAAATGCAATTAACTATGCATTCTAGATGTATAATTAACTTTCTGACATTATTACTATAAATCAGGGGTCGACAAAACTGCTGCCCAGCTAAGTGCCCAGCTTCAAACTAAGGTACCTTGCTGGGATGCCCCCAAGACTGAAAAACCACTGCCCCGAGTTTCCACGTTGTTCTAGAACCCATCCCCCAACTAGCAAAAGGTTGCTGAATCCCCTGAGTGCCTCTGCCGGGGGCTCTATTTTTAGGTATTGGGGGCGCTCCGCTGCTGCAGTTCCACTCTGGAGCTAGGGGCCACACTACAAACCCCGAATGCCATGGCGACCTGCACCTGGAGTTTGTTGAGCCCTGCTATAAATATTATGGTAAATTAAAATATTAACATTTTTAGCGCAACAATAACGTATCCATTTATGAAGGGCCCTGCATGTAATGCTTTAAGACTGTAAAAGGCTGGATATTTTACCTTTGCCATGATGCCATGCTTGTGCTGCTTAAATTCACAAAAAGTGGTCACTTTGATGCTATCTTTCAGCTTCTTATCTTGTGTTCGTGACATTTTTCATACTTTTTACATGATTTCTATGGAATATTTTATTTGTTTTCTCCCTTCCTCCCCAAATGAGAGATTGGGAGTCTCTGTTGCTGCTTTTCAAAGGTGATTTTAGGTGGCAGCCAACAGGAGATTCAGGGTAACAGTAAGGATGAGAGGTGCATTAGAATCTCAGAGTTACGAACACTTTGGAAATGGATGATGATCATAAATCTGAACAAAGTGTTATGGTTGTTCTTTCAGAAGTTCACAACTGAACATTGAGATGCTGCTGCCTGATTGCATACTTCCTGTTCCAAATGAGGTGTGTGGTTGACCCATCAATTTGTAACTCTGGGGTTCTACTGTATCTTTGATTGTGGACCAGCTTTTGAGATAGTTGGGGACAAGAGGAAGGTGATGAAGCACTAGTTTGGGCTAAGTATTGGGATTCTTATAAGAAGTGGTGTTTGCCCCTCAAAGCTCTGAGCTCTGCAGGGATGGAGCTCTGCTTCTGTAGATTTAAGACCCTTTAATGGTATACACTATCTTCTGCAATCCATTCCTTGTAGTTACTTGTTCTCCGCCTATGGCTTCAAGCTCATTGCTCTGCTACTAAATTTTTCCCAGAGTTTTTTTCTCTAACATTAAAGCTTATTGAATAATTTCATAGTCATTTAACATGACATTTAATTCCCATCATACCACCCTGCAGCTTTTCATGATCACATACTGTTTTCAACTATGCATCATGTACCATTTTTTCTACGGGATTCCTGCTTCATTCAGTGTGCAAGATAGATGGTGCTCCATTAGTGAGACAAAGCAATTCAGTATATTTTTTTTACCTTTCTCATTCACGATGTGGTCCTATACCTTTTTTTCTGCACACCAAGCCTTGTAATGAATACAGTATTTTCCATTTCCTTGTGACCTTTTATACTGTGATCATTCCTGTAGTACCTGAGTGTCTCTCAGACATTTAAGGAATTTACCTTCACAAACCCTCTGTAACACAGTGAAGCATAATTATCCTAATTTTATGCGTGGAGAACTGAAGAACAGAGAAATTTAAGTCATAATTTGCAAAAGTCACTGCAAAATGCTTCAATGATTGGATTTCCAATTTGAGATGCTCTAGGGTATGATTCTCCAGTCATTGTGAGTGTTTTGTAGACATCACAGTTGAAAGGATTTTCAGGAGGATAATGTGGTGGCTTTAAGAATATATATGGATGCTTCGTCCATGCATAAGAGGTGGAATGGAAGAAAACACTAAATGGTCTTGAGGGCATATTGAACTAATGGATGATAAAAGCTGGGGGGATAGTTGATAGAACAGAACTGAGAGCAGCAGGGTGGATAAAAAATTACGATTTTTGTTGTAAATTAAAAAAATCAGATTTTTTATTTTAAATAAAATATAGGTTTATTTAAAAACATTTAAAATTAATTTGAAATGGCTAATTTATGTTAAGGCGTAAATGAATTATAATGTGTTAAAATCACTCTCATAGAAAAAATATTAAGCAGTACATGTTTGCTGCCAAGTTTTAAAGCAACTCTGTCCTGGTGACAGTCACTGGTAAAGTACCTGGAACCAGTGTGTGTTTGTAGGGCTAACTCAGCTTTTGACTACAGATGCAAAGAGAGTGCTTTCTTAATATCAGTTGATTCAGCTGGCTCATTGCAAGTTAAGAAATCAACTGGGAGTTGAAAAAGCAGAAAAGCTTGTTTTCCTCTTCCAATCTCTGAATAAAAACTAAAAGCGAGAGGAGGAGATCTACTAGTTCTAAAATCTAGAAGGACATAGTAAACAGAAACAATCAGTTCAATTTACTATTCCAAAGGGGTAGCCGTGTTAGTCTATTGTAGAAAGACAACAGAGTCCTGTGGCACTTTTAAAGACTAACAGATCTATTTTTCCACTTTAAAAGTGCCACAGGACTCTGTTGTCTTCAATTTACTAATGAGAGATAATACTTTTTGTTTTATATTTAAAACAAAATGATTTATTAAACATGTTTTAAAACATTTTTTATCATTTTCCCCCTTTGTTTACAGCATATTTAAGGTAAGCATTTTTTTTAAATGCTGTTTGTTCATTTTAAATTGAATTTGAATTTCTTTCCAAACAGAACTTGTTACAAAACAAAAGTACAAAACGTAATCATTTAGTAAATAAGAAATGCATCTTTCTCCATTTTCTAACATAATAAAAAATATAAAAATTAAGACTCTGGTTAGCAAAAAGAAGCACCAAATTTGATGTAAAGGTTGTATTTAGTTGCAACTCTGTGTTTTAATAGCTTCCAACCAGTGCGAATCAACTTTTCTTTAGGCAAATAACTTAAAAGTAGTGATATGAAACGTGATTAAAAATTAATGATTTAAATCATAATTATAATTTAAATCAACCCATTTTACGGTGTGGTTGGTAATACATTAGAATTGATAGGCAGGGCCCATTAAAGCTGTAAATCACCTCTAAAGGTAAAGCTATTGGATGGATGCAAAGAGAAGCATGATGTAATCGGAGCAATAAGAAAAATATGATTATCTTATAGCAGCAGACTGAGATATGGAAAGGTTCAGGAACACCACGATCCAGATTTTTTAAAGGTATTTAAGCATTGCTGCACTCAGCATTGAAATGCCTAGTAATTTCAGAGTGTACATTTCACTTTCAGAAGACATTTAGATGCTTAAAAGCCAAAATCCCATTCTCTGTCAATGGGACAGTTCCTAAATACCTGTAAAAATCTAAGTCCAAGTGCTTTCAGTTTTGCTTTAGAGAAGGGCAGAAATCTGGCTTCACGATGTGTGCCTTCCTGGCTGAACTGGAGTAAATATGAACTTGATGTCCTCTTTGACCTGTGGTTTCTCCAGGGTGATTGGAAAAATCATATAATGCATGTTCTAAATATTGCCAGGAGTTTGGATCTCAGATTTAGTTCTCTGAGCTCAAGAATCTGGCGGCAAAGCCACTTACGTTTCTTCCGGATCTTTTGTCTCAATATCCGGGTCAGATACTTTATCCAGGTCAAGTCTTTTCACTTACTAGCATAGGTCATCTGATTCATGGAGACCAGCCTTTCTCTGAAAAGCCTGCTCACAAAGAGGGAAGAATTGGTAAGGGAGGTAGAACTGGGTGGCAACCTGGGCAGCAATGACAGTGAGATGATTGAGTTCAAGATTGTGACAAAAGAAAGAAGAGAACAGCAGAATGTGACCCTGGATTTCAGTAAAGCAGACTTTGACTCCATGGGGAAGCTGATGGGCTGGATTCCCGCATGAGGCTAATATGTGGGGGAAAGGAGTCCAAGAAAGCTAGCTTATTCAGGGTACAGGAAAGAACCATCCTGCTGTGCAGAAAAATACCAAATATGGTAGGTGACCAGCTTGGCTTAATAGAGAACTCTTCAGTGAGTTTAAATACAAAAATAAAGCTTACAAAAAGTGGAAACCTGAACAGATGACTATGGAGGAGTATAAAAATACTGCTCGAGCATGCAGGAGCGAAATCAGGAAGACCAAAGCACAATTAGAGTTGCAGCTAGCAAAGGACATGAACAGTGACAAGAAAGGTTTCTACAGGTATGTTAGCAACAAGAAGGTGGTGAGGGAAAGTGGAGGAGTTACTGAATGGGAGAGGCAACCTCCTGACACATGATATGGAAAAAAGCTGAAGTACTAAATGCTTTTTTGCCTCTGTCTTCACAGGCAAGGTCTACTCCCGGACTACTGCACTGGGCAGGACAGAATGGGGAGGAGATGAGCAGCCCTTAGTGGTGAAAGAACAGGTTTCAGGCTGTTTAGAAAAGCTGAACGTGCACAAGTCCATGGTGCTGGAATCAGTGTATCTGAGGGTAGTGAGAGAGTTGGCTGCTGGGTTTGCAGAACTGTTGGCCATTACCTTTGAAAACTCATAATGGTTGGAGTAGGTCCTGGACACAACTGGAAAAAGGCAAATGTAATGCCTATCTTCAAAAAAGAGAAAGGAGGATTCGGGGAGCTACCGTCCAGTCAGCCTCACTTCAGTCCCTGGAAAAATCATGTTACTGGTGTTCAAGGAATCCATTTTGAGGTACTTGGAAGAGAGAAAACTAATCAGAAACCATCAGCATACATTCACCAATGACAAGTCGTGTCTGACCAATTGTGTTCTATGATGAGATGACTGGCTTGCTGGATGTGGGGAAAGTGGTGGCTGTGATATATCTTAGCTTTAGCAAAGTTTTTTATACAGTTTCCCACAGTATTCTTGCCAGCAAGTAAAACAAATATTGTTGGATGAATGGACTATAAGATGGATGCAATACTGACTAGACAATCAGGCTCAATGGGTAGTGATCCACAGCTCGATTTCTAGTTGGCAGCCGGTAGCAAGTTGCATGCCCCCAGGGTTGGTCCTGGGATCGGTTTTGTTCTATATCTTCATTAATTATCTAAAGCAGAAGTGTCAAACTCATTCTGTGTGGCGGCCCCATTGGAGGGCAGGACACCTGACATGGCCATGTGTTGGTGCAGACTCCCCAACTCCTTTCTGGCGCAGTACCACACGGGCTTCTCACTAGCGGGTGGATGTGGATAAATTGGAGACTCCAATGGAGAGTGATGAAAATTGTTAGGGGTCTGAAGCGTGTGACTTATGAGGAGAGGCTGAAGGAACTAGGCTTGTTTAGTCTACAGAAGAGAAGATTGAGGGAGGAATTAGATAGCAGCCTTCAACTACCTGCAGGTGGATTCCAGGGAGGTTCGAGCTAGGCTGATGTCAGTGGATCTAGATGACAGAACAAGGAGCAATGGTCTCAAGTTGCCATGGGGGAGGTCTAGGTTGGATATTAGGAAAATCTTTTTCACTAGATGGGTGGTGAAGCTCTCGAATGGGTTACTTAGAGAAGTGGTGAGATCTCCATCCTTATAAGTTTTTAAAGCCTGCCTTGACAAAGCCCTAGCTTGGATGATTTAATTGGGGTTGGTCCTGTTTGGGCAGGGGCTTGGACTAGATAATATCCTGGTATTCCTTCCATGCCTAACATTCTATGATTCTAAATATATAGAGCTGCTTAGTCCCTACCTCTGTGCAAGAGTAATCTCTTGACCTTGCCTCAATCTCTGATGTTCAGTTTGCCATCTCTGCAATGAGATACTTCCCCTGCTCCATAGGTTCACTATTGCTCTTAATCAAGATGAATGTTTGAGACCTGCTAGTGCATCGTTCTTGGATGTATCAGCAGGAGTGCTGTAAGCATGATGCAAGAAGTAATTGTTCCATTCTGTTCTGAACTAGTAAGTCCTCATCTGGAGTACTGTATCCAGTTCTCGCAGCACACTACAAAATGGGCAATGACTGCCTAGGAAGCAGTACTGCAGAAAGGGATCTGGGTGTCATAGTGGACCACAAGCTAAACATGAGTCAGCAGTGTAATACTGTTGCAAAAAAAGCAAATGCCATTTTGGGGTGTATTAACAGGAGTATTGTGAGTAAGATATGAGAAGTGATTCTTCCACTCTAGTCTGCACTGATTAGGCCTCAGCTTGAATACTGTGTCCAGTTTTGGGCGCCTCATTTCAGAAAGGATGTGGAGAAAGTCCAGAGAAGGGCAACAGAAATGATTAGAGGTCTGGAACATTTGACCTATGAGGGAAGATTGAAAGAGCTGGGTTTGTTTAGTCTAGAAAAAAAGGAGACTGAGAGGGGTTATGATAAGTTTTCAAATACCTAAAAGTTTGTTATGAGGAAAAAGGAGAAAAATTATTCTCCTTAATCACAGATGATAGGATGAGAAGCAACAGGTTTAAATTACAGCAAGGGAGGTTCAGCCTTAGACATTAGGAAAAAATTCCTAACTGTCAGGGTGACTAACCACTGCAATAAATTGCCTCGGCAGGTTGTGGAATCTCCTACATTGGAGGTTTTTAAGAGCAGGTCAGACAAACACCTGTCAGGGATGGTTTAATGGGAGTACTTGGTCCTGCCATGAGTGCAGGGAACTGGACCTGATGACCTGTCATGGTCCCTTCCAGTTTCTATGGTTCTATGAAAGATGTATTCAGAGGAGAGCAACAAAAATGATTAAAGGTCTAGAAAAACTGACCTAATGGGAAAGATTGAAAAAAAAGCATTTGTTTGGTCTGGAGAAGAGAAAAGTGAGGAGGAACATAAGTATTCAGGTACATAAAAGGCTATTTTAAGGAGGACAGAGATAATGATTGTTCTCTTTAGCCACTGAGGGCAAGAAATAATGGCTTAGATTTCAGTAAGGGAAATTTAGGGTAGACTTTAGGAAAAACTTCCTAAAAGGGTAGGTAAGCCTTGGAACAAATTACCTAGGGAGGTTATGGAATCTCTGTCATTAGAGGCTTTTAAGAAGAGCTTAGACAAACGCCTGTCCGGGTTGATCTCGATTCTAGAATACTTAGCTGCCTCAGTTCCGGGGACTGGATTAGATGACCTATTTATGTCCCTTCCAATCCTACATTTGTATGATTTCTGTGATCTATACGAATGATACTGGAAGGAGAAAGTGGTCACTTACTTGAAGCTGGAGTCTCTCAAGAGTCGCACAGGGAGAATTTAGAACATTTGAGATGACTTTCCCTCATGATTTGACCTTGTCCATAGCTGTAGAAGAGATTTGTTTTGTCTCCTAATGGTAGGAGTGTCTACAGGGGTCTAGGAAAGTGACCGCACACTCCACAAGAGTAGAGATGATTACTGATAATATTAATAAGCTCCAGCTACAGGTGAGTAACTTTTCCTCATTCCTCGTGTATACCCTTCAAATCCAGTACATGAAAACTGTTGTTAAATGCTCTTTTATATAGGCCAGCGGATCCCAACCTTTTTCTTTGTGGGCTACTACATTATCATCAAAAGCTTTTGTGGACCACCACATGAGCAAGCCATTAAAAACATTTTTAACATAGCCTATTGCTGATGAGCGTCAAACTTATATATCAAGGGGAATTAGAAATGCAGCTATTTCTAATAATTTATTATGCTCACTCACAAACATATCACAGTACATTTACCTGCAGTAGGCCTACCTGTAGGAGAAAGGTAACACCTAATGAGAAGGCTGATGTTGTTTCACAGACATCAAGAGAATGTTATACTACACAAAGATATTTGTGAAGCAAATTACATTGTGAATGATAATGAAACATTGAATATGATACATAGGAGGTACATAGGAGGATTATATTATTATTATTATGATATCTTTTCCCTCCCACGGACCACCTGTAGTACATCCATGGACCACAGGTTGGGAATCATTGATATAAGCATTTGAACAGGGAGTTGGACTCGATGACCACCCGAGGTACTGTCCAAACCTAATCTTCTATGATTGTCACATAACATCTATATTCAGAAATTAAGTGGTGCTCCTCCTGGCTCGGTCATTTCTATTGGTTCCCTAGGTATTCCTTCCAAATACATTGTAGAGAACAATAAAAGTAATTCTTTCTCGTGAGGTGCCCGGAAATAAAAGTTTTTAGCTCTTTGAGCACTTTAGAACAGAGTTTTTTTGTACTTATCCAGTCCCTAGTAGAGTGAGGGCCCCAGGTCGCTACTGCCAAACAAATAACAGGTAGCCTGTCAGAAATTATAGATTTTTTTTTTTCTTTTTCACTGTAGCTTTCCACATTTCAAGGCATTGAAAACCTTGTTTTGCTGCATTATGTTCACTTATTTTTGTCTAAAATTAATCTTTTTTGTCATATTTGTATTTCTGCCATATTTTTAATCTTTTCAGTTCTTCTTGCATTATTGCTCTTTCTTGGTATCTTGTACATTTATTTAGCATGATGTTGGCAGTCCTGTTTATCAGATTGAAATATTAGATGCAACTCCACCTCACATCAGTCATTATGGCTTTCTGTCTTATGCCTATCCCTTCGTTAACACATATAGTTATTCTTTGTTGTGATGCTGTAGCCAGCGTCAGTCCATGAAACAATGCCCAGGTAAGACAACTTGAACTTTTCAGGTAAGATTTTTTGAGGGTTGACATGGCTTACTGACGTCAGTGGGAAAACTCCTATTAACTTCAATAAAGCCAGGATATCATCCACTATAGGGAGATTTAATGAAGGTGCGTAGAGTGGTAAAATTATTTTCTGTTCTCCATTTCAGGGAACTTCAGGCACAGGAAGCCTTACAGAATGGGCAGCTAGGAAGTGGAGAAAACATCCCTGATCTACAGCCAGGAATTCTGGCCAGTCAAGCAATGATAGAAAAAATTCTTAGTGAAGATCCCAGGTGGCAAGGTAATGTTCTGTAAATATGTCATCTTGTCACAATTTCTATATCTGCCTAGGATCTATTTTGTTTTTTACTGGTGACATTTCAAAAGTTTTTTTGTTGAATAAAGGAGTGTTTGTGTGTGTGTGTTTGTGTGTGTTATGGATGATTGAATATAAATGGGCTTGATTGCTTGACTTTTTTCTTCAGACATTCATATTATTTTTCAAACAGCTTATTGAAAATTCCTGTGTATTTAAAATATTCCTTTTGTGTCAAACCTTTTTTTCATTCACTCAATACAGTTGTGGCTATTTTATGACACATGATAAATGTTTTCCTGATTTAAAGTCAGTAAGAAAATGTATCTTGTGCCAAGTGATACTGATTTCATTTAAATCTTTCTTAAAATGTTTTTAGTCAACTAATTAAAGAAAACTTTTTATTTAACTTGATTAAGAAGAACCAGAAAACAAAGAAATGTTACCTCTTTTAGGCTTAGTATAAGTATTTTAAAATCTAAAATGACTGTATATTAGTAATATGTCAGGTCACATAAAATAAGCCCAACTTCTCTAGTTTTCATTAAGCTTTTAGTCTAGTTGTGATTTTGGCGTTTGGTGTCACTTATTACATAGCCATGAAGTTTTAAAATCAGTAGAACATTCGTATTTTTACCAAAATGCTACTTTGAAAGAGATGGAACATAAACTGCTGCAGTATCTCCCATCTTCAAGAATAAAGGTTTTGTTTCTCTGTTTTAGGTAGATTTGTATGATGTATAATATGCAAGAGGAAGACAGTTATACAGAAAAGATAGATGAGGTTAAAGAGGTGTGGGAGTGGTGTGTAGCTAAAGAATTCTATAAAACTGGACAAGGTAAAAAGTTTTAGTGGAGAGGACCACACAACTGAATCTATAAGGAATATGAATGTCAGTATAACAGTAGAGTTTATTAGCAGCCTGTATATCAAGAAAAGGAAATTGAATGCACTAAATACAGAGATCTCACATGCAGCAAAATCTAGCAAAATAAATGGAGAGAGAAGTAGCATGGTCAATAAGTTAGGGTACTTGCTAGATTTGGGATCTGCTGGGATTTGCTAGATTTGCTAGATTTGGATTCAATTCAGTGCTCCACCACAGATTCTCAGAGACACCTTTGCAAATCACTTAGTCTCTCTGTACCTCAGTACCCATCTGGCAAATGAAGATAATAGCACTCCTTTCAGGGGTGCTGTGGAGATAAATGCATTGACCATGAAGTGCACAGATACTACAGCAGAGGGGCCGGATAACCACTGTAGCAGAGTGGCAAGGTTTAAGAAGCCAAACATCATACTTCAAAATATGGAAACTTAATCCGAGTAAAATCAGTAAACAGGAGTATAAATTGCAGCAGGTAAAACGTAAGTGGGAAGTTAGAAGGGCTACATTGGATTTTGAAGAAGAAATAGATAAATGTGTAAAACAAGGGATTATTTATATATATGTAGTGAGATGGAGTGGCCCCACTCCAAGCCAGAACAGAAGGAACCACGCTCTGCCTCTGGGTGCGGTGGGCCGGGATGGGCCCACCCCTAACACCGAAAGCTGAGAAGAGGGACAGGAAGTCTAACAGGTGGGGCCCTAGCTCAGTTGGGGCAGAGCCAGGGAGGGAGAGAGCCTACTGCCGGGGCGGTTTTAGGGATTATGGGCCCCCCCACTCCATGGGTGGGGCCCCATTCTTGCCTTTTCCATGGGGGCCCCCCGGCCTTTCTGGGGCCCCCAGCACCTGCCCCGCGGGCCCTCCCAGCTCCCCCGTGGCCCCTCAGAACTGATGTTGGGCTTGGCAGCCCCCGCCACCCTCTCCAGGCCGCGCTCAGGCCCCTGCTGGCCTCCTGCCTGTGCCACCACCGGTTCCCCAACCCCGCCCCCTCCCACCGGGACCTCCCCTACCGGGGCCGCCATCGGGTCCCTGACACCCTTGCTGGGCTTCTGGCCTCTTGCCAGGGCTGCTGCTGCAGCCTCTGGGTCCCTGCCCGCTCCTCCTCCCTCCCCCCCAACCGGGGCCAACACCAGGTCCCCAGCTTTCCCACCAGGCCTCGCTAGGGGCACCCGGCTGGGGCCGCCGCTGAGTCCCCGACCCTTCTGCCAGACTTCACTGCCCTGTGGAGGCAGCGCGGGGACTTTCCCTCCTGTGGGGTCCTGGGCAGAGATCGAATACTGGGCTAATAGACTTTAAGGCCAGAGGGAACCCTTGATTGTTAGCTCTGCAGTTCTCAGTCCATGGCTCTCTGGCCATCTGTGGATCAATCAGCACCCAGCTGTGGCCCATGTGCCAAGGAAGGAGCAGTGCGGAAAAGGATCTGGGTGTCAGAGTGGACCACGAGCTAACTCTGAGTCAGCAGTGTAACACTGTTGCAAAAAAAACTATCATCATTCTGGGATGTATTAACAGGACTGTATCTGCAGACTAAACAAGCCTAGTTCTCTGAGCCACTCTTCAGGAATCGTGCTCCAGCCCCTAAGCATTTTCGTTGCCCTCCGCTGGACTTTCCAATTTGTTCACACCCTTCTTGTAGTGGGGACCCAAAATTGGCCACAGTGCTCCAAATATGTCCTCACTTGAGCACCATGCAGAAAGCTGTGTGTGCTGGCCCATGGGTCTGACCCTGTGGACAGGGAAGGGGTAGGATCCAGGGTTGATGGGGCTGAGGGGCTGATGCAGACTAAACAAGCCTAGTTCTCTGAGCCACTCTTCAGAAATCGTGTGCTCCAGCCCATAAGAATTTTCGTTGCCCTCCGCTGGACACATCGTAGAGCGGAGGCTGCTTCTACACCCAGAGAGCCTAGCTGAGCACCGGCAGGGCTCAGGCAAGAAAGATGCTGAGCGGGCCCCTCTGTTCTCCCTGGCAGGGGGATGCATGCACCATTGCACCTGGAGCCCCCAATACTTCCTGTGGCGGGATCCCTGCCACTCCTCCCCAGAGCCTCTTTGCTTCGTGGCTCAGCATCGCTGCCTTTATCCTCCTCCTGCCCTTCATCACATTTCCTGCTCTACCCTTCCCGTCTCTCCAGCCTGGCAGCCCTAACTTTTCTCTGCTCCTGACTGTGACCGGGGCCTCCTGGGATACCCTCCTGGACGTGCAAAAATCAGGGCAAGCTGCAAAACCGGGAGCCAAACTCACCACACACTGATGGGTGGTACTTAAACCAGTCTCCCTATCAGTCACAAACAGGCCTCTGGTTCCCCACACTGGGTACCAAGAAGTCTGTCCAAAATAGAAACAGCTCCCTTTATTGCACTCCAGCTCCTCTGGCTCCCACTTAGCTGCACGGTCCCTTAAAGATATAGGTTCTCCTGACCCCAAAGGGCCAGCCACAGCACACAGAACAATATAGATTTGGATCTTACCCAAAATACCACACTGGTAGCCAATCCTTTAGCAACTACAACTAAAGGTTTAATATAAGAAGAAAAGAAGCAAAATATGAGAGATGTTAAAGGGTCAAAGCGAATCACATACATACAAATGATTTAAAGTTCATGAAAAGCAGTTTGCAGGCTTGTTCCTCTGGTAAACACCCAGCATCAGGGTGGGCCTCAATCCTTTGTTCAGTCTCAGAGGAATAGTTCCAGAGATGGGTGTTGGCTATAGACTGGGGACTTGAGAGCAAGATGGCGTTGGGGCTGCTGCCTTATATATCACCTCTGGCCTTCTCCCTGCTGGGTGCAGTTCTCCTTAATCAAACTGGAGTTGAGTCACATGTTTAAGTCCTAGTGGCTCAACAGGTTTTCTTCTTTATCCTGTTATCTGAGGATCTTCCTTAATAGGCCCTTAAGGAGACAATGGCTGGGTAGACATTCAGTCTGGGGCATTTTCCCAACCTTACACAAGTTCAAATATAACAATCACATTCCTAACTTCTAATATGAATACAAATCCTACACATAAACTATATGATCATTCCCCACAAATTATTACCTTTCTATTGACATCAAACATGGCATAGTTCCTATGGATTATAACAATTATAAAATATTAATACAAAATAATATCATAAATGGTTCCCTGAATGCAGACAGCGTCACACTGACATTATGATATGATTAGAATATTGTAACATTATTGTGGTGTTTATAGCAATTTTATTGATGTCAGTAAAAAAAACTCTCAACTTCAGATCTTCATTTCAGTAAAAACTAAAATGAAAGCTTGGCAACCCTGTGGAAGGCTAACATCATTTACAAAGCATAGACGGTAATAGGAGACACTCTTAAGACAGTGGATTTCAAACTTACGGTCAGGACCCAGTACTGGGTCGCAGACCCTCAAGCACTGGGTCATGCATCCACTGCTGCTGCCGCTGAAAGACTGGAATGCAACGCTCAAAGATGTCATTGTTGGGTCGCGGGCATCAATGATTTTTTTCAACTGGGTCCCAAGAAAAAAAGTTTGAAAACCATTGCTCTAAGAAACAAATGATATTGGCTTGGAAAGCAAGAAATGAGAAGTCTAGATACAGTTGACAAAGGGAACCAGTGGAAGGACTTAAGGGGAAGAGTAATGTTTTCCAAAAGGAGAGCGAGGAAAGTTATTTGGGCTGTTGCTTTCTCAGTGGTCTGGATGGGTATAATGTTAGATTTAGTGAGGCAGGCAGGAAGTCGTTGAAGTCAAGGTATGAGGTAACCACGTTGAGAATAAGCATAGCAGTAGTAACTGATAGGAAGAATTGGCAGTTTGGACGTTGTGGAGAGAGAAATAGTATTTGGCAACTGTCTGGATGCATGAAAAGTAGAGCAAAGAGGTGAAAGTGGCTTACAATTGAATCTGAGTGGTCAGGAGGAAAATGGTGGTGTTAGCAGCCAGGGAGAAAGGAGTGATTTTTATGAAGAAAAATGGATGAGTTCAATTTATTTTATTTTTTTATTTTATTTTAAAATCTAGTTAATGGTAAGGTATCCAGTATATATTAGGAGACAATTGGTGATGCAGCCGTATTTAAGAAGGCAAGTTGGGTGGAGAAATAAATGTAGAAGATAGTTGAACCATAAGGGATGAGGTTGTCCAGGAAAAGGTTGCAGAGGGGGATCAAGGACAAGCCTTTAGAAATGCTGGCAAACTGGGAAAGGAAGAGGAACTGTCAAAGGAAATACTGAAGAAACAATTAGAGAGATACCAAGTGAACACAGAGCACTGAAACCAAGAGATGAGTTATGATCAAAGAAGAGCATCAGTAGGAGTATTGCCAGCAGATCAAGGGATGTGATAATTCCCCTCTATTCGACACTGGTCAGGCTGCATCTGGAATACTGTGTCCAGTTTTGGGCTCCCCACTACAGAAAGGATGTGGACAAATAAGAAAGAGTCCAGCGGAGGGCAACAAAAATGATTAGGGGGCCGGGGCACGTGACTTATGAGGAGAGACTGAAGGAACTAGGCTTATTTAGTCTACAGAAGAGAAGACTGAGGGGAGATTTGATAGCAACCTTCAGCTACTTGAAGGGTTGCTCCAAAGAGGAGGGAGCTAGGCTGTTCTCGATGGTAACAGAGGACAGAACAAGGAGCAATGGTTTCAAATTACAGCTGGGGAGGTCATGGTTGGATATTAGGAAAAACTTTCTCACTAGGAGGGTGGTGAAGCATTGGAATGGGCTATCTAGGGAGGTGGTAGAATCTCCATCTTTGGAGATTTTTAAGGCTCTGTTAGACAAAACCCTGGCTGGGGTGATTTAGGGGGAGTGGTCCTGCTTTTTAGCAGGGGGTTGGACTAGATGACCTGGTGAGGTCCCTTCCAACCCTATTATTCTATGATTCTATGAGGGAACAATCTGAAGTATCAAAGGCAGGGAAAAGATCAAGAAGGACACAGATAGGAAAGTGGCCCTGAGACCTTTCCAATATTGAAGAACATTAGTTAGGGCAGGTTTTGTGAAGTAAAGAATGCTAAAGTCAGACTGAAGGAGATCCAGAAGGGAATATTACATAATGCCCTAGTTACATGTCTTACTAAATGAGTAATATATCTTCAAATTTTAGTACTAAAGAGCTTATTTTTATTTTGCTTTTAACATTTATAGGTACAAGACTGTGTGAAGAATATTGGGGGGAAATGTTAAAAATAGTTATTGATAGAGCCCTGCAGATCCGCAGATATCCGCATCCGCGGGTGCAAATGCGGGTATCTGCAGACCCATTGCTGCGGATTGTGGCTCCGGTATGGATACTATTTTTATCTGGTCACGGCTGTGTGTGCAGAGAGCACCATTGCTCCGCCCAGAACATCTGATTGGTTACAGCTGCAGCCCTGACTGAATCCAGGGGCCAGTCCAGGTGGAGTAACAGTTGCTCCCCCTCTCACTTCCCCCACTGCCGGCCACTCCCCCCAGCACCAAACAGCTGAGTAATCTCAGCAGCCCCCATTTCATGTGGCCAGCCCCGGCAGAATAAGAGTTCCTCAGAACTGGGCTAGCCAGGGCTCCGAACAGAATCCGGCTTTTACTGGCTCATCTGAGTCCTGCCCCCAGCAGTCCTTCAGTCTCTGACTCCAGACTGTGAGAGCCAGAGCCCAGACCGTCAGAGCTGGTGTTCAGTTTCAGTGGCCAGTCCCCACCTCTGCTGATCAGCTGAGAAACTGCAGCAGCCCAGACTTCCCAGCCCAGTCCAGGCAGAATAACAGTTGCTCAGATCAGAGCCAGCGAAGGCTCTGAAAAACACTGGGAGCTGCTGGCAACTCTCTCCCCTCTCAGCTGTTTCTCGGGCTCCCTGAACCTAGCTCACCAGAGCCCACACACATCAGCTGATGATGGGCTGCTGCTTCCCCGTTCTCTGGCTGCCAGCCTCCCAATCTGATTGCTCTGCTGAATGAATGACCTTGCCCATGCTGAACAGTTGAGTGACCTGACCTACGCTCTAGTAGGTGGAATAACCAGATGATCAGGGCCAGCAGGGCTCTGAACAAACAGTATTGGGAACTGCTGGATAGTGCCGCCCTCCCTGCCCCCTTCCTCGGGCTCTGTGTGAGGCAGCTGCTGCTCTCTAACAATCCAGGAACTGACAGGCAGCTGCCCCAGAAGAAAAAACAGAGGTTGTACCAGGATCCTTAGGACTCTCTATAATGTTTAAAATAAAAACAGTGTGTGCACATTTACTAAGCCCCTGCTTTTAAGTTGTTACATTACAGAACACACAGAGGCAGGATGGAGCAGTTGCAGATACCCACAAAACATGGGGTTGCGGATCGGATACGTACTTACATGTCTCGGATATGTATCGGTTGCGGATCCACATTTTTGTATCCGCGCAGGGCTCTAGTTATTGAGAGCTTTGGGATATTTTGTGTGGTGTTGGGATTCTACTGGTATTTTATGTGTACCTAATATGATGGTAAGGTTTTTATTTCATATAAAAATGATAGTTTTATTTGTCAGACTGCCTAATGACAATAAAATCTAGGTCTCATCCTTATTGTTTGAGTAGTGATGTCTACAAACCAGGATTTTTATATAAAAGGTAAAAGAAAAGGGATATTTAATTGCTTTCAAGGATTTTCTTGATGCCTGGAAACATTAAAAATATTCTAAATGCAAAGTTGAAGTGTTAACTTATTTTAAATTTGTTCATTTGTTTACAGATACTAATTTTGTATTAGCGGGCTACAAGACAGAACAATGCAATAAACCACCCAGACTCTGCCGCCAGGGTTATGCATGTCCCCATTATCACAACAGCCGAGATAGAAGACGGAGTCCCAGAAAATTGAAATACAGGTGCATAAATAAATACTAAGAACATGGTTTGCTAACAGTGAGGTTTTGTCCCCCATGGATCAGTAGAACAGTTATTGGGGGGGCTTTATTTCTTTGGAGTACACTGACAGTACAATTGGATAGATCTAGTTTAACAGTATTACATTTTTGTGTTGAGCTCATAAAATTATAGGAAACTGATTTCTGTTCAGAATGATTGCACAGCCCTGAAAAATATAGTAATTAAAATGCAATCAAAACATCAGTCTTCCCTGAGAGGAAGTGAAACAGTTTCTGCATCTCCTGGCTCCAATTCAGAATCTCAGTTGTTCTCCTTCAGCTGCTGTTAACAGAGAGAAAGATCGCTGATAACTTCTGGATTTATCTGATTCTTCCTGCTACCACTTCCTTCCCTCAGGCAATCCTTTTATAACTGAACTTTGCTAAAAACATGCTGACATTTGACTTTTAGTATGAATTGGTGGTCTGAGAATTGTAGTTTTTGTTTTCTGTACCCTTAATTCAGTAGTGCAGTATTGACAGGATTACCTAACAATCTCAGGATTGTAAGTAGCCCTCACTATACACAAGAGAAATGAAGTTCCACCGTGATTTATCAATCTTTTTGGGTAAAGACCGCATTTGCCCAAAGAGCTTCCAAAATACTGTAGGCCCACATCTGCAGCTTTCAGAGGTCTCAAAGCCTATCCCTTGTGATAAGCTGTTGTTACAGAAATGGAAACAGTGGGCTTCCACAGCTGACACTGTCCTTTGGACTTAATGGGAAAATATTTGAGTTTGCTGCTGAGGAATTAGTACAAATACATTTCTGAATTTCACTTTTCTCCAGATCTACTCCTTGCCCAAGTGTAAAACATGCAGATGAGTGGGGTGAACCTTCCAAGTGTGAAAATGGGGATAATTGTCAGTATTGCCATTCTCGTACTGAACAGCAGTTCCATCCTGAGGTAAGAACTGAGGTTATTTTCCCCATTGTTCAGTGTGTTAAATTGAACATGGTTTATCTTAATAACTGAAATAGACAAAGGTTTGGTTTATCATAGGGGCTTATCATATAGTAAATCTAATTAATTTTCTGATCTGTTAAAGAAGTTGCAAGATTTCTACAACAATTCTAAGTTGCCGTTTTTATGTACTAATCATGACACTAGCAATTTTATTTCTGAAGTCTGTCTGTCGGATCTCTCTTCAGAACACTGTACCTTCATATAGGGCCATCAGGGCATAAAGGGCAGTGTGTATCAACTTTCCCTCAGTTCCCTCTTACTGTTAGTCTTTTTGTTCTCTGTTTGTACAGCCTCTAGCATATAACTGGAAATCTTAGGTACTATAATAATACAAATAATGAAGAAAAAAGGAATTTTGGAGTTAAGTCCTCAAAATCCTCCTCAACTTGAAGAGATAAATCCATGACACTGACCGGGAAGAAAGCCTGAGAAAAAACATCAGTACCAGAGTCGACAGCTGTTGATGTCTTGTTACCTATCCTGGCACCCACTGATCGACACACTCCTTCTTTGTGCCTGAGAAATGTTCCTTCACCCTTCCTCCTGGCACCAGCCCTAGTAACCTCATTGGAACTGCGCTTAACATTGCCACTTTTCTGGAGAAATACTTTTCCTCCCCAGGCTATTCTTTCTTCCCTAATTCAAGCAGAGAGCACTCTCCAGAGAGAGAGGAGTGGTACCCCCAAGAGTTCTCCAGGATCACATGCTACCAGATCCAGATGCAGGAATGGCAGTGGGATGGGCCACCCATAACCCTGCAAATATCTGTATAACATCCACTATTGCCATATGGGCCATACTGGGGTCTTCTTCAGAGCTCTGTTACATCTCTACTAAAAGGATGAGGTTGAAGGCATTGTTGGCATCTATAGTGAGACCTTTTTTCCAAGAACCAGAGTTACTCCAAACCAAAGAGTCGTCATCTTCCCCCTCTGAGGTAGTTGCCTAATCCCTGACATGGCCATGACCGACGTCAAGGCATTCCAGTAACTGATCTTCAGGACACGGTAGAAATTTATATAAGTGAAAGTAATCCAAGAGAATATGCATAGGATGTTCAACATCCTAAGCTCCTTCGTGCTCACAAGGATCACCCTTCCATTTAACAAAGGCAGGTTAGAATCTGCAAAGGCCTTTTGCACATCTGGTCTTGCTTCCCGTGACATGAAAGGAAATAGAAAAATTCAACTGAGACCCACTCAAGGGCTTTGAACACCCTCACATATCCCACATTAGGATTCCTTGTCTTGGTGGTCCAGGAAAAGACTAGATCCGCAATAGGGACCCCAAAGGATCAGGGTCCTGAGAAATGGGGTCTTTTGGGGGAGAGGTCTGCTCATTGGTCTTCCTTCAATTTAGGATCACAAATGAGAGCTTTAGTCACAAAACAGCATTCTAATGTGTGAAAGGGTGATGTTCTTCCTCTTAAAACTCTTACAGCAGTGAAGGGAAGCACTCAGATGCAATTAAAGAAGGGTAAATGGTAGCCAAAATAGCACTACAAGCTGTGGTGGGTGAATTTGGATACATCTGCTCAGTCTGTGGTTACAGGAATCACGGTGTGCCAGGCCTTTTGGCTGCAGGTATCTGGGCTCCTCAGAGAGGTCCAGGCCATCAAGAACTTACCTGTCGAGGGCATGAGCTCCAGAATTGACAAGGTGTTTGTTCCCTGAAGGATTCCAGGGCAGTGTTGAGGTCCTTGGGAATTTGCACTCCAGAACCATACCTTAACTCTTTCTGGTACCAGCCCGTTCAAGGGCTGAGAACACCAGTGTATCATCAGTCACCAGACACCAGCCATAGTACTCAGCCACAGGAAGAGATCCAATTACTTCAGAAGATGCCCTTCATCTGTTATGGAACAACCTCCTTCCCAAAAGTAGAGGTTTGATGGGATGCTTGGGATTCGCAGCCTACAGCCAACTTTTAGAAATTCTTGCTTCTCTTCTGTTGGGCATGGTCAGAGATGATAGCCACCAAATGGATGCTAGACATCACTGTCCATGTCTATCCCATTCGATTCTTCTTCCCTGTCCCTGTACAGGGACCCTACTCACAAGAGTCTTTTACAAAAAGAGAAGGGGATAAACAGTGAGGTGGCAAAAATTGGAAATGATACAAAATTACTCAAGATAGTTAAGACCAAAGCAGAGTGGAAAGAGTTCCAAAGGGATCGCACAAAACTGGTTGACTGGACAACATAATGGCATATGAAATTCAGCATTGATAAATGTAAAGTAACGAATGTTGAAAAATATAATCCCAGCTATAAATTCAAAACAGTGGGTTCTAAGTGAGTTACTGCCACTCAAGAAAGAGATCATGGAATGATTGTGGGTAGTTCTCTGACAACATCTGCTCAATGTGCAATGACAGTCAAATAAAGCTAACAGAATGTCAGGAGCTGTTTGGAAAAGGGATACATATGTAAGACAGAAAATATCATAATACCATTATATAAATCAATGATAAGCTCACACATTCAATACTGGGTCCAGTATCACCCCATCTCCAAAAAGATTCTTAGAGTTGGAAGGAGTACAGAGAACAATAAAAATGATTAAGGATATGGAACAGCTTTCATAAAAAGAGAGATTAAAAAGACTGGTTATTTTAGAAAAAAGATGAGCAAAGATGTCATAGAATTTCCCAAAAATAATGCCTAGAACAACTCTTTTAGAAAAACATCCAGGCTTGATTTAAAAATGGTCAGTGATGGAGATTCCACCACTCTTTCCACTGGTTAATTGCCCTCACTATTAAAAATGTACACCTTATTTCCAGTCTGATTTTTATCTAGCTTCATCTTCCAGCCATTGGATTGTGTTGCACCTTTCTCTGCTAGAATAAAAAGCCAAATGTTAAATATTTGTAATTCAGATAGGTACTGTAAGACTGTAATCAAGTCATCTCTTAACTTTCTCTTTGTTAAAGAATAGATTGAGCACTTTTGCTATTATCAACCATGTAATTTTAAAGTTATTTGTTTTCTTTTTTTTAGATTTACAAATCTACAAAGTGCAATGACATGCGCCAAACAGGTTACTGCCCACGAGGTCCGTTTTGTGCATTTGCACATGTTGAAAGTGAGTATGAGAACGATTCCTTTGTATCAGTGTTAATAAAATTCCCACCATCATGCAGATCTAGATGTGAAATAAGGAAAGGGTTTTTAAGTAATTTTTATAATATTTTAGTTAATAGAAAATATTTCTTTTAAGAAAAAAATGTTTTATCCCATTTTTTTTACCTTGCATCTATATTTTCATCACTGAACATCAATATGGGAACTTGCCCCTTTTTTGCATCAAACTCCGTGTTGCAGCAGTGGAAGTGGAAAATGCATTACTTGTGAAATTGACTGTCCCTTTTGTTTATTTAGGCCCTTGTAAACACGTATGTACTTATTCCACTTTCGGTGTGTGAATAGTTTTATCAGTTTCAATGGGACTATTAATAAGTTTAAAGGTATTTGAGAGACAAGATGAGTGAGGTAATATCTTTTATCAGACCAGCTTCTGTTGATTAGAACAGGAGTTCTCACCCCTGTGAGTATTGCAGCATGGTTGGTAGCCCTCCCAAACATGTGTGACACTTAAACTGCTGGCAGGGGGTCGTCTCAGTTGGCTGTTCTTTCAAAAGCAGCCCCTGCTGCCCAAAGAAGACTGCCGCTGCAGATCATTTCAGCAGTGGCACGCAGCCCCCACCGCCCCAAGCAGCACCCTGTCACTGCAACTCACCCAGCTTGAACAAGCGCCACACTGCCAGAACAGAACCCCATGAGAATTTGTTTTGGTGTCTGGGGGAGGGGGATATGGGGTTTGGCAGCGGATGAGTTGCAGTGGCACATTCAGTCATGTGCCACACATAACACACTTTTGTGTCACAACACAGCAGTTGAGAACCACTGGGTTAAAGAGACAAGCTTTTTAGTTTCCACAGAACTTTTTCAGGTCTGGAAAATATACTCAGTAGGACATTACTAAGTACAAGGTGGTCCAGATAGTTTAGTGTAAGTAGCTAACATATAGTTCAAGGGACCATTCGAGGTGAAGTGGCCCATTAACACCTCTGTAGTCATAAGACAAAACGGGGAGTTAGTGGGTTACAGATTGTTGTAATAAGCCATAAATCCAATATCTTTATTAAGACCATGATTTTTAGTGTCTAGCAGAAGTTACAAACCTAAGATCACAGGCTTGTCTTTTGAAAGTATTATGCAGGTTTCCTTTGAGGGTGAGGAGTGATCACTTATCTGACTCTATTTCTGACTCTCAGAAGCTGGTCCAATGAGAGAGATTATCTCACTCGCCTTCTCTCTCTAACATCCTGCGACCAACATGGTTACAACAACACATGTTTAAAGGTGAGCGTGTGTTTACAGGATCTGGTGATTTAGTTAACCTGCAGAGAGGTGCTTTTCTTCTCCTTCTCAGCACATTCCAGCTTTTGTATCCAGGAAGTCCGGAAACATTATTTTAGAGTGCTCTTAGTTTTTGTTTTTACTGACATGAAAAAAATGGATACACTGAAGAGGTGTGATACTTTAGCAGTCATAATGTTCCTAGAAATGCTTTAGCCAGACATTCCAATTGATACATAAATTACTAAATATTTCCTCTTATATGAACAAAAAAGCAGAAACCTATTTAACTTTTAAGGTCAAGTGCTGTTGATGGGAACTGCATGCATATCAGGGAAGGAGGAGACACTCTTACCAATGCACCAGACACAGCAGTTGGGACTTAATATTGACTTCAGTAAGAACAGGATCGAACTTTAAACCCATTTTCACAATCCTCTGTCTCCACTCTCACTATCCCGTGTGACAGAGTGAGGCCGGATGGGTGCAAGGAGGCCAGTGTATCAGCTCCAGAATGGTAAAAACCCTCTTAACCTCCACCTGGCTTGTAGGGATCTTATGCCAATTAGAGGCACCTGAGCCCAATCCAAGACCTATTAAAACCATACCTCTGGTGAGGAGGGTGGGGAAGACACAAGCTGTTAGAAGGCTTATGACAGCAGGGAGGTAGACCCCTCTAACGCAAGGAGTATGCCTCTCCCTGCAGGTGGAATAAGCATAACTGAGCACCAGATTGGGGGAAGGACTGACACCAACAGAGCCGCATTGCCGTAACGGCAGCCCCTCCAAGGTGGGGGGGGGGGGAAGGGAAAGATATTCCCCACTGGGTCTGGGTTTTCCAGACTTACCCATCCCCATGTGTCGGAGGGACCGAACCAAGGCTCACCCTGAATGCTCAAGGAAGAAGCTAAAAGACTCATCCTAGATGGGGCGGTTTTACCCCAGGCCTGTTTCGCCAGAGGCAGGAATCCTAACCTGACAGGATTGAGGGGGTGCCTTTCCACAAGTGGTGTTAGGAGTGGGATATTCATAGGCAAAGAGAACCACCCTGTGGCAAGGTAAATCACCCCAATTTGGATGACATACTTAAATCCCTTATGCAGGCCACGGTGGCCCAGCAGGATGCTGACTGAGCCACCCTGCAGGAGGTACTGAGCCAGCTGAAAGCCCTGATTTCTCTGGCACATAGCAACAGTAGGGTGAGACTTTCAGGGGCCAACAATTAGCTACAGAATATGACAGTGGCGGATGATGCATAGGCATACCTGAACATCTTTGAAAGGACAGCCCTGCGAGAGGCCTGGCCCCAGGGTCAGTGGGGCCAGCATCCTCTCCCCTCTTCTGTGTGGGGAGTCCCACAAAGCCTACTACGACCTGGCAACTGAGGCTTCCTCACATTATTCCCAGGGCCCAGAGATTCCATGCATGGAAGTGGCCGGACACCGAGATCACAGTTCTTCGACCTGGTCCATATAAAGTGGAAGTGTCTGTGCCCCAAGGTCCACAGAGCAGAGAAGATTTTAAGATCCTAGTCTTGGGCAGATGTATGAGAGGGCTGCCACCAGACTTACAAGGGTGAGTTAGCCAAAATGACCCCTCCTTGTATGATGATTTAGTTGCCCTCGTGAAAAAACAGCTAACAGCCAAGGAGCACTCTCAGACTACTGGGGAAGAATTGCACCAGATCAAGAGGCCAGCCACTGCCCCAAAGGCATCAGGCAAACCCGTGTAGGGAAGAAAGGAGGCTGAGGAATGGCCTGACTCTGCAAAGGGGTTTGGAGAGCTTGGGGAAGAGGGTCATGGCTTGAAGCCCGGCAGCCCAAAGAAGAGGGAGAAACCTCAATCAGGAGACAGGTGTTATGCTTGTGTGGAACTAGCACACATAGCAGCCCAGTGCCTCAATGCTGAGGAGCCCATGCAGTGTAATATGAGTGATCTTTCTGGTACATATGACCTGATCTATCTTGCGGGGGTGGCAGAGACCCCACATAGATATACGCGTCCAGTTAAGATGAACTATATAGAGACCACCACATTAGTGGACTTCAGGAGCATCGTCATGCTTGTCTTGGGAAAATTGGTGGGCCAGGACCAGCTGTCTCGGCCCAAATACAGAGGAATAACCTGTGTACATGCCACTGTCAATCAGTACCTGACAGTCCACATTAAAATTCAGGAGGACATCACGAAGGTGACTGGAGCGGTGGTTCCTGGGCTCCCATAGCCAGTCCTCATAGGCTGAGATTTTCCAGGGTTTGGGTGTCTACTTTCCATGGGTGAGTCCGAGGCAGATAGTGACCCCAGGATAGCTACTGTGGCACCAGTAGATGACCCTCGTCCAGTTTTCTCCAAATTTGCCCAAGACCTAGTCTCTGTGACTGGAAAATCATGAAGACTAAGTGAGAAAGGAAGACAGATAAAAGATCTTGACCCAGAATTAAAAGGCTGCACTCATAGGAAGGCAGTTTCATCCAGCCAGAAGGAGAGCAGCCCAAACTATTGATGAACTGAAGTTGAACCTAGTTCCACTGAGGCCAACCCTGGTGAAAAGACAGAAGCTGACTCTCCTGGAATTGAGTTCATTGGACCTGCACTTGGGAATCTTGTGGAAGACCAAGCCAATTATCCTCTCTATAACAATATTAGAAGTTGTGGAGGTCAGTGCGGTCCTAGTGGAGGAAGAGACCAAAGGCCCTAGGCCATACATCATAATCTAAAGAGATCTGTTGTATAGAGTAGTATGAGTGCAAGATCAAGAGGTAGAGCAGCTCCTGGCACCATGAGAGCACCAAAGGGCAGTGCAGGACCAAGCACATAGTCATTTGTTTGGGGGACATCTTGGGTTAGACAAGACCCTTTACTGAATATTGCAAAGATTCTTCTAGCAGGAGATCTATAAAGAGGTCCAACAATATTGCACTTTCTAACCAAAATGCCAACTCCACCACCCTGGCCTCGCTTATGTCCCCACCATCACCCCTGCCCATTGGCGAGGTTCCATTCAAGAAAGGAGCCATGAATCTGATAGGCTCACTGAGAGGTCAGCCTGTGGACATCAGTACATGCTGGGTTTTGTAAATTACACCATCAAATACCCAGAAGCCATTCCCTTACATAGCACAATGTCCAAGATGATAGCGAAGGAGTTAGTTAAAATTTTCTCTAGTGTAGGAATACCCAAAGAGATCCTGACAGATCCTATCCAAATTATGAGGGATGTGTACGTGATGCTCCACATATGTACCCTACGAACGTCAGCCTGTCATCCCCAGACTAACAAACTCTTCAAATAGGACACTGAAAAACATGGTAAGGAAGGTGGTAGGCCAAGATGGGAAGTATTAGGACACTTTACTACCTTCCCTGATGATCATGGTAAGGGAGGTTCCGTAGACGTCCATAGGATTGCCCAAGTCACTACCATGATACGGGACCACCTAGAAAAGGCACAGCAGGCCCAATGGATCTGCTACAATCACCAAGTGAGGATCCAGACATTCCAGACCAAGTGACTCAGTGATGGTGCTGATGTCCATGGCAGAAAGCAAGCTGCTGGCCAGATGTCAGGGACCATATGAAATAGTAGAGGAGCTGAGCTCTGAATAGTGGTTGGAATTTACGGACATGGTGGTTGAAATTGGAATGTGTTGGATTCCAGATGCAAAAAGAGAGGAAATTAAGACTGAGGATAAAAAGGATGCTGGAACTAGGAGTCATAGAGGAATCCCATAGTTAGAGGTTCAGTCCTGTTGTTCTGGTATCCAAGCTGGTATCCCAAATCTCCTTAGCAGCACAACCCATCACCAGAGCCTTCTATTTCCAGAGAAAGTGAGCTTAGAAAGAAGTCATCTGGTTCTTCTTGCACCATCTCCAAGAAGAGGGCTGTACGTCCTTATACTGAATCCCGAACCAGCCAAAAAAACGATACCCGCAGATCTCATGGGTCCTCCAGTGCGCATTTTGCTTGTAATTTTAAGAACCCTATGGGCACTGCCTGTCAGAGGCAAGAGCACAAGCCATGCTGTCTTTACAAAGACAGCGTCAGCACTGAAACCCTTGGTACTGACATCTTCTGAACAACCCTTTTTGGACTGTCCATCTCCCGCTAGCTCACCAGTTTCTTCAGTACCAGTCAACACCAACAGACAAGCCCTGACGGTTCTGATTACAACACTGCAGGAGTTTTGGTTTTCCAGGGACCTCATGGTGTCTGAGACCCCAGAGTCCCCTCTGCTCAATACTTGGGCCCCATTACTGAATGCATCTTGAAGCCTGGAATTAGCACTGGCACCCATGTGTTCAATTTCACCAGTATCCAGCAGAGATTCAAATTGTGACCAGGATATCCTTGGCACTCTCACCATGCTCTTTCCCTTTACCAGCCTACACCCTCACTCTGAGCCTCAGCCCCTGTAGTATTGGCAACCGTGGATCCACCCCAGTGGCAATACTGGGAAGCATGGGCGGCCTACAGGCACATCTATTGTCACCTAGCGGGAGTCTGAGAGATGCTGTCCTCTAGCCTCTGTATCCAAAGCCTCAGAATCTTGTGAGGAAACTTTTGAAGAACAGGATAGCAGATGGGAAGAAAACTGTTAGAAGGAAAAGAAGGAAAGGATCAGGTCCACCCAGGAGCTCAAGAGGGCAGGGCTATCTCTCAGTATGCTCATAGTATACTCGGCGGCCATAGTAGCTTTCTATCAGCAGATAGAGTGACAGTTGGTTTTCATCCACCGAGCTATGAAGAGATTTTGCAAGTATATTATGAACCTCTTTCTGCAACCCAGACACCTCCAATGTGGGTTCGAAATCTAGTTTTATAGATCTTTGACCCTATGGCCACTTGTTCGCTTACGTACTTGTCAATGAAGATACTGTTCCTAATGGCCGTCCCCTCGACAAGGAGACTAGGGGAGATCACAGCACTAATGGCACACCCTCCTTCACAGTATTCTTTAAAGCCAAGGTGGCTTTTAGTCCACACTCAGAGTTTATGCCCAGCTTGGCCTCGTTGCACATAAACTAATCGCCTCACCTCTCCACTGTTTACCCAAAATCTCGCTATGACAGCAGGGAGGCTATAATACATATGCTAGATGTCAGGAGGGTTTTTGCCTTTTAGTGCTTGGGAGTCACTTACAGTGGAGGACCCATAGGGACATAACTTGAAGAAGAAGAAGAAGTTACTCACCCTGTGCAGTAATGATAGTTCGTCAAGAGGTGTGTCTTTGTGGGTTCTCCACAACCTACCCTTCTTCTCCCTACTTTGGAGCTCTCAGGGGCTGTGCAGCAGAAAAGGAATTGAGGGTGATTCACCCATGCAGCACCAGTTAGTTTTAAGGCAGAGTTCAAGGGAGGGATAATGCATATGCAGGCTGAATGGACACTGTTATCAAAGATTATCGATTAAAAGCGCAGGGGTATGCGCACACCTTCATAGCTGGAAACATCTAGAAGAATCATCATTGCTGCACCAGGTGAGTGACTTTCTTTTCTTTTGATGTGATGCTATAGATTCGCTCTAACGGGCTGTAGAGTGAAAAAGACAGTAATTTAGTTTACAGTGTTGTTTATCTTCAAAGCATCTGACGAAATGGGATTTTCTCCCACGAAAGCTCATGCGATAAATAAATTTGTTAGTCTTTAAAAGTGCCACAGGACTCTGTTGTTTTTCTACAATAGACTAACATGGCTACCCCTTTGGAACATGTTTATCTTTGGAACCCATGCTGTCTTTAAATATTATAGTCTCCTAGGTGCTTGAAAATACAGCAAAATCTGTAATAAGATCTTTCATTTTTTGGATGCAGATCTTTTTTACTCCCATGGATTTTTGTTGGACCAAGTAATAAGGAGAAGTCCTCTAAGTTATAGACATCTATTTTTTTTACCAAGTTTGTTAATGACCACAAATGCATAAGTATTAAATTACATCATTTTCATATTGACTTTTCTTTGTTTATATAATTTTGTTTTCAGAAACAAAGCTTTTATTTGTTTAGTTAAATGTTTCCGTGTAACAGGTGTTATGTTTTATAGTTGGGTATGTAATATTTGAATTCACACAGCTAAATTCCAAATCTGTGTGTAATTTGTTGGGGATTCCTTCAACAGAAGACACCATGAATGTTGTCATACTGCAGACTGGTTGTCAATCAAAGCCAGGGACTCATCTGTTTTCAGCAGACAACATAGGAGTTGCAAATGAATGGAGCAGCAGTCTTAAGTCTACGAACAGCATTACAAATAACAATGGGCAGTCTGGAAATGTAAGTGTAAATACTTCTAAAAAGTTACTAATGATGATCACTGTGCCAATATATAATTGTTTTATTTAACAGACATCTCTCTTTACTATATGTATATTACAACGGAAAAGAAGCATCTCACTTAGACATTAAAAAAATCAATAAAAATCAGCCCTCACATCTGACAAGAAAGGTTTTTAATTGGTTCTAAATACAATATCTGCCTTTTAGCCACTTACCAGATTTAATATTGTTTCTTCTTGTTTCCCCTCTTTCCTTCTTTGTAGATGCAATCAGGTGACTGTAGGTACTCGGATTCTACTGTGAGGAATGTCATATAAATACGTAAATAGAATTAATTTCATCAGGGATTCCAAAAATTGGTTTTATAACAACAGAACACCATAATTTACTCAAGGTTCAGTTCTCTTTAGGAAAGATTTCATTAAAGGAAGGTCTTGTTTCACTATACCTCTGCTTTTTATTGTTTTCCATTAACAGGAAAATAAGATTGGAATTTGAATACACAACTTTTTCACTTGACATTTAGCTTTAAAGCTATCTTCAGGCTGTTCCTGGAGCCACTGTATATTTGATAGTTAAGAGACTCTGGTATGAGAGTAATGAGCACGCTGTAACTTATCCTACTCTCTCAAAGTGAGTTGAAGGGAAACATTATAGGTTCTTTATTCTGTACCATCTAGCTATACTTGGAAATGGATCTTGTTGTTAGGCAACAGTTATTTTGAGTTTGCTCTGAAGATCGGGACCACTCATCTAGCCCTTCCTACCTCTTTACTGACTTGATTTTTCTTGCTTCGTGAGCAACAAAGACCTTTCTGTAGCTCTTGAGTATATGTATGTTTATTGGTAGAACTTTCACTAACAGGCTTTTGATGAGAGTAGCTTTTTGTTTATAAGATTAAAGCAAAAACCAAATATAGGGTACATGTTTTAAAATATATTTAAAGGGCCAATAAATAGTACCTGTGTTTAAAAATCCTGAGGTCTTTCATTGATACAGGGTTTACAACTTCACACAGTTGCCTTTCAGACCAACCATAAAGATATATCTGAGTAGCTGTATAATCATTTTGCCTTAGTCCTTTGCTATGAAATCTGCTGCCATGGCTATCTCCAGAACGCTCTTCAAGGCAGTTCAAGACAGGGGGTGGGGTGGGGAGGGAATCAAGAGCATTCCTTTTCCCCCACTAGGAATGCACTTCTTTTCAGCTCAGGGACTTAATTCTCACTGGACTCCTTCGCTCAGTTCTGTTTGCTGCTGAGACTTCCAGCAGTGACCTATAAGGCACCTGCTCCCTCAAAAGTTCTTCAATCTGTTCTCACTTCCAGGTGATTGCATAAGAGTACCAGAGAGAGTCTAATGGCCATCCTGTTCACTGAGATTTATCTTCTGCTGCTAAGGGACTAAGTTACAATTCTCCCATATGCTCATACTCAATTATTTGCTGCAATTAATCTGTCCAAATTGCCACAATTTTTTACCTTTGCCATTGCCTTGATTGATTACTTAGCTGCTGTGTTCTCCACCATGCTTCCAGGATTCACCTTCTGAGTCTTAAATTTCTGCCTTCTCACCTGCTCTGCCACTCTAGTCTCTTCTTTTCCTTTTTCCACTTCTGCACTCTTGAGCTCTGTTGTGCTTTCTTTTCTACCCATTTCTCTTCCACCACTTCCATCTAACCCAATCTATTATATTTTAGGTACTGTGAAACTTTAGCCAAACAGAAAGGAGGAGAACTGACAGTAGGGTTGGAGGAGTGCTATTATTGACTGGAATACCTGAAAATCAGAGGAAGGGGAATGCCGGGAGGGAAGCTTTCCTTCTAAAACCCTCTGGCTCAAAGGTACAGAGACCATGGAAGGGAAACCTGCTCAAGCAGAGCGGAGAGACTTCTTAGGCACAGAGGCCTGAGAGAAAGGACCCCACTAGACAGGCGACGAGACTGGGGGATTCCTCAAGAAGTGGGGTCTGGAGTATGGGTAGAAGGGAACCCAAAAAGCTGAAAGGGCAGAGGGTGAAGTAGTCTAGGAGGAAGAGTTGCAGCCTCAGCACTGTCAGCAGAACATAGCTGCTGATCACAGATCTCCTGGGCTGGGACTTGGAGTAGAGGGTGGGCCTGGGTCTCTTCCCCCTCCCACACTGGGCTCTTCTGGAGTGGCCAGCATCCAGAAACAGAGGCAAGAGGGGACATTGTGTCCCACTACAAAAGGGAAAAACACAGGACCCACCAGAGCAAAGTTGGCAGTTTGCTGCAGTATTTATTGGGCAACTCCTCCCTCTCTATTTCCTTCTTGTCCGTGGCAATGTCTCTCTCAATTGTGGCCTGCTCTCATCCTTTTCCTCTTTATAGTTATAGCCATAGCCATTAGCCACTGATACCCCTACTAGCTGGCTCCAATTTAACTGCTCTTCCCTCTTACCGTAGCTCTATCTCTGCATCCCACTAAATTCCCTCTCTCTCTTCCTTCCCCCAGTGCAACCTTCATAGCACCCTCATGTCTCTTTCTTTCATCTTTCTTTAAGGCATCATCAGCAGAGGCGTCCTGCCTTCAGGCATTTGTCACTTCGAACTGCTTGCAGAGAGGAAGAATAGTCTAATAATTAGGGCACTAGCCTAGGACTTGGGAGATGCGAGTTCATTTCCCCCTCTGACACACACACCTTGTGTCACCTTGAGCAAGTCACTCAGCACTCTGAGCTTCAGCTCCACATCTGTAAATGAAGATAAAAATATTTCCTACTTTTATCAGTGTGTTACAAAGATAAATGTTTTAAAGATTATGAGATACGCATTCACTTTTGGCTGCAGCATGAACAAGCTCCCCCACTGAAAAACCGTTGCCACTCTGGTATGGCACAGCTTGCACCTTGTAAGGGCCACCTGTCATTGCTTGGATCTATTGATAAATGAACAAAAGTCCATGTTGTTGCCAGTCCAACAAATAAAGTTAATTGGAACAGTTCTCAACTCTACTCAAGCCGGAGTCTTCTAAGTCATGTCGGTTCTCATCAGCGACATTCTCCCTTCTCCCCTCACAACAGTCTGTACTTGCCTTCAATTATTGGATCACGTGGCAGCTTGCACATATGTAGTACAATGTGCATCTAAGACTCAGGCTGCTATAGTCGTGGCTGACGTCAGTGTGTTCCCTGAGCGTGCTTATGTTGGACCAAGTGGTCATAGTTCTCCCACGCATATTATCATCTGTGGGAGCTGGTGGTCTGACCCACAATCGGTGATGCAGGGCACGCCCTTCGAAGGCCTCGTTCCCTCAGTGACCCTGATGTCTGTTGCATAGGACCTCGATTGGGGCTCTCACATAGATGACAGTCTCAGCAGCACCCGGGGGGCCTGGTCACAAGCGGATCACAATCTCCATATAAATGTCAAAGAGCTTAAAACAATTTGCCTACCCTGCCAAGTATTCCTACTCTAGATAGAGGACAGAGGGATCCAGATTCTAATGGACATTGCCACCGTGATGCTTTACATCAGCAGTCAGGGAGGATCCTGTTCTTCGGACCTGTGTCAGGAGGCTACACATGTATTGGATCTCTCCAATTATAACAATTTTCATATCATGGCATCCCATCTTCCAAGGGTCAAGAACATCATGGTGGACCTTTTCGGCATGTCCTTCCTCCCTCACCGTAAGTGGTCACTCCACACTCAAGAGGGCAGTATGATCTTCCAAAGATGGGGAGTTCCCTCAGTGGGCCTCTGTATGCAGCCTGAACAAGACTTGCTGTCAGTTTTGTTCAGTCTGTGGGCTTGATGAGAGATCACCGTCTGATGCTGTTCTCCTTTTGTGGGCAAGGGTAGGATGCCTTCCCACCAATACCACAGAGCCACAAGGTCCTGTTAAAAATCAAGAGAAACAAGACACATGTGATCCTGATTGCTTCTGCATGACCACAACAGCACTGGTTCAACACATTGCTGAAACTCTCAACTGCCCTCCCACTGGAGCTCCCACACCTGTGTCATAGAACAACAGCCAACTACTCTACCGAGATGTAGTATCCCTAGACCTGACATTGTGGAGGCTGATTGAGTGACTACAAACAGACGGGTTTCTTTGTCTCAAGTCCAGGAGAGCCTGGTGGGTAGCTGGAAACACTCCACTAGAGCATCTTATTTGGCTAAATGGAAATGATTTTCCTGCTGGGCATCAAGCCAGAAGATCCTGCTTCTCCGTCCCTTAATCCAGTCAATGCTGAACTGCTTATTACATTTTAAATGCCAAGGCCTAACAATTTTATTGGTAAAGGTTCACCTAGCAGCCTTTCACTCTCCAATTCAGGGAAGTCAGGTTTTTTCTCCCCACTATATGACAGATTCCTTAAAGGCCTTTGGCCACTTTATGCCCAGGTTCATGAACTACTACCTCTCTGGGATCTGAACTTGATTCTGTCAGGCCCTACGGGGCCCTCCTTCGAGGTTCTAATGACTTGCCCTTTACTGCTCCTTTCCTGGAAAGTGGCCTTCCTGGAAGCAATTACTTCAGTGCGCATGGTTTCTGAGATAAGAGTGCTCACATCAGAACTGCCATGCGCAGTTTTCTATAAGTATAACGTCCAGATGTGGCTACACCCTACCTTCCTACTGAAGGTAGAGTCTCAGTTTTAAAACAACCATAACATATTCCTGCCAGTGTTCTGTCCCAAGCCACATAGTTCTAGTAAAGAGCATAAATGTCACATGCTCAATATTAGTTGAGCATTGGCCTTCTATATTGAAGGGATTAAACCCTTTCATAAGATCACACAGCTCTTTGTTGCAGTGGTAGAGAGGAGGAATAGCCTTCCACTTTCTTTCCAAAGAAACTCCTCACGCGTATATTCCTGCATTAAGCTCGTTCCTCCGCTGGAGACTGTCACAACCAATTCAACCAGAGTGCAGGCCTCAGTGGCGGCCTTTCTGGCACAAGTACTGATACAAGACATCTGTAAAGCTGCTACCTGGTCCTTGGTCAATACCTTCATGTCCCACTGTGCTATTATCTAGCAGGCTCAGGATGATATCAGTTTTGGAAGAACTGTGCTGCAGATAGCGTAACTGAACTCTCAGCTCTCCTCCAAAGATACTGCTGGTGGCACACCTAGAAAAGAATCAACATGAGCAAGCGCTTGGAAAAAAAGACGGTTACTCACCTTTCATGATTGTTGTTCTTCAAGATCCGTTGCTCAGATTGATTCCATCACACACACACACCCCCGTGCACTGCCATCGGATTTGATGGCAAGAAGGAACTGAGGGGGCGCAGGACTGGTGACACCTTATATTCTGCGACATAAGTCTGGGATAACAGTTACGAAAGGTACGTAACCATCTTTTTCTGCTTCACACTTGGTATAATATAAATTATATTGTGACAGAGTAATTGGCAATTAGTGAATAAGAAGGGTGTGACCGGGGCCTCCTGGGTTACCTTCCTGGACGTGCAAAAATCAGGGCAAGCTGCAAAACCGGGAGCCAAACTCCCCACACACTGATGGGTGGTACTTAAACCAGTCTCCCTATCAGTCACAACCAGGCTTCTGGTTCCCCACACCAGGTACCAAGAAGTCCATCCAAAATAGAAACAGCTCCCTTTATTGCACTCCAGCTCCTCCGGCTCCCACATAGCCGCACGGTCCCTAAAGATATAGGTTCTCCTGACCCCAAAGGGCCAGCCACAGCACACAGAACAATATAGGTTTGGATCTTACCCAAAATACCACACTGATAGCCAATCCTTTAGCAACTACAACTAAAGGTTTAATATAAGAAGAAAAGAAGCAAAATATAAGAGATGTTAAAGGGTCAAAGCAAATCACATACATACAAATGATTTAAAGTTCATGAAAAGCAGTTTGCAGGCTTGTTCCTCTGGAGTTTGCAGGCTTGTTCCTCTGGTAAACACCCAGCACCAGGGTGGGCCTCAATCCTTTGTTCAGTCTCAGAGGAATAGTTCCAGAGATGGGTGTTGGCTGTAGACTGGGGACTTGAGAGCAAGATGGAGTTGGGGTTGCTGCCTTTTATCACCTCTGGCCTTCTCCATGCTGTGTGCAGGTCTCTCCAATCAAACTGGAGCTGAGTCACATGTTTAAGTCCTAGTGGCTCAACCGGTTTTCTTCTTTATCCTGTTATCTGAGGATCTTCCTTAATAGGCCCTTAAGGAGACAATGGCCAGGTAGACATTCAGTCTGGGGAATTTCCCCAGCCTTACACAAGTTAAAATATAACAATCATATTCCTAACTTCTAATATGAATACAAATCCTACACATAAACTTTATAATCATTCCCCAGAAATTATTACCTTTCTATTGACATCAAACATGGCATAATTCCTATGGATTATAACAATTATCAAATATTCATACAAAATAACATCATAAATGGTTCCTTAAATCCTGACAGCGTCACAAAGGGATTTCTAAAGGAAAAGATGATAGTGCTTGATAGTAGGCTAGGAGCTATTTCCTCTGTTTGTTTGGTAGTATGCGGCGGGGACAACAAATAAGCATGTCTTAAAAAGTCTTGCCCTTTCAACAGAGGGGTGGACCAGAAAGCATAGTTCAGAGTATGCTAACTCTGCAGAAAAAATGGTGAAGCCATTGCAAGGTAGTTGTCCACCCTGCTGTTATAGGGGAAGGAGAAAAAAGTCTATCTTTTGCTCTTTCTATAGCAAATATGAAAATGTGTTGGGGAAAAGTTTCTTGGGCCCTTCAAAACAGACGCTTTCTGAGCTGTTGGAAGGAAAACAGCACGGGGAAATGATGTAGTTATTTGACTAAGAATAATTCTGGGAGGTAGAACTAGAGAGAGAACAAAGAGGCCCAGATTTATATACCCAGTTAGCTTTTTTGGTCTCTAGCAAATGTATTGTGTGTGTGTTTCATATTTCTCTCTCTCTC
>ML685786.1:34513-63206 GCA_007922175.1 Pelusios castaneus | reverse complement strand
CACACACACACACACACACACACACACACACAGAAAGCTCCTCTCCTAAAGAACTTCCAGCCTGAAAGACAAAATGTTAAAAGTGGGTGAAACAAACAGGTAGGGAAGAGGGAAGGGAGGACAGGCCAACAACAATTTTAGTATAAATTAATTGTGTATGCAGCTTGTAGGTATGAATTATTTTTATTTTTTATCTTTCTTTTTTTTATTGATTGGCGTGTTACAACTTTTCACCTGCCTAACCATTCTAGCTATTATCAGATGGTAGTTTTTGGTAAGCTTCTCTGCAGAGGTGAGTTTTAGGGAAGGATCTGAAGGAAGCAAAGGGTGGTGGCTTTGCAGACTTCGATGGGAAGTTTTTCCCAGGCAAACGGGCAGCCTGGAAGAAAGCAAAGATTTGTGGGAGAATCAGGCAAGTAGGTCATCAAGATGGGTGATGCAAAAGTTCATGTCAGTGTTATGTTAGGTCGGTTATGCAATGTGGGGCTAAATTGTGAAAGGCTTTGAAGGTAAGAATAGGAAGTTTGCCTTTGTGATATAGAAAAGGGAATTAATGGAGGGACTAGGATGGAGATATCGTCCACATGACAGCCAAAATGATTCTTTTCAGAAGTAGCATATTGCATAGACTTAGAGAGGTGAGTTTTGAAGTGTCAAAGCCAGAGAGGAGGAGATTTCAGTAATCAGGATGTGAGATGATCTTGGATGAAAATTTTGACAGTGACATCAGAGATGAAATGTCTCTTCTTGAGGATATTTTGAAAGGAGAAGTGGCAAGATTTAGATACTGTCTATATTTGTGAAGCAAAAGAGAGGGCTGAGGCAGTTGAAGTTGAGCTCATACTTTTGGATGACTAGGAAGGTGATGGTGCTATCTGCTGTGATAGAGAAAGGTGGTAAGAAGGAAGGGTTTGAAGAGAAATCTCAAGAGGTTAGTTATGATCATTTTGACAATAAGATGGGGGGGATTGGGCAAAGATGTCTGAAAGATATGCTGGAATATTGACTCCAACAAAGTATAGGCAGATATTTGCGTCACCAGCAAAAGACAGTAGTTTGCAGATAATATCACCCAAGAGTATAGTGGAGGAGGAGAGAAATCTGTTCCATTTCTTTTTTTAATCCCTTCACTGTTGTGGTGGATAGAAGTTTCCTAACTTTCTGCTGTAGTTATACCAGATAGATCTTATATAGAGCTACTTCTATATGCAGGGTAAGGAGGAAGACAGGACACTTCAAAAAGCAAAGGGAAGAAATTGCTGGCCATAGTAATGTTGTTTGGGAAGAAGCAGATTTAGGTTTTTTGCTCTCAGTTTTACTGATCCTTTAAAAATATGTCTAATTACATATGATTTATGTAACTAGTTAGGTGTGAGAGCATATAGTATATATTAAGCAGATTTAGTGAACAACAGCTAATCAAAATGAGTGACTTTGGAGGAGAACATATGATGAGAGAGGCTGTTGTAGGTTCAAGGGGTACTTTCAAATAGAATTTATTGTTATGTGTAGGAGAAAGAAATGAAGAGCATTCAGAAGTGAGATGAACTAAGTTTAATGTTAGGTGTAAGAAGAAGGAGAGGAGAGCTTGAGATAGAAATAGGAGTGGAGGTGTGTAATGTCCTGCAGGTAAAAACAATTAATTTTACTTGGGTAACTGATTATGCAAGACTGTTCAAACACTGAGGCTACGTACACATGACAAACTTGTCCCGCAATAAGCTGTTGCGGGACAAGGAAAGCGCTATAAATATAGCGCTTTTGTGTGTAAATACTTACTCCTTGTAGCGCAAAGGAGCCTTCACATGTCTGAACGCTCCTTTGCGCTACAAGGAGCAGTGCATGGTGGGCACCTGCCCCACCATGCACTGCCCACAGCCAGCCTTTTGGCTGGCAGTGGGCTGCCCCAGGGGTTCACTGGGCTAGGGGGCTGGCTGCAGCCCCCGCTGCCTCCTGAAGCCCAGCGGGCTTTGGGTGGCTGTGGGGGCTGCAGTGCTGAACTGCCAGCCCCCGAAGCCCAGCCACCAAGCTTGGGGAGGCGGTGGGGCATGCAGCCAGCCCCTCCACTACTTGCCAGGCTTCGGGTGGCGGCGGGGGCTGCGCGCTGAAGCGCCGCCGCCCCCGCCACCACCTAAAACCTGGCAGGTGGCAGAGGGGCCGGCTACAGCCAGCCCCCGCCACCTCCTAAAGCCACGGGCCTGAGCCAGCGGCCCCCGCGCTGAAGCACCAGCCCCCTAGCTCAGCCGCCGGGCTTCGTTGGCGGCGGGGGCTGCACGCTTCAACGCCGCAGCCTCTGCTGCCACTGAACTCCGGCAGCTGGGTTGGGGGGGCTGGCCCGAACTGGCGAGGGCAGCTGGTTCGGGCCAGTGCCCTAGCTAAGCCGCCAGGCTTCGGGTGGCAGCGGGGGCTGCGCGCTTCACTGCCGGTTGGGACTCCCCAGCCCCGGCAGCAGGCAGAGGGGCTGAAGCCGCCTGTGCTTGGGGGCTCCCGAGCAGGAACCCCCGGTCCAGGGGGCTAGTCCGTTGTCAATTTCACTGCTGGGTAGAGCAGTGAAAGTGACTTGAGAGCTCCAATGTCCCAGAGCAGCCTCAATTGGAACTCTGGGACATTTCTGGAGGCTGTTACAATCAGAAAACCTGTACACACGAGCTCTGCCGCGGAACAGCTGTTCCACGGTAAGCCTAACCACTCTTGATTTGAGTGGTTTAAGTGTTGCGGGGCAAGAGGGTGTTATCGCGCAACAGGGAAAATGCTCGTGTGTACACTGGAAGATTTATCGCACGATAAAGTGATCGTGTGTACATGGCCTTAGTCATTCTGGGTACATTATAGTAACATAATAGCAGGGCAGCAACTGTTCTGAAGGTGATACTTTTGTTCTAAACACCTACTTTCAGTCATTTGACACTGTCCAAACCAAAAAAATCTACTTTGTGCTGAAACTTCTTATTGGTTGTGGATTATTCTACGTGGAAAGTTTGAAGAAAATATATTAGTTTCCTTGAGTTAGTAGACTATAAAGAAGATGTCCTTTATACATCAAGAACTTTATTTGTATGATTTTTGGTGTACAAATACACATAATTTTAAAAAAATCTTTTGGTTTAAAAATTCAGGTTTGACTTGTATATGATGGCATGACAGTTATGTGCTCTGACCCCGTTCAAAGGAGTTTTGATTTTGCAGTTAGAGTTTTGGGCTACACACCACTTTTAGCACAGGACTTGGTGGTGATGGGGGACTTCAACTACCCCAGACATCTGTTGGGAAAACAACACAGCAAGGCATAGATTATCCAACAAGTTTTTGGAATGTATTGGAGACACTTTTTTATTTCAAAAGGTGGAGAAAGCAACTAGTGGAGAGGCCGTTTTCAATTTGATTTTGACAAACCGAGAGAAACTGGTTGAGAATTTCAAACTGAAAGGTAGCTTGGGTGAAAGAGTTAATGAAATGGTAGAGTTCATGATTCTAAGGAATCTCTCTAAGGAGAGAATATCAAAATAAAAACAATGCATTTCAAGAAGGCAGATTTTAGCACACCCAGGGAGTTGGTAGTTAGCATGTGGAAAACAACTGAAGGCAGTTAGCAGTTTTTTAAAGAGACATTATTAAGGGCAGAAGAGGAAACTTTCCACTGAGTAGGAAAGACAGGAAGTATGACAAGAGACCACCCTGACTTAACCAGATTTTCAACAATCTAAAAATAGAGTCCTACAAAAAGGGGAAACTAGGTCAAATCACAAAGGATGACTATAAACAAATAACACAGTTATGTAGGGGAAAAATCAGAAAGGCCAAGGCACAAACCGAGATCAAATTAGCTGAAGGCATAAAGGGTAACAAGAAAACGTTTTTCAAATACATTAGAAACAAGAGGAAGTCCCAGGACAGCATAGGAAAAACAGTAACAGAAAATGTATAAATGGCAGAGGAACTAAATGATTTCTTTGTTTTGGTCTTAACCAAGAAGGTTGGTGATTGGATGCCTGACGTGGGGAAGGGCAGTAAAAACTGTATAAGATCAGAAGCTAAAATAGGGAAAGAAGAAGTTGGAAATTACTTAGACAAGTTAGATATCACCAGGGCCTGATGATATGCACACTAGAGTACTCAAGGGGCTGACTCAGGAGATGTCTGAGCCATTGGCTATTATTTTTCAAAAATCTGGGAAAAATGGAAAGTTCCCAGAGGACTAGAAAAGAGCAAATATAGTTCCCACCTATGAAAAAGGAAATAAGGACTACCCCGGGAATTACAGACCAGTCAGCTTAACTTCTGTACCAGGAAAGATAACGGAGCAAATAATTAAGGAATCAGTTTGCAAATATATAGAAGAGATTAAGGTGTTAAGTGATAGTCAACATGGATTTGTCAAAACCATTGTGTCAAACCAACTTAATAGCTTTCTGTGACAGGGTAACAAGCCTTGTGGATAGAGGGGAAGCAGTAGATGTGGCATATCTATACTTCAGTAAGGCTTCTGATATGGTCGCTTATCACCTCATTAACACACTAGGGGAGTAAACCTGGATGTAGCTACTACAAGATAGGTGCAAAACTGGTTGATAACTACTCTCTAGGAAAGGTTATACAACAGTTCACAGTCATGCTAGAAGGGCATAAATAAGCGGGTACTGCAGGGATCAGTTCAATATTATCATCCATGATTTTGATAATGGCAGAGAGAGTACTCTTATAAAGTTTGCAGGCGATACCAAGCTGGGAGGAGTTGCAAGTGCTTTGGAAGATAGGATCACAATTCAAAATGATTTAAACAAACCTGTGAAATGGTCTGAGGTAAATAGGATGAAATTCAATAAGGACAAATGCAAAGTACTCCACTTAGAAAAGAACAATCAGTTGCACACATACAAAATGGACAATGACTACCTGGGAAGGAGTACTGCAGGAAGGGATCTGGGTGTCATAGTGGACCACAAGCAAAATATACCAATTTGTTAGTACAGATATATAATAAATAATGCCTGTTAGCCAAAATAAAATATAATTGGATTAAAACTACATGTTTGGCTTTACTTTCTTATAAAAGTGACAATTGTTAACAGAATAGTCAGTTTCTTGGGACTCTGTGTGTTTTGATAAGAGATTAAAATACAGCATTGCTACAGTTGTGGTTGTGGCTGCACTTTCATTTGAAGCCCTTATTTTGAGGAGTTTGTAAGTTTCTAGAAAATCTACAAAGAAGACTGAAATGGCTTGTATTTGTTCTTACACTAATAGTAAACTTTTTATGATAGTTTATTTAAGTTTACAGACATTGTTTTCCAAATTTCATGAATATTGAAGCAGGCATTGATTAGTTTGACAAATTATATGGGCATTTTAAGCATTCAGACTTGTCATGTATTCTTCAATAAGGTATGTGACAATGTGTTTGCTTGTTTAAAAAAAAGTAGATGGGCAAATAGTTGTAAATAAGTGGACATCTTTATTTTACAAGAGAATAACATCTCTCTCTTTTTTTTTTTAAAACAAGAACACACTGAATGCAATTATTCCTTTGAGTGTATGTTTCTATAGCTATTGAAATGACCACATAAGGCCAAATTAAACTCTAGACTCTGCATACACAATTCTGTTGAAGTCAGTGGAATCTCACTGGGGTTGAGTTTGCTTCTACTATAGGAGTTCTGAATTAATGTTTAGAGAAATACAGTTAGGATGATGATAGTAGTTGTAACGTTGACTTCAGTGGCAGTTGTATTTGCATATGACAGAGCTCATAGTTTCATCTTTTTGTTTTCCAGATGAAAGAACATCGGGGTTATGCTTTTTCACCAAAAAAAGCAGAATTGTAGGGCAAAATCCTCAGTCAGATCATTGATTTTAATGGAGTATTTGATTTTCAACAGCAGAGGCTCTGGTCTATAAGAACATAGGAACTGCCATTATTTGCTCAGATTCGCTGGTAATGCACAGAACAAGGCAATTTGGGAGAGTTCTAATCCTTTTGTCTTCTCGTGGCTTCTGGCAGTGAGGGGGTTAGAGTCACTCCAACATAAGATTGTATTCCTTACTATTGGTTGATAGCCATTGATGGACCTAGCTTCCATGAACTGATCTAGTTCTTTATTCACCTCAGTTATACTTTTGGCTCTCACAGCATTTTGTGGCAATGTGCTCAATAGGTTAATTGTACACTGTGTGAATGTTTGCCAGTGGAACCATTACTGTGTTTTTTCCAACTTCCAGTAATGCTTCATTAACATAGCTTTTTTCATTTAAACGTGTGTGCATGTGTGTATATATTTGTTTAAGTAGTTATATTGTTTTTTAAAATAATTTTAAAATATAACAGAGCAGAACATATTGGACAGATATTATTTTCTCTCTTCTACAGATTTCCTGTTCCTCAAGTCCAACAGTTACATCAAGCTCTGGTAGCTGTAGTTCACTGTCACCTATTGGACCCCTTAATAGGCAAAGATCATTAGCAAATGGTGCTTTGTGTTCTGAATGTAGCCCATCGGGTGTTTCTTCACCAAATTCTAGCTACGCAAAAGCACCAGGTTTTGAACGAGAGGATCAGGTATGTAAATAGCATGGATACTAGAATTACAAATAAAATCTTGAGATAGATGAATTAGAATCTACAACAAACCTTTCTTTTATTTCCTTTAACTGTCTAAATTGCATTTTGATATCTTAACCCTCCTCACTTTGGGATGGCATTTTTGCTAATACGAGCTTTAGATCTTAACAGCTTTTCATGTGAAAGGGTTAAAATGTTTAAATAGAACCATTCCAAATGTAAACGCTAAAACATTTTCTCAACCCAGTTTGAAACAGACCTAAATATATTCTTCAAATATATTCACTTTGCATAGTTTTGTTTTTTTAAATATATATGGTTGTAAGTATCAGTGCAATTGCTAGAAAAGTTAATAACAGAAAAGGGAATTTTTCCATTTAATAAGTCCTCAGTTTGATCAAAAATTTAAGACACAAATGTGTTAGATGCAACTAAAGCAGATATTTTATGTAATACTACATTGAATGTGTGATGAATATCTGATTGATTTACATCACTAGATTAGTGCACAGATTGCCTTATTAGGCTTTAAGGCATTCTGTTTGGTTTTTTAGTTAATGGATAACTTCCTTGGTAAGTTTGTAGGATTCATTTTTGCTGCAAAATATTCCTCATCAGAGGCTTGATCCTATTCCTATTAAAATCAGTGGATAGACACGCACAGACTTCAGTAGGAATTAGATTGATTCTACTATAAATAGTCATAGAGTACAAGGCCAAAAGGGATCACCAAATCATACAGTCTGACCCCCCGTATATCCCTGGAGGTGAGCACCACCCACTACCTTCATGCTAAACAAAACAACCAAAATTTTATCAAACTATTACATCCCTCAGAAGGCTAGATTATTATGTGCCACAAGCAGAGTTTAGGAGGGATTTTGGTGGACCAGTCGCCAAGGCTCCCACAGTGGTAGGAAAACTATTAAGATATACCTTATCTAATCCTGACAAGTGATCTGCCTCCATTCTCTGCAGAGGAAGATGAAAACCCCCCACAGTCACTGCCAAATTGACTTGGAGGGAAATTCCTTCCCAGGCTCACGTAAGGCTATCAGACCATGAAATGTGAGCAAGAACCAGGCAGCAAACCAAGCACCTGGGAGAGAATTCTTGGTGTTGTCTCAGAGCCTTGCCTTTCCCTGTCTGATGTCCCATCATGCCATCCCTGATGCTTCAGGAGGAGATTAAAAAAAATGCGAGGGGAAGGAGGAGAGCAGAAATCCTTCCCTAACTCTGGTAGGTAGCTGGATAAAACCCTGAAGCATGAACCTTTTAGGAACATAAGACATAAATTGGAAGTAATCCCTGGGGTTGCTGAGTGCTGCCCCCTACCAATATAACTCATAGACTCAAAGACTTTAAGGTCAGAAGGGACCAGTACGATCATCTAGTCTGACCTCCTGCAAAATTCAGGCTTCAAGACCTCACCCACCCACTCCAGCAATAGGCCACCAACCTATGACTGAGTTATTTACCTCCTTAAATCATGATTTAAGGACTTTAAGATACAGAGAATTCACTGGTAGGTGAACCATGCCCTGTGCTACAGAGGAAGGTGAAAAACCCCCAGAACCCAGGCCAATCAGCCCTGGGGGAAAATTCCTTCCCGGCCCCAAATATGGCGATCAGTTAAACCCTGAGCATGTGGGCAAGTCTCAACAGCCAGTTACCCAAGAAACAATTCTCTATAATAACTCAGAACCCAGCCCATGTACTCTCCTAACATCATTGCTCAGCTTCCTATCCTTGAAGAAAGTGATGTAAGTGTCCAGCAGGCCAACTTACAGAAAATGAATGAAGTTTTATTTAGGAAAAAGATTAGTTTCTTACATGAAAAATTGTCAGGAATGGAACAAGTTTACAGTGGAAAAACTAATTGCAAAGGAAATGTCATTGTTGACAGATTATCTATCATCTAGGTGTATAGCTGCCATTTATTGAATGCACGTAAGAAACCCATTCTCCTTCGAGTGATTGCTCACATCATTCCCAATTAGGTGTGCGCACGCTGTGCGTGCAGCCATCAGAAGACTTTTCCCTAGCAACTCCCGGAGGGTCGGCGATGGAGCCTCCTGGAGTCATAAGTCTATAAGCCTCCATGTAAGGGCTCACCAACTCTCCCCTTCCTCAGTTCCTTCTTTCCACTGTGACAGGTAGGTCAAAATCCAGACTTCTTGCTCAGCAGGAATTCTCTCCCTAGCTTTGTTCTGTAAATAGTTTAGCTAGAATAGTTCCAGAGGGGTAGTCATGTTAGTCTGTTGCAGAGAAACAAACAGAGCCCTGTGGCACTTTCAGACTATGTCTACACTTACAAAAGCTAATTCGAACTAATTTTAGTTAATTCGAATTAACTTAATTCGAACTAGCATGGCTCCACTAGAATGCTAGTTCAATCTAGCCATGGCCATGCAGGGCACTTGCTTAGTTCGAATTAGTCAGTTGCAGGAAGGTCAATCTGCCAATTAGTTTGAACTAAGCAATTAGTTCGAACTAACATGGCCACATTGGGGTAGTTCAAACTAGGCAGTTAGTTCGAACTAACATGGCCACATTGGATTAGTTCGAACTAACTAGTTCAAATTAACCGTTAATTTGAACTAAGCAATAGAATTTATTAGTTTGAATTAAGGAAGCCCTTAATTCAAACTAATGAAAGCCTAGTGTGGCCAAGGCTTAAGTTAGTTCGAATTAAGCATCCTTAATTCGAACTAACTTGCAAGTGTAGACATAGCCTTAAAGACTAACAGATTTATTTATCACATGAGCTTTCATGGGAGAAAATCCCACTTTGTCAGATGCTTTGAAGATGGGAAACTTAAGCCTCTGACGAAGTGAGATTTTAAAAGTGCCACAGGACTCTGTTAGTTAGAATAGTGTCAGGTAAACAAACCTCTTAAGGTGGTTCCTTGTTTTCACCAGGGACCAGGGCATAGCTCGGTCCGCTGGGTTTAAACCATATTTGGACCCTAAAAAGTCCATGCCAAGGAGTGACCCCACGCCACCAGCCTAAAGTGCCTTGGAGAAGAGAACCAGAAGGACAGGTGTAAGATTTGTAAGAGCTTTCACCCCCGCACTCAGAAGGAGAGGAGCCAGAAACTGAAATTCCTCCTTATGGAGGCAGCGCTTAGACCAGGGGTCCTCAAACTTTTTAAACAGGGGGCCAGTTCACGGTCCCTCAGACTGTTGGGGGGCCGTATTATAATTAGAAAAAAACGTGAACGCGTAGCTATCACGTCTGCTGCTGGCCTGTGTTTCTGGGTACTGGGTGGCAGGCAGTAATGCATCCACACACTTTTTGTTGGTGCTGTGGGCTCCGGCCAGGCCCAGAGTGTGGGACTGACCGATGTTAGCCTGCTGGCCTGCTGTTGTGTACACAACTAGTAGCCAATGTTCCCTCTAGGTTTGGTGGCTTGTGTGCAAAATTTTCAAGCCGTGTGAAAAACTTTTTCAGAATAAATTTTGGGGAAAACTCACAAGACAGAAATTATAGGCATTAATTGAAGATAAAGTGATTGTAAATAGAATTAATTAATTGTGTTTAATTTAATTGGAATGAATTTGGAATTGAAATCTAATTTTAAGAAAGGTTTTTATTTAAAATTAATTTTTAAAAAGTTTTAAAAAAGAAGGGAGAGAAAGAAAAAAGAGAAGGTAGGAGGAGAAAAAGAAAAAAAGAAAGAAAGGAAGGAAGCAAAGACAGAAAGAGCAGGAAGGAAGGAAGACAAAGAAGAGAAAAAGAAAAAAAGGAAAGGAAGACGAAGAGAAAGAAGAGAAAGAAAGGCAGGGAAGAGAAAGGAAGGCAGGGAAGAGGAAGACAAAGAAGAGAAAAAGAAAAAAAGGAAAGGAAGAAAGAAGAGAAAGGAAGGCAGGGAAGAGGAAGACAAAGAAGAGAAAAAGAAAAAAGGAAAGGAAGAAAGAAGAGAAAGGAAGGCAGGGAAGAGGAAGACAGAAGAGAAAAAGAAAAAAAGGAAAGGAAGAAAGAAAGAAGAGAAAGGAAGGCAGGGAAGAGGAAGACAAAGAAGAGAAAAAGAAAAAAGGAAAGGAAGAGAAAGAAGAGAAAGAAAGGCAGGGAAGAGAAAGGAAGGCAGGGAAGAGGAAGACAGAAGAGAAAAAGAAAAAAAGGAAAGGAAGAAAGAAAGAAGAGAAAGGAAGGAAAGGAAGAGGAAGAGAAAGAAAGGCAGGGAAGAGGAAGACAAAGAAGAGAAAAAGAAAAAAAAGGAAAGGAAGAAAGAAGAGAAAGGAAGGCAGAGAAGAGGAAGGAAGGCAGAGGAGAGGAAGACAAAGAAGAGAAAAAGAAAAAAGGAAAGGAAGAAAGAAGAGAAAGGAAGGCAGGGAAGAGGAAGACAAAGAAGAGAAAAAGAAAAAAAGGAAAGGAAGAAAGAAGAGAAAGGAAGGCAGAGAAGAGGAAGGAAGGCAGGGGAGAGGAAGACAAAGAAGAGGGAAAAAAGGAAAGGAAGGAAAGGAAGAGGAAGAGAAAGGAAGCAGCCCCGGGGGTCTGGAGGGGGCGGTGGGGGCTGCCGGCCTGCGCGGGGGTCCCTCCTTGTCCCCACCCCCACCCCTCTAACCCGGCCTGTCTCCTTGTCCCAACCCCCACCCCTCTCCAGGCCTCCCTCCAGCCCCCTTACCTGGCCGGGGGCTGGGAACTACAGGGACGGCCGGCAGAGCTGCTGCCGGCCAGTCCGCTCCCGCCCTGAGCACGCTGTATCTGCGCATGCTCAGGGCGGGAGATTTGAATCTCCCAGCCCCGCCGCAGCCTGCACAGCTGGGAGGGAGCACCGGCGGGGACCGAACGCGGCCCCGGCAGGGCAGACAGACCCCGGCAATGGAGCCTGATCCTGGCCCCGTGCCGGGAGGCCGACGCTGTCGGCAGAGCGGGGCGGGGTCGGCTTTGCGCCGGGAAGTCGAGGCGGCCGGTGGGTGGGAGACCGGCAGCCTGCCCTGGCCGCGGCCACCCCGCTGCCCCAGACGCATGGGGCAGGCCACAGCAGGGGCGGGGGCCGGATAAATAACCTTGGCGGGCCGTATCCGGCCCGCGGGCCGTAGTTTGAGGACCCCTGGCTTAGACCCTCTCTGAGCCGGCACCGCACTCCAAGCCAGCACCGGTGAAAATCACCCAGGCGTTGACTCGCGAACCGGCACCCAAGAAAGACTTGGGTGCCAAGGATTCACAGCACCACAAGGACTCTTTTGCTTCAAAACCTCACCCTCTGCATCATTCCCATTCTCCAGTGCAGAAGAGGAAACACAAATCTGATAGAGGCAATCGCCCTCCCCTAAGAAGGGAAGTAAGGACTCCAGTGCTGTGAGACCCGTGCTGGGCCATGTTAGCACTGCTGCCTCGTCAGCTCTGCCGTTGACTCCAGCCCCAGAGAAGGGTGCATTGAGTCGGGCACTGCATTACCAGGAGCAGACATTGAAGATGTGGGGGATATCCACTCTACCTCCACGCCAGAAACATATGAGGCAGCTAGAGACCTCATTGAGAGCACAGAGCCTTACCAGATGTCTATCCCACCACACCAGCCTCTGGCACTATATAAGGTAGTACCATCACTGGGCAAGCCGACACCAATGACTCAGTGCCCTCCCTCTCGGCACCGTTCACCAGCATCGCCCTAATACCTGCACAGCACATCAGCATCGGAGTCCAAGGCTGAGTCTTTAGCCTCTCATGGGAATCGACACCAGTCGGGAGGCACTCAAGGAACAGAACGGGCTCCGTACCCGTTCTCGGCACCATGGCCTCTTTGGTGGTAAAACCTAACCCAGTGGCCTTTCTGGACCCCATGGGCCTTCCATCAAGCCCAAAGCTCCCAATCTACCCACTCATTTTCTGTGGCTTTGGGAAGTAGATGCCACTACGATAGATCAGAGATGGCCTCCTGACCCAACAACTCCACTGACCATGATGTGGTTCGGGACTGCGGCTCGGCACGCAGAGATACCCCTGCTGCCACCGAGATTGTCATGTCCAGCATTGTGGAAGCACAGCCAGTCCCCATGGCAACACATGCTACCCTGGATGAGGAGCTGCTGAACACCCCACCAAGGGATTCATCCTTATCGTCTCCTGACAAAGCAGTCGTGGGAACCTCTACTGCTTCCCCAATGGAGGATAGTAGAGCTTATCAAGAACTCCTTAAAAGAGTAGCCCAAAAATTTTGGCATCCAGGTGGAAGAGGTTAATGAAACTACCTCTGACCCCCTGACAGACATCTTGTCACCAATGGGACCCTCAAGGGGTATGTTTCCCCTGATTAAAACTATTGATTCAACCACCAAGGCCATTTGGCAAACCCCAGCCTCCCCACGGTGGCAAATAGAATGAAAGGTCTCCCAGTCTCTTCCCAAACAATATTCTCTTGGATCACCTCATGTATAAAGACTTGATATGAACTGGTTAATAAACCTGCCCCGATAGCTCACTCAACTAGAGCCCAGGCTACCTCCACAGCCTTTGCCACTCAAGTCCCTATTCAAGGCATTTACAGAGCGGCAACGTGGTCTTCCATCCATATTTTTGCAGTCCACTATGCCATCACCCAGCAAGCCATGGATGATGCAGCAGTGGGCAGAGCTATTCTAAGATCAGTGCTCCACTGAACTCCGACGCCACCTCTGGTGAGTTTGGAAATCACCTAATTGGAATTGACATGAGCAGTCACTCAAAGGAGAAAAGATGGTTACTAACCTTTTTGTAAACTGTCATTCTTCGAGATGTGGTGCTCACGTCTATTCCAAACCCACCCACCTGCCCCTCTGTCAGATCCTTAGAGAAGAAAGGGGGAGGGTCGGTGAGCCTTTATAAGAAGGCTTATAGACACGCGACTCCAGGGGGCTCTGTCGCCGACCCTCAAGGGATTGCTAGGGAAAAGTCTTCCAACAGCCATGCACACAGCGTGCATAGACCTAATTGGAATAGACATGAGCAACACATCTTGAAGAACAACAGTTTACAAAAAGGTTAGTAACTGGCTTTTCTCTGGCATCCAAACCCACTTGATTATATGTTAAGCTTATAATAAATACAGGGTGTTCCTGTCATGTGTTTTGTTCAGATATGTGATGTTTACCACAAAGTTCTGCCGTCTTTGTTACTTCAAAATACCAAACAGTGTTACCATGTCTTCTCCTTGCCCTCACCACCTCTTGACTTCAGTACTACACTAGCTTTGTCATTCACCAAAGAAGCTACTTGCTCAGCTTTGTGTTTGCTAAACAATACTTCATCAGTTCTATTGATTTCTGAGTTCCCTCTAATCAGCACCTCATCTCCTACATCAGCCATCTGTCTCTATTCTTCATTGCTCTGCTTGGCCATTCTGTCACTTTTGATCCATCAGAATTTACAGAATGGGAGACTTTCTCCTGGGATGTGGTGACTCTGAAAAAGATATGGGCTCTGTGGTGGATAAACTGCTGAATGTGACTTCCCAGTAGCATGCTATGGCCAAAATGCTAATGCAATCCCGGGATGCATAAACAAGGAATATCAGGTAGAAGTAGGGAGATTATATTACTTCTGTATTTGGCACTAGTGAGACCACTGCTGGAATACTGTGTCTCATTCTGGTGAACACAATTCAAGAAGGATGTTGTAAATTAGAGAGGAGTCAGAAAAAGAGTCATGAAAATGGTGAAGGATTAGAAAACATGCCTTACAGTGAGACACTCAGAGTTCAATCTATTTATCTTAACAAAGAGGAAGTTAAAGGGCGACTTGCTTATAATCTACAAGCAGTGCTTTTTTGTTTGTTTGTTTGTTTGTTTGTTTTTAAAAAAAGGTGTCGGTACTCATGTCTTGATAGTACATTTGAAAAATGCCTCTCCCACCCCTCTTCTTCCAGCAGCGCACTCCTTTTCCTTTCTGACCCCACCCCCTCCCAGCTGGGCAGAAGGGCTGCCAAAAAAGGTGCCGGTACGCCATACCCCTGTGTACCATCACAAAAAAAGCACTGTATACAAGTATCTGTGAGGGTGCAAATATTTAACAATAGTCTCTTCAATCCAGCAGAGAAAGGTACAACACAATCTAATAGCTAGAAGTTGAAACTAGACAAATTCAGACTGGAAACAGCGTATATACATTAACTCTGAGAGTAATTAACCACTGGAACAGTTTACCAAAATTTTTATGGATTCTCCATCACTGACCATTTTAAAATCAATATTGGATGTTTTCCTCAAAGTGATGCTCTAGGAATTATTTTGGGATAGTTATGGCCTGTGTTATACAGGAAGTCATGTTAGAAGATGGTTCAAATTAGTTCCTTCTGGCCTTGGATTCTACAACTTGGCCCTTGCTTGTTCCTTTCCTCTCCACTGCTTCACTGACTTGAATCCTTTTGCCCCCTTTCCCCACAGCATAGTCTATCCCCAACTTCCCCAAGTCTCCATTTCCTTAACACCTGCTGCTGGGCTGCCTTACTTTTCTAGAAGAAGGCCATGACATAATGGACTTCTTTGTGGTTATGGAATTACTTTGATGATGTTCTTTGCTTCTTATGGATAGTGCTGTCTTATAAGGTTCTTTTAGCTGATCAAGTGTTGGCTTAATGACTCTGCATGGCATAAACCTTTTAATTTGTTAACCACATCCCATGAAGACAACTTAACTTATAAAAGCAACTCTGTTTGTTATACTTTGCTTAGGTTCTGATAGTAACATTAATATGTTCATGATGGCAATGTTAGTAAGATTGCGATGGCACAATTAAATAGGATGCAGCCAAAATGTTTTCAGCTCACTTACACAGCTATTATTTTATTGAATCTATTTCCACAGCCAAACACAGATTGACAAATACATACAGAAGATTAGGAGGAGGAAGAAGGAAAGGTGATCATCTGTGGGCAAATGGTTGTAGGGTTATTCAATCGGGCCAAAGCTAACACCCATTCTTAGCCAGGCAGGTACACTCTTGTCCATTAGTATTCAGTTAAGCTGTACACAGAAATCTGGAGGCAGAATTTGTTTGACAGAAGAAGTTTTACATGCTTTTTCCCAGTGTTAGGATCAGGTAAAACAGGGACCATATCCAAGACGATCAGGGCTTACCTCTCTGTGTAAGATTGAAATGGCAGAGTTGTGATTGGTTTATTCCAGACGGTAAGATACAGCTGCTGTTGGCTCTGCATTAAGTATTTATATTAACATCTGTTCATCAATCTAATATTTTACTGAGGTTTTTTCTTTTTCCCAGGTGAAACTGAAAAGCCTGCCAGCAGAGAATTATCAGAAAATAAGTGAACAAGACAATAAGCAGGTACCTGTGTCTCCCTTTTTTGTTAATTACTTACCTAGCCTCAAATATGTCTGGCATTTTACAGAATTAATACAGTCTAAAAAGTGTACAATAGATGGTGCATACTCTGTGGAAGTGGGAGAAAAACTGAAGCAATGTGATCATGCTGTCGATTAGAGAATGTGTGTAGAAAGCTACACAGGTTCTGATTTGGTGGTTTGTCTTTTAATCCTGTGGGACTGTGTATTTTTATGAGATTTCTTGAATAAGTGGGATTTGAGAGGGGAAGACATGGAATGAATGAAGTTTGGGCTAAACACAAGTTATAGTGGAATCAAAAGGAGAAGAATGCAGATAATTAGAGAGGAACAGCTAGGTTATTGAAGAACTTGGAAGTCATGAGTAAAAAACTTCATTATTTGTTTTGGGACGTGATTTAGAACCAGTGAAGGGAAGGGTCATGTGGTCCTGTGTAAGGTAGAAGATTTTAACAGCAGAGTTTTGAATGAATTGAATTTTGGAATGGAAAACTGAGTGTCCAGAAGACCAGATGTGGGGAGAAGATGCGGTAGTGTAGGCACAAGTCAGGGTCTGGACAAGAGCCCTCCCTTATCAGAGGAGTGGGCAGATTGTGGAGTTAGATTGTGGAGCTAAAACCAGCTGGAATTAAAGAATAGTACTATATCTATATCAGAGTTGAAAATTCAGCCAACTTTCACATTTGTGGAACTAGAAGGCTGATGGAGTCACTGACAGTCACGGAGATAGGAGACCGTGGAGGAAGGATTTAGAAAGGAAGAGGATGTGGTCACTTCTGAACAATCTGAATTTCTGCTAGCAGTGGGGGCATCTAGGTGATGTGGGCTCACATCAAGGGTTGAGCTCAGATGGAAAAATTCATAAGGACCCCCTAGCAGAAAAAATTAAGGACAAATGTCTGGAGAACAGCAGCTGAGAGTAGGAGTGGCCATTTAAATAGATGCTGAAGGAGGAGTCATGAAGTGGTAGAAGAATCAGAAAGATGCATGGCCGCTAAAGCTAAGGCAGAAAGGAATTATTAGTTATGTCACTGACCATGTAGAGGTCAAGAAGAAACAGAAAAGAAGCTTTGAGGACTGTTCACCTTGGCACCTGGTGACCTGGGCAAAAGTGCTTAAATAAGGGTGAGAGGCCAGCTACATTGTATGGGATCAAGATGAGAGTGGACAGATGTTAAGGCTTTAGGAGAAGGCACGGCTCTCAAGGAGATGGGCAAGAAAGGAAAGGAAGGCAATAAAGTTGGTAGTTAGAGAGGCGAGTGGGGGTCAACAGGACCTTGTGAGGATGGAGGGAGAGGACAAGGGAGATTAGGAAACAGGATGGGATAGCAACATGAAAGGAGATTGAGCTAAAGACTTGAATAGGGTGACATTTCAAACTCAGACAGGGCTGAAGGGGGGAAAAAAGAGGCATGGGAGGAAGCTAACGCTGGATGGTGCTCGTTCTTCAAGTGCTTGCTCATGTTGCCACTATATGGTCTTCAGTACCTAAATTTATGTCACACTATGCCATCACTCAGTAGACCCAGGATGATGCGGTACTTGGCAGAACAGTGTTACACATGTCACACCTATGAACTCCTCCCCGCCTTTGGGGATACTGCTGATAAATCACCCAATTAGGAATGCACATGGGCAAGCACTTGAAGAAGAAAGAATGGTTACTTACCTCGTAACCGCTGTTCTTTGAGAGTTGTTGCTCATGTCCATTCCACAATTCACCCTTCTTCCCCTCAGTTGGAGTTCCAGCAAGAAGAAACGGAATGAGGGGTGGGGGCAATGCCTTATATATGGGTGCATATGTGTGCCACTGCAGATTGCACTAAACCCGGCCCGACAGGTACACGGGGGAGGATAAACTTCCAGATACCAGTGCATGTGGTACGCACACACAGCTAATTGGGAAAGGACATGAGCAACACATCTCAGAGAAAAAGAGCTACAAGGTTTGGGGGGGGGGGGTTTTCCTCTACGCACTAATTTGTGAGAGCCTATGCAGCAAGGGGATGGGATGGAAAAGGAAGAGACTCTGTGGAAAGGGTCCAAAGTAAAGAAGTGCCATGATTGTAAAAGTGAGTACTTCACTTGGGAGAAAGAAGTGAATTTGTTTGGTGAGTAATGTGACTATGATGACTGAGGAAAGGAACAAGCCTGCATGGTCTCTGGATTTTCTCCAGAGATATTGTCGGTGTGGGAGTGGAGAAACCAATTTGCAGGAATGAGCTAAGGCTGAGGATCAGAAAAGGGGTGGGGGAGGAGGGGTGGAAGACTTCACCTGTGGATGAAAGTGTGTAGTTATTGGTAGAGACCCTGGTTTCAACTAAAAAGAGCGATTGAAATATCCTCCTGTGTGTGAAGTGGCTTTGAAGGGTTTTTTTGGTTTGGTTTGGTTTTTTTAATAGCCACATTTTCTACACATCCATAATCTAGGCCCAGATCCAGTTGACTGCAGGGGACAACTAATGAAAACCAGGAAACAGGTGTGAGGGTCAAAGGTTCAAAATTAGGGACTCTGAAGGGGACACCGAGCAGAGAACCCCAGACAGCGCCCACTGTTCGCGAAAGGTGTTGAGGGAGCCAGCGGATGCTGCCCAGAGGAACTCTGCCTGGATTCGTAAACGGACCAGGGACCGCAAGTAGGCCCCACAGTCACAGAGACCCCCCTCAGCCAACCTCCTCTCCCTGTTTTGTAAATGGCAACCTTAGTATAGGCCAGGAGGAGGTTGGCGAGGAGGTCCCGTGACTTTGTGGGGCCACAGTTGGGGAGTGCATGTAAAAACAGTTGTGGGGAGAAGTGCAGCCAGAATCTTAGTAAGAGGTTCTGGAGGAGCCAGAAAAGGGACTGCAGCCTGGTGCATTCCGGATATGCATGCGCCAGGGTCTCCCTCACACCGCAGAAGGGGCAGGTGTTGGGGTGAAAGGGTCCGGGGAGTACTAAAAGGCCAATATATGAGCCCCAGGCTCAGCAAGTCCCTTTTCCTCTGGTAGCTGATCAGGGGTTACTCCTATTTAATTTGCACACCTGGAGCTAATCAAGGCCCTAGCAAGGACTTGTTAAAAGCCTTCCCTCCAGAGAGAGGGCATGGCTGGAGTGTGAGGATAGCTATCAGATTGTGTGTGAGGACTCGGAGGCAAGACACTAGAAGGCAGACAGATCTAGGAGAAGGAACAGAACCCTGCAGGTACTAAGACTGGGTGAAGTTAAAACCCCTGCCTGAAGAGGCAAAGGCTGAGAGAAACAGACTATGCCAGAAGGGGAAGATTTAACTGGCCACTACCATACACAGTGGGATTGTCAGAGGCTGAGAGCGTCCCTTAGCAAGGAGCAGAGTCCAGACATTGTCAAGGGGCATGGGAAAGTAAGCCAGGAAACATAGCTGGCTTCCTGAAGCAGCAGAGCGTGGCTGCAGCTTGTAGGCTCCCTGGGTTGGGACCTGGAGTTGAGGATGGGACTGAATCCCACCCCCCGTTTCCACCTCCACTGGCCATCCACTGGAGGGACAAGAGCCCCAGCAAGGAGGCAAGGGCCTATGAAAACCAAAACAGTACTGGGAGCCAGCAGAGACCAGGCATCTTAGAGAGACTGTATTACCCTCAATCAGCCCTAGAAGGGGGAAGAACACTCACAGGTGAAGCAGTTTTCTGGCGTATGGCTAGAAGGCAGTGCTGGATCCACCAAGGTAGGGGAGGAGCTTTCTCATAATAGAAATAGTAATACTTAGCTCATTCTTAATATTTTCCTTTAAATTCTTTTTAAAATAATTTAACTTCCTTATAATTGCTAGAGACTATATGAAATACTATTACATAAATAAGAAACTGCTGCAAATAAAAGAAAATGAGCTCATGCCCTCAGTCACAATCTGTTGGATGTTTGAAACTGGAGTACCTTAATGTATCTTGGAACTTTTAGTTTGCTGTTGCAATGTCCACATGGGACCTTGCAGGCAAGCTGGTGGATTGTAGAGTCCCACCCTGGTTTGCTGTGCTGTGGAGTAACATCACATGTAGACAAGCCCTGAAGCAGTTTTGTGAAAGGTGTATAATAAGCTTCCATGAAAAAAAACCCTCCAGTCTCTTAACCAGGGAAAGAATTAACTACCCAAACAAAACTACAGTAAAAACACTTGATGAAATTATGGCTGCTTTGTTTTCAACTGTGCTGCTCCCTGGAAGTGTTTGTGCATTTGTTGTGTACCTGCCATTTAGTGCAAACTGATGCAGCCCAAAAAAATTTGCACTTCAAACATCTCTTCAAGAACAAGAGATAAGTCATCTTTGGCAGACGTGGTGTGGCATTATCCAGAGAGAGGGCAAAGGAAACACCCAATGTCTCTTTGCAGGCTGGCATAGCATATAAAGTGTTCTTCGGAAAAGCTGTAGCCCACACAGAGATGCCAAATACTTCTTTATTCACAGTCATGAGATTAGATGAGATTCATAATAATCATGCACTGTGTATACATATTTCCAGGGGGGTAGTAGCCGTGTTAGTCATAATACAGCAAAAACAATGAGAGTCCTGTGGAACCTTATAGACTAACAGATTTCTTCGGGCATAAGCTTTCGTGGGCTGTAACCCACTTTGTCACTTCATGCATCTGACGAAGTGGGTTATAGCCCACGAAAGCTTATGCCAGAAGAAATCTGTTAGTCTATAAGGTGCCACAGGACTCTCATTTTCTGTATACATATATCACTAAACCACTCACTAATCGCCCAAAATCCTATCTCAGGACAAGCTGGGCTCAGTGTGCAACCTGGGAAGGATTTTTTGGAGATAGTCTCCTCATTGCTTATTTCAAAATCCTGGTAACGATTATAGAGGGGATATCCTCAGAAGATTATAGGAACGTGTGCTCTGGGCACAGGATTGACCATTAAAATGGGAGCAGACCCTTAGCTAGATGTCACATAACATGCAAAGGACGGTAAAAAAGAGAGAGGTTTAATATTTTTTACTATCATTTATATACAGCAGACTATGAACACAGCTTTTAATAATTCTTGTTTCTCTTCAGAGGAATGTGACTTAGTGGATGGAGCACTGGACTGAGATTCAGGAGACTTGGCTCTATTCCAGGCTCTGCCACTAGCCGGCTGGGTAACCCTGGACATGCCATATCATCTCTGTCTGTCTCAGTTTGTCTATCTGTAGAATGGAGATAGTGACACTGACCTGCTTTGGAAAGTGCTTTGAGATCTGCAGATGAAAATGCTATATAAGAACTTTATAGTTATTGTTTATTTTATTTATTAATTTATTATAAAACATAGCAAGACCCATTGTCTGCCCCAACAAGCTTCTAGTCTGAATGAGTCAAGTCACAAGACAGGAATTGAGGTAAGGAAAGGTGTGGAGATAAAACTGATGGGGTTAAAAAGCAAGATAGGAAAGATTCCTAGAGGGAAGTGAGGTTTAGGTAGAATGTTTGATAGATAACAAGTAGTGGCATGAAAAAAAGATACAAAGCTAAGAAAAGGCAATAAAAAGAATAGCAGGGAGAGAGGAGTATAGGCAGAAAAGGAAGGTCGTAGTGAGATAAGGGGATTCAAAGAATATGGCAAAATTGATTCTACACTTGAGGCAAGAATTGTGGGGTTAAATTCTGTGATGTTTGTTATTCAGGAGGTCAAACCAGATTATCACAATGGGCCCTTGTGGCCTTAAAATATATAAAAGTAACATTTGAACATTGTCAAAAAGAAGAAAAAAGAAAAAAATGGACAGAAACTAATAAGGAAACAGGGAAGGTGGGTTTGTGATTTCGTGACAGAATCCAGACTAGATAGCTAGCTGTATTGATACAGGGTTTTTTAGTACCCCTGAAGGTGAACCTACAGTATAGTCTGGCTCCAGAACCTCAGTTTATTCTCCAGTTCCTCCACCACTTAGATGCCAAACAGGTGCCACTCATTCCACAGTAGTGGGTTTCATATAAGAAACTAGATAAACAATAATAAATATTTAACATTTATAAAGCTGTTTAATATTTAAAGCCCTGGAGAAACAGTAGCATAGCTGGTTTCTTTATACTGAGGCTAAGTCTACGCAGACAGTGGCAGATTTGCTGCCACCTTCCTGGTTCGATTGAGCAGTCAGTCAAGACCCGCTCAATCGATCTGGAATCCAGTTTAGTAACTCCAGCCCCATAAGAAGAGTAGTACTGAGTCAAAGGGACAGCATTAAGTGAGTGTTAGAGCGTCAAAGGGAGATACAACACGTTACTTTACGTAGCTTATATATCTCCCTTTGAATGCTGCTGAAAACAGTGACAAGTGTAGACAGGGCCTGAATTTTGCACCTTTAAAGTGCTGAATATGATGTTACCACTTTTGACCAAAAATTTTGGATGGCCAAAAATTTGGAATCTTTGTAGGTTGTTCCAGCTAGGAGGAAAGTTAGTATTTGGTATTTGATTCAATTTTGAATATTTACAAAAAATGTACAAAGTCTTGTTTCCTTCAACACAGTAGGAAGCAGTCAACAGGAGACGGTTCCTTTTGTTTGCTGTTCAGTGCTTGTCTTTCCAGCCAGCACTCTGCACCCAGCAACCTTTTTTTCTCTGAGCATTCTCTCAGAACTACTTTACCAGCCTGCTGTAACTGGCTGCTTGGCTTTGTCTCATTGCTTCCACTTGTGCTGTTTCTCAGTCATGTTCTCAAAGCCCACGCCCTAGCATTTTAAATTTGGTGGGCCACATGATTCAGCTTCAGCTCAGCTTTGTCATGAACCTCTGTTTCTGGGTGCTACTGTTAGTGTTCCAGCCATCTGATTACAATGGCTTCTTTACACGCAAACTGTGGCCGCGTCTGAGCTGGTGATGACAAGCTTTGACTCAATCCATAACAATAGTAATAGAAGTGCTAGTGACTGTTATAGTAGTGGTCGCTTGATTATTCTTCTTATAAACCCTGTTTCCATTTTCCTCTAATTTTCTGATACTTCCCCTCTCTGGTTGAAATTTTCTAGATCTTTTCTCTCCCTAAAGATAATCTTTTTAAGATGTGCTGAAAACAAAGTAGTATCTAGGTCAGGCCTCGACAAACCCCAGACGCCAGCTCGCCATGGTGCCCAGGGTTTATATTGTAGTGCGTAACTCCACTGTGGAAATGCAAGAGCAGAGCATCCTCTGACATCTAAAAATATTGCCGCCAGCACCTGTAGCGGTGCTCAGGAAATTCGGCAGCGGAGGGATCTGCACTCCTGTGAAAAATGACTGCAGCAGTTTGTCAGCAGCAAGGGCATCCCAGTTAGGTGCCTTAATTTGAAGCTGAGCGCCTAGCTGGGTGGTAATTTTATTCAGTCCTGATTTAGGTCCAAAAGCGAGGGGGAAAAAATTCTCACTTAAAAATAAGTGATTAAACTTTAAAAAAAAAAAAAAAAAAGAAACCATGCAAGCACCAAAACAGTTTGGGCTAGGAAGTATAAATTTGGCAGGGAAATAGCCCTCTTAAGAAATTTTGAGTTTCATTGGGAAGAGTTATGAATCACTGAAAACTTTATTTTGCACATGTGTAACATTGGGGGTATAGGGGTTTTTAGTACTCTTAACCAACGTTCCATGGGAAGGAAGACTATTGTATGTGCATACTGGGCTAGCATAGCAACCAGCATGCAGGGAAGACTTGTCTCAACTACTGGGCTCCTGTTAATGTGCAAACTAAGGCCCTGATCCATCAAACATTTACACTTGTGTTCTATTAACTTCCCACATAAGTTCTCCCATGTACGTGAAACACTTCTATACATGTTTTCAGGATCAGGTACTAAATATAGCCTTACCTCATTTTATATACAATTGCACACAAAAAGCTACATTAAAAGAATATGAAGTTTGCAAATCAAACAGTCAAAATTTAGAAAAGAATTGAATTAAGATGGCCTGTGCATTCTTAATGCACTTGTGGCTATGCATTACGAATATGAATACGATTTTGTCATGGGAAAATTAGGCAAAATTGTCAGAGCAGTCATGGTAAAAATGTACAAAACCAGGGTATGGTCTTGGTGGGGCTCAAGCCAGAGCCAAAGAAGTCATGGAGATCTGTTAAAGTCATAGAATCAATGACCTCCACGATCGAATTGTAATTTTAGTTATGATACAGTTTTCAAGTACATGATTACGTACTATTTTTTCCTTATTCACTGCACAGGATGAATGATGCTCATATCATAAGATATTCAATATTTCATTTTATACTCAATGGGCCTCCTGTCATATTTACTGCACACCATTCAAACTATGCTCTGAATACAGAATTATTAACTTCATCATAAGCTTTTCTATGGCACTCCTGATTATATCATCTCCATGCATCATTAACATTAATGAATATGTCTTCACAATATCCTTGTGAGGTAAACTGGTATTATTATTTCCATTCAATGGATGGGGAAATCAGGCTCCAAGATATTAATTTCAGAAGTGTACACAATTCTTGGGTGCCCAGTTTGAGATGCCTGTGCACTGATTTTTCGGAGAATAGGTTCAAAACTCACATTGACTTCATTTGCAACTGAGTGTGCTTAGCACTTTCGTAAATCATATCATAGTGTGAAGTATTAGGTTTAAATGATTTCCCCACTATCACACACGAATCTGTGTTAAAGGCATGGATAGAATCCAGTTCTCTGGGATGACATTCAACTGCATTAACCACCAGACCATTCTTTCTCTTCGTGCTGTCCCCTGCCTCATTCATTATCTAGCTACTTTTCATAGATTCCTCTTTCACTCAAACACTTGGACACTTGGGAAGCAAAGTTGTAAATCAGGGAATATCCACATATTGATGACACAGCATACTCCAGTATTTCACAAGCAGAAGTAGGTCCAATAAAAGATATTACTTCAGCTACCTTGTCTCTTTAATATTTTGGGACTGACATGGATGCAGCAGGCTCTCCAAGTAGTCTATCATGGGTTGAATAAAAGAGGTGATTGAACTAAGAATTTAAGAGATTTCAGAGTAAGTAGTGCATTAGAAATGCAGACTTAAAACTTGCAAGGAGAAGCTGCATCTACTGAGTATAACCCTTTGAGATGCAAGCAAAAGGAATGAGTGTAGTCAGCATAATATACCATTATATACTCGTGCATGATCTTGTAGACAAGTCAACAGCACCCTAACAGGGACAGCAACGGAAAACTACAAAAATACCTACTGGCATCAATATGCACATTTGGCCGTTGTCCACTGCCAAACAGAAAATTGTTCATTGGTTCTACAACCAACCTCATTTCCATACTATAGCCAGATCTGAAATCTGACTGGAAACTCCCAAAGATACTGGAACAAATCAGGTTAGCGCTTCAGCAGACAACTACTGTATTATCGCAAATTCAGTGCTTCTGAGTCATAGGCACCAGTGCAATGAGTTACTGTTCCATACATTGTTACTGAAGCTTCATAGTAATATTTTGTTAATTTTTAAAATTGAGACAAAAAATACTGGTTTTGCACAAATTTACTCCAGACTTTTTAAACTTAGTTTTCTTGTTCAGATTGTTAACTGGTGACATTTAATAAATTTGTAGGGAAAAATCAAAGACCTCACTTCTTTCCTCGGGTCAGCAATGCTAAGCTAGAGGCAAACACCACAGGTGTACAAGCACCTTATGTAGAGTCATATTTTGACACTACGCTAGCTAATCTGGACACTTGTTTAAGTAATACACCAATTAATTTCAGATAAAAGATTAGAAATGACAGATTACAAATTATACTGTATGTGTTTGCATGACTATATGTATAATATATACATATGTGAGTCTGTATGTTTATGTCTAGGGAATGGATTAGATGACGTAAAGCCCTAGGTCTTTTACACCTCAAATTTCTATGATAATTTTTATACAGGAGAACAGAACTGACATTAATCACCTCTTGCATGGATTTTTTTTCCTTTTGGAATTGGTCTTCAGGCTACAACTGACCAGCCTGATGTATATGTGCCTTTGGAAGATATTTATTTGTTTTATGTATTTTCTGGGAGCAGTTTCCAGACTGTTGAAATGTGCTAGCTGTGTTAAGCACATTTGCTGCCAAATACACAAAAACATGATCTTTAATTCTATAGATTCTTCTATTGTGCAAATTTAAATAACCTATATAGTGCCTCCCAAATCTTTGTTTTTAAGATTATTTTAATAATTTTGTTTACAAATGCATTTTGCTTATTTTATTTATATATTTTTAAACAGAACCATCTCAGTGTTTTTTCAGTGGTTAATCCACTTGCTTCAAGTATAACCTCCAGTATAACTTCTAGTCTGGCTTCCAGTATTGGATCAGATAATTCATCCCCAACAGCTCTCTCAGCTATCAGTGCCAGAGCTCTCCCATTCTACCCTGGTGGTAATACAGTTGAATCAGTTATAGGTAAGTCTGAGCATTTCCTCTTTTATTGCACGTTTTGTAGTTTTTTCAAGATTATTCTATTTTAATATACATTCAGAAAATGCATACTGAAAAGGGCAATTAAATTTTCAAATACTTGCTTATCTGCAATTAAAATTTAATAGTTTTGAATTTAATGTTTTTCCACATCAGCAGCTTTTGTAAATTCTCTGATAGAAACTTAGGAATTATCAACCTGGAAGAGTTGAGTGGACCATTTAATCTGGTATTCTGTCTCTACAGCAGCCAATATTTAAGAAGTTATTAAAACTTTGATAATTGTACTCCTATGGGAGAAAGGTTATTTTCCTGACTCCTGCTGGTGATAAGTTCATATCTTCAAATACTGAGGATATTATTTTACAATTTTATTCCCGCAAGTGTAACTGAAGATTCTGTTCTATTAATGGAAATGGGAATTCCTTCTTTGAATGATTGTCCCTATATAGTCCATGCTGAATGCTCACGCGATGGAAGGAATCTTTTGGCCAGCAATATCCATTGGGGTTGCACGTGTGCCCTGAATGGCCTCATGCCCTGCAATGAGGCCATAAAGAATAGAGCTTGCCCAACTGCTCTCAGATCCTTTTTCATCACCCCTAGCTGGCAATGCCTCTCTCTTGATGCACTCACAAGGTCTGCTTTTGTACATAACTGTAAATAGTATTAGGAATATTTACTATAGTTAGTTTGAATAGGGATATTTCTCGGCTTTCTCATTATCAACAGTGACTGTCACCTCTCTCACCCTCCCTATCTGTTATTCCAATCAGTTTGAATCAATACAACCTGTTTGATTTGGTGAAGTAATCTGACCTGATCTGGTGACTACACTTACTTCACTGCATTTTTCCCCTCCTTTCTATCCTTTCCCCCACCCCCCATTTTCAAGCATCTGATGAAGTAGGATCTCTCCCACAAAAGCTTATGTGATAAATAAATGTATTCGCCTTTAAAAGTGCCGTGAGACTCCTTGTGTATTTTGCTGAACTAGACTAACACGGCTCCCCTTCTGGGACTTACTATAGTTAGTGTTGCTTTTGCCTATTGGCATATGGGCTTACTTCTTGGTTATTGTTTTTATTTTCAGATTATCGAGGGAAAGTGTTTTTTCCTGATATCAGGATTTAGGTATGGTGGAGCCTAAGTCTCTTAGGGTAAAGAACTGCTCCCCAGCAAAGTGGCTGTGCCGTTCATCAGTGACCACATGAAATGCTGCTTTTATCTTAGGGAGAGGAAGATCTACATAAATGCTGTGTTCACAAGTCCTTTTCTAACAGGCCTCAAAGAGAAGCTCACCCCAAATGTTTTCTGTTAGGTAGGTCTGTGTGGGTCACATCAAACTGGGCAAGCAAGACCCATAGATCTCTGAGGGTCAAGTTAAAAAATGTCCCAAAGAGCTCCAGATCAGCAGCTCTCTCCAAAGCCCCTTCTTCTATGGCCATGCTACAGACTCTAGGACAGTGGTTTTAAACCACAGGTCAGGACCCAGTATGGGTCACAGACCCTCAGATACTGCCCTGCTGCCACCATTGAAGGACTGGAATGCATTGCTCAAAGATGTAATTGTTGGGTTGCGGACATAAATGATATTTTTTCAGCTGTATCTCAAGGAAAAAGGTTTGAGAACCACTGCTCTAGGAGGGTTGTAAGACCTTCATTGGAACTTTTGCACAGGGAGAGAAAGGATCAACGCTTCGCTGGGAAGAATATGGGCTGACTTCTTTCTACTCACCTGACCATTACCTTGGTGCTGAGGAGTCCAGCACCATTAATCCCTACTCAGGTTTTAATGGCATCCTCTTTTTGGCACTGATATCATGTGGTACCAGGAGACCTTCAAGTAGTAGCAGAGCCAGGCTCTCTGTTACTATCTACATCTGCCATGCCACTGACTGTCACTGCTACATGGTACTGAGCACATCTTTGCCACTGAATAAGAATCATTACCTTGTGCTTTCTGTGACCCCTAGTTAGTGTAACTCTTTCTTTGGATGAAGAGTGTTTTGTGTCTTCATCTCATTCTGAAAATACCAGAGAGGGGTGCCCTGTGTTTTCCCCACAGTCCTATTCAGATTAGCTTTATGGATCAGACAGGAGACCTTTAACTCCCTATTTGCCTTATATATAGAATCATAGAATCATAGGGTTGGAAGGGACCTCACGAGGTCATCTAGTCCAACTCCCTGCTAAAAAGCAGGACCACTCCCCCTAAATTATCCCAGCCAGAGTTTTGTCTAACCGAGCCTTAAAAATCTCCAAAGATGAAGATTCTACCACCTCCCTAGATAGCCCATTCCAATGCTTCACCACCCTCCTAGTGAGAAAGTTTTTCCTAATATCCAACCTTGACCTCCCCAGCTGTAATTTGAAACCATTGCTCCTTGTTCTGTCCTCTGTTACCCTCGAGAACAGCCTAGCTCCCTCCTCTTTGGAGCAACCCTTCA
>ML685786.1:9257-34113 GCA_007922175.1 Pelusios castaneus | reverse complement strand
GCAACAAGGGCACACTGTTGGCTCATATTCATCTTCCCGTCCACCATAACTCCCAGGTCCTTTTCTACAGCGCTGCTACTTAGCCGATCGGTCCCCAGCCTGTAGCAGTGCATGGGATTTTTCCTTCCTAAGTGCAGGACTTTGCACTTGTCTTTGTTGAACCTCATGAGGTTTCTTTCAGCCCAGTGTTCCAATTTGTCCAAGTCTCTCTGGATCCTGTCCCTGCCCTCCAGAGTATCTACTATTCCCCCCAACTTGGTGTCATCCGCAAACTTACTAAGCACGCAGTCTATTCCATCATCAAGATCATTAATGAAGATGTTGAATAGAACCGGCCCCAGGACCGACCCCTGGGGCACTCCACTCGTTACCGGTTGCCAACCAGACATCGAGCCATTGATTCCTACCCGCTGAGCCCGTTGATCTAACCTGTTTTCGATCCACCTTACGGTCTAAGCTTTGCAGGTACTATCTTTGGAAAATGGAAATTTCACAAAAATATATTGATAGATATGACCTTTCACAGTGCAGTCCAGCCCACTGAGGGAGTGTGTCATCCCACCCGGCAATCTTGAATCCCTTATAATGCCTTGCTCCTGTAGCTCCCACCTGGGCCTCTCATAAACAGTCCTCCAGCAAACAATTCACACCCCTCAGTGTGTATGTATAGGTGCAGCCTGCCAGCCACTCTGCAGTCACACACTGCTTCCACTAGTCTTAGTTACCAGATGTAGTGTGACCTGAACACACTCCAAATCCTCTCTCCCCCCTCCCCCCCCCGAAAAAAACCCAAAATATGTATTCTGTAATACACTGTCCAGCCCTTTCCTGGACAGTGGACTAACAAAGGTCTGTTGTCACTGTAAAGATAAAATGTACAACTACTAATCACCTTAAATGGAGCTACCCACACAGTTCACAACACCGGGTTGATTAAAGAACAAAATATGTTTGTTTATTTACAAAGAGCCAGGTTTTAAGTTAGTACAAGCATTAAGGCATTCAAGTAAAAATGATTAGAAGAAGAAAAAGTTAAAATGCTTCCTAATACTAAAATAGTACAAACTATGCTTGGTTTAAGATCAGTTTCTTACCATATGCTTCCAACTGCATTACTGACAAATCTTCAGGTCAGGATCCCTCCCAAAGCTAGAGCTGCATTTCTTTGTCATCTTGTATAAAAAAAAGACAGATGAATAAAGTGAGAGAACTCTGGGTGTTTTTGCCCCTCACTTTTATAGTTCAGTCACCCTTTGAAATGTATTTCCTTGAGAATGATCTCTAGATAAAGTTTTTCCAGCTGCGAGCAAGGAGATGCAGAGTCTGGTATGGGAGAGATTTGCTAAGCTTTTTGAAGATCTGTTTGTTCCTGTCCCCTTTCTTTGACAAAGAATGGCCACTAGATAGGTGATAGTGCATCAGCTTTGATGACTCTTGACTGGATATCAATTTGTCCTTTGTTTTTGAGAAACAGGTCTACCCATTCCCCAGACATGTCTGATTAACTGCATCAGTCATGATTTCAGCTTATGTTCTTAACTTTTATATATAATGTTGTTGTGTACACTTCACCCAGATATTATTGGCCAGTTATTATTTTTTCAAATGATACCTTCTTACAAGGCATATTTTGTACAAAGATTATTATAGTAGTAGGTGGGGTGTGAATATAGAGGTACATTCTGTCAGAACAGGCTACCCAATTAAGCAAGTTCTGCTATGTGTATCTTTCCTTTTTAGGAATGGTATTGTTCTGAGTTTCTGAAAGAATTTTCAAAAAGAAAAATGGGAATTAAGTTCCTAATTGTCATTTGTGCCTTTTGAAAATCTATCCTGTAGTGTATAATATAACTATTTACTGAAGACTGTCATCTTATTTCTTTGTTGCTACAGTCTTTTCAGGTGCTCATATTCCATAAGTGGACACTTCAAACTGTAGATGGGTCAACAACTGATGCGTTTAGTCTCAAGCTGTTAGTAATTAATTCGTATTCATATTTTAAAATGTGCCTGAGGTTTTAGAAGACTTGGTAGATTCATTTGTCAATTCTGCAGATGTAACAGTGCAGCAGAATTTTTAAAAATATGTCAATATACATTCTCAGACTTGTATTTTTGTTTTTAAGGAAAGAAGATAAGACTATTTTATATATAAAATGCATTATGTAAGAAGAACATCTGGGGTTCAGTAATAGCATAGATTCAGTATGCTACAGGAAGTATTTAAAATTCAGCAAAAAGATTACAGAGAATTATGGGAACATAAAAGTTAGAAATGGAAAAGACCAATTGGATTATTTGTAGGAGGTCAGTGCAAAATTATTCCATGCAATCATTTTTTGGTGTTTAATACTGTTTATTTTTAAAAGTCTCGAGTGATGGCCTTTCCACCATATCTCCTGGGGAACTGTTCCACAACCTCACATTCAGGAAACTTTTCTTAATGCTCCATAATGAACAGAAAAAGACACAATGGAATTCCTATTTGACAGAAATAAGTGATTTTTTTTGTATGTGATAATTTTGTTTTTTTGTTGAGTTATGGTATAACTCATTTCTTTGGAGTAAATGGCGCACTGAAATTGATAACAGGTTCAATTTCTGTGTGTCTTGGTTGACAATGGAATAAGCAGGAAAGCATGATCAGAAATAGTTTAAAACGGATAAAGACGACCTAACAGCAAAATCAGGAAAGGAGTAGAGGCTATCTGCATGGAGTCCAGGGGTAGGTAAAATGAAAAAGGAGGCAGAGACAAGGAAGTGTGAGAGCTTAAATGCTCATTTGAACCTAGAGATTTTAATCAAGGAACTTGAGGAAAGACAAGGCTGAACTTAGTGAGGAAATAACATTAGATGAAATTGTGAAGCTTTGTGATACACAGTTTTAACTTAATCTTTTTTCAGGATTGTGAATAAACTTACTTGTAGCTTGAGATTGCGTTAGAGGATACATTTATTGTGGTGCATTCTCAAAGGAAGACAGCATAATTAAAGGAAAATGACCAGGGGAATTATTTTAATGATGAGATCTTTTAGAATCTGGAAAGAAATTCTAATTATAGCAGTGGTTCTCAACCTTTCACAGACCGTGACACACTTGGCAGTGTGTCGTGACCCTATAGGACTCACCAGCCCACCCCTCACAGGCTGAATCCAGCCATCTCCCCAGCTCTTCATGACACACTGCTGTGTGGTGACAAAATAATGTGTCTCAACATAGTGGTTGAAAACCGCTGAGTTATAGTAATTCTGTTTGCTGTAGTTCCTTCTCCCTTTGTAGCCAAAGAGATGAAGCATTGACAGCTCTATCTATCAAGAACTATGGAAGCAAAAGTTTTGCTAGTTGTGCTCTGTAGGTAACACCTCAGACCATTTACTTCCCTCAAATCAGAGATATATAGCCAAAGCATGAATTTAACTTAGATAAAAGAAATATAGCTAGGTAAGAAAGAATTTAGGAGAAGGATGGGGGGGGGGGGGGAGAGAAATACAGCAACTTGATTTTTACCTCTTGATGTGTATCCATCTTTTCCAGTTCTACCCACAAAGACTGTATGAAACTGGGGTAGCTAATAGGTAGACCACAGGCCAAATCTGGACCCACCAGATGCTTTTGAAATACTGCAAAATATTTACTGCTTCTTTTTGTTGTTAAGAATACAATTTTGTCCCAAATATCATGGAATCCGTGACCTTAATGGATTTCTATGACTTCTTCAGCCCTGGCCACCAGAGTAGCCTCACGGCCAGCGCTGGGTCAGTCCCCAGAGCTGGAGCAGCAGCTGGAATTGTGCAGCTGGCAGTGTCTGGGACAGCAGCCCTCAGCGAAGGGCTGTTATTCCCCACTGCGTATTTTTAGTAAAAGTCAGGGACAGGTCACAAGCTTGTGTGAGTTTTTGTTAATTGCTCATGGCCTGTCAAGGACTTTTGTTAAAAACACTCATGATAAAATCTGAACTGTAATTATTATCATTATGATTATTATTTTTGTTTTTTCTCATGAATCTGAACCTTGGCTATACCTTGACAAAGAAATTTGGACCTTGACAAAAAATAATGGATTAGCACTGGTATAAAAAAACCAGTGGATGTAACAAATAATATCGTGATGAGGTAGGCTTCTTTGACTGAGTCACATGCAATAATTTGAGTGAGAGAACTACTCTTAGTAGACACCAGCTGTTAATACATGTACAAGGGGATGACTAAATTGCTGCCTTTTGCCCACATATTATCCATAGAGTGGATACATCTCTGGAGGAGTGACATTGGATGAACTCCAAGGTTTGGCATCCAACTTCATTGTACACCAAAATGCATTCTCTTCCGTCTTATGATGGATAGTTTAGTTGTGATGTGAATAAATGCGTTTCCCAACCTGTCGGCATACTGCAAAGTCAAAACTCATCCTCTTTCATTTGGCTTCATTTACATAGAAACAAAATTACACAAATCTCCATTCAAACATTCTCATCAGACTTATTTGGTCCTAGAACTATTCCTCCATCTAGACTGTTCAGCCCACACCCCAGAGTACCAGTGCCTCCTCTCTTATACTGAGGTGGGATGACAAGTGAACGTATTTAACCCTTTTCTAGTAGAATCAACTAGTGCTCTTTTTTTCCTCTTTCTTTAGAAATTCTAATCCATAACAGTCTCTCTTCCCCCTTCCACCCTTTCCCTCCTTTATGCATCACTTGATTAATACTAAAATTTTCTTAGATAAGAGGCAAACTCATTTTCTTACAAGAGTCAGGGACTTTCCTTTATTATTTGTTTCTACAGTGCCTAATAATGGGGCTCCAATCTAGGTTCTAAGTATCACTGTAATAGAGATAATAATAATGATCCAAATAATGTTGTGAAGTTCTAAGAAACGTAAGTTTTATCAATAATTCATATATATTTTCATTAACATAATATTTTGTTTAACAGGTTCTGCTTTAGATCTACATTTTAGTGATATAAATGTTGCATCCTTAGATAAAGAATTAGAAGATCAAGAAAATAGTGACCTTGGATTAACAAGTAAGAACTTAGTTTACAAAAGTTATACATTTTCATGTATGTATTTAAAGTCTTTTTCTTCCCTGTCAGACTCTTCAGAAGATTTATCATATAGCTAAGGCTCACACAGCATCTCATAATGTTGTGAACAGCCATACTGTAACCTTTGGCCTTGATCTGGCAATTGACTATTCCTACATGATCCAGTGTCAGGTTCAGAGGCTTTGACTATTAGTTTACAATTCTGTTTAGTGGGAAAAATTTGAACAAAATTGCTTTACTGAAAACTCCTTTTCCAACTCATTTCCCAGTGCAGTGTGTTTCTCAGGAAAGTCAGGTCCAATTTTTTGTTTATATTTTATGTACACGGATTATGAATTACTTTGAGATTCATCAGAGGCACTGTTCAGAGTCAGCAGGACCTGGCCATCTTAATTTAAAAAAAAGCTGATTCTGTTTTTCCTTAATAACTGACTAAAAGGAAACAATAGAAAGAATTTAGATGAGTATAATGACCATATTAGAAAGAAGGGAGTGACCAGTTAATTTGAAGGACTGATTCGATTCACTTTACGGTGCTTATTGCTGGCTATCTACATCATCTTGTACAATGCATTACCTTCTTCCCTGCTTAAAACTGTGGGAGAATCTTTCACTCGGCCTATTCTGAGAAAGGAGAAGAAAAGACAAGACAGAGGAAGAGTAGTATTGGCAGGAGGATGGGGGGAGAAAACTAAGGAGGAAGGGGAGAAAAACATCAAGGAAGAAACTGTTTTAAAATGTCACTCTTTCTAGATGACACTGAAAAGTAAGAAGAAAATAAGAGTTAAAACCAAGTCATTGTAGTTTTGCCAAATATTTAATTTGATAAGCATTCAAAAGTGACACTGCCAAGAAAAAAAGAGTGTGTTTTCACAAAATCCCAGAGAGCAGTGGGAAACTAAAGCAACATTAAAATAATTTCCAGAGAGGTAGCCATGTTAGTCTAATTCAGCAAAACAGACAAGACTGACAAATGTATTTGTCATATGAAAGCTCATGCAATATATAAAATAATCTTTAAAAGTGCCACAATGACTCCTTGTTTGTTTTATTAAAATAATTTATTACTGTGTTACTAACCTGGTCCATGCTGACTAATTTCCTTCTAGTATATGTATTCTCTTCACATTTACCCCCAGCCTTTCTCAACTTTTGGTGTTAGGATACTGAGTTACCAGAGAGAGAGAGAGAGACATTGAGAGGATCTGTCTTGACCATATACTGTAGAAGGAAAAGGCTTCAGAACCACTAACACTATTATAATTTACAGAGACAGAAGAGTGAGAGGTGCTTTGCAGACAGTAAGAAGAATCAATATAATTTAAATAATCATTGTACAGAGGAATTGTGTGTGACGGAATGTAATAAAATCAGATTGGTAGACCGTAGTGAACATTTTTCTATCTGTTAATTCCATTATTTTTAGTAGTTTTTTAAGATACACAGTATTTTTAATTACAATATTTTCTATTATCTGTCTTGTTAATACTTATTTGAAGGAGGCCTAAGATTTCTAAGCTTTATGGAAGAAGTGTATTTTAGGGAGGAGATGAGAGTAGAAGGACACATAAGCAACAAGTGATGTAATGAAATTACTGTGTGAACTGATGACATCCTGTGATCTGCCACAGCATGATTACAAAAATAAATAGTATCACTTTTAGGTTAGCTCTGGCAAAAACTTTGTGTTTAAAGTTCAGAAGTTATGTTCTTTGTATATAACAATTTGTTTTATGGATTGTGTTTCCTGTCATGAGAGTGCCACACAGTTCTGGTAGAGTGACTTTATTCAAAGTTTGGACACCTTCTGCTTGACTGATTGTCTCCTCATTTTTCAGTACAGGGATACAACAGCAGGCCACTCCTTTATTTCTGTAAGCACACAGTTTGACATTTTAGCTGTTGCTTTAACCCTCATGGAAACCAGAAAATAGGTCTGAGAAATTATCTCTGCTGATGACCATAGTAAAGTCAGGTCGGTTCTGAATTACGCAGATGCTATAATTTTGTTAATAGGGATTTGATCTGTTGCCCCATGTCACACCATTTCCCATGTGAATGGTAATACTGTACAATCTCCAAAGTGAAGGATACCGTGTGTGTCAAACCAAGTGCCCTCAGTTCCCCATGGGTCTGGCGCTTCAGGTTGTGGCAGCCAACTGAGGTACAGTCTTCCCTCCTCCAAACCCCCATCACTATGGACACCCAGTCCCTCCAGCCCTGGGGCTGGGTTCTCCACCGCACAGGCTGCTGGGTCTTGTCCTGACTGCCTGTACCTAGTAGGTGCTGTTAGTAACAGCTACTGGTCAGATCTGCTCCACTCTTCTTCACTCTGTTCTCCTCCACACACCAAACTCTGCTCCTATCTCCATTTCCAAACAATGTGTCCATACTCCCTCAATGCCTGGCTGCTACAGGGGCTTGTTATCTTCTACCCTTAATTAGAGTCAGGTGCCTTAATTGGCTCAAAGCAGCCCCTCCCCAGCTACCCTGGGAACAGGGCCTTGCTGAACCTGGGGCTAATATACCTGCCTTCCACGACCTTCCTGTGAACCCCCCCGGCGCCTACTCCAGGAGGTGAAGGCAGCCTTGCCCCCTGCCGCTCGGGATTACCTCGAGCGGGTCCTGCGAGAGGGTGCTCCCCGCCCCCCCCCTCAGTCCTGGCCCTCCGGAGCTTTTAATCGGGCCCCGGCCCCGCGAGTCCCCCCCGGCCGCCCCTGCCCTACGCCCCGAGCCAGCTGCTGGACCTGCAGCCGGTCTCTTTCCGAACCGCGCCCCGTAAACATCTGTACACGCTCGTGCTCCATACCATTCACTTCCTCGCCCTCGTGTCCCGCCCCGATACAAAATGGCGGGACCTGATTCCATCTGTGGAGGGCGAGGACCCCCGGTGGGCCAGTCTGTATGCCACCCTGACTCCACGGCCCGCCGGGGACATAAGTTGGCGGCTCCTTCACGGAGCCGTGAGCACGGGTGTGTACTTGGCGCGGTTCATTCCCTGTCCCGACACCTGCCCCTTTTGCGGTGTGAGGGGGACCCTGGCGCAGGCCTACCTTGAATGCGCCAGGTTGCAGCCCCTTTCCCGGCTCCTCCAGAACCTCTTATTGAGGTTCTCGCTGCACTTTTCCCCACACCTTTTCCTTTATACACTTCCCATCCGTGGCCCCACAAAGTCGTGGGACCTCCTCGCCAACCTCCTCTTGGCCTACGCTAAGGTGGCCATCTACAAGACCAGGGAGAGGAGGTTGGCTGAAGGAGGTTCCTGCGACTGTGGGGCCTATTTCCGGTCCCTCGTCCGTTCACGTATCCGGGCAGAGTTCCTCTGGGCAGCGTCCACTGGCTCCCTCGATACCTTTCGGGAGCAGTGGGCGCTGTCCAGGGTTCTCTGCTCGGTGTCCCCTTCCGAATCCCTGATTTTGGCCCTTTGACCCTCACACCCGTTCCTGTTTGTCATTTGTTGTCCCCCATATTCAATTGAAGCCGGGTCCAGTGCTCCATCCCCTTAGGCTGGGGGAGGAGTTTTAGCAGTGGGCGGGCTTGTGCCTGCCCACTTCCCGGTCTTTCAAATAAGACGACCTTCCTGTAAACCCCCCCGGCGCCTACTCCAGGAGGTGAAGGCAGCCTTGCCCCCTGCTGCTCGGGATTACCTTGAGCAGGTCCTGCGAGAGGGTGCTCCCCGCCCTCCCCTCAGTCCTGGCCCTCCGGAACTTTAATCGGGCCCCGGCCCCGTGAGTCCCCCCGGCCACCCCCATCCCACGCCCTGAGCTGGCTGCTACATTTGCAGCCGGCCTCCTTCCAAACCGCACCCCGCAAACATCTGTACACGCTCGTGCTCCATACCATTCACTTCCTCGCCCTCGTGTCCCGCCCCGATACAAAGTGGCAGGACCTGATTCCACCTGTGGAGGGCGAGGACCCCCGGTGGGCCAGTCTACATGCCACCCTGACTCCATGGCCCGCCGGGAACTTAAGTTGGTGGCTCCTTCACGGAGCCGTGAGCATGGGTGTGTTCCTGGCACGGTTCACCCCCCGTCCCGATACCTGCCCCTTTTGCGGTGTGAGGGAGACCCTGGCGCATGTCTACCTCGAATGCGCCAGGTTGCAGCCCCTTTTCAGGCTCCTCCAGAACCTCTTATTGAGGTTCTGGCTGCACTTTTCCCCACACCTCTTTTATACGCACTCCCCATCTGTGGCCCCACAAAGTCGCGGGACCTCCTCGCCAACCTTCTCTTGGCCTATGCCAAAGTGGCCATTTACAAAACCAGAGAGAGGAGGTTGGCTGAAGGAGGTTCCTGCGACTGTAGGGCCTATTTCCAGTCCCTCGTCCGTTCACGTAATCGGGCAGAGTTCCTCTGGGCAGCGTCCACTGGCTCCCTCGATACCTTTCGGGAGCAGTGGGTGCTGTCCGAGGTTCTCTGCTCGGAGTCCCCCTCCGAATCCCTCCTTTTGAACCTTTGACCTTCACACCTGTTCCCGTTTGCCCTTTGTTGTCCCCCGTAATTATTTGGAGGCTGGGTCCAGTGCCTTCTCCCCTTAGGCTGGGGGAGGGGCTTTAGTAGTGGGCGGGCTAGTGCCCGCCCACCTCCCCAGTTATTCAGTATGACGATCTTCCTGTGAACCCCCCGGCGCCTACTCCAGGAGGTGAAGGCAACCTTGCCCCCTCCCTCCCCCGCTGCTTGGGTTTACCTCGAGCAGGTCCTGCGAGAGGGTGCTACCTGCCCTCCCCTCAGCCGTGGCCCTCCAGAGCTTTTAATCGGGCCCCGGCCCCGCGAGCTCCCCCAGCCACCCACGCCCCAAGCTGGCTGCTGAGCTTGCAGCCGGCATGCTTCCAAACCGCGCCCCATAAATATCTGTACACGCTTGTGCTCCATACCATCCACTTCCTCGCCCTCATCTCCCGCCCCGATACAAAATGGTGGGACCTGATCCCACCTGTGGAGGGCGAGGACCCCCGGTCTATACGCCCCCTTGACTACACGGCCCGCCGGGGATATAAGTTGGCGGCTCCTTCATGGAGCCGTGAACACGGGCATGTACCTGGCACAGTTCACCCCCATCCCGACACCTGCCCCTTTTGCAGCGTGAGGGAGATCCTGGTACACATCTATCTTGAATGCGCCAGGTTGCAGCCCCTCTTCCGGCTCCACCAGAACCTCTTATTGAGGTTCTGGCTGCACTTTTCCCCACATTTGTTTTTGTATGCACTCCCCATCCGTGGCCCCACAAAGTCGTGGGACCTCCTCCCCAACCTCCTCCTGGCCTATGCCAAGACTACGATCTATAAAACCAGGGAGAGGAGGTTAGCTGAGGGGGGTGCCTGCGACTGCGGGGCCTACTTCTGGTCCCTTGTCCATTCACGTATCCGAGCAGAGTTCCTATGGGCAGTGTCTGCTGACTCCCTTGACACCTTTTGGGAGCAGTGGGCGCTGTCCGAGGTTCTCTGCTCGGTGTCGCCCTCCGAATCCCTAATTTTGAACCTCTGACCCTCACTCCCTTCCTGTTTGTCATTAGTTGTCCCAAGGAATCAGTTGGAACTGGGCCCAGTGCCTCCTCCCCTTAGGCTGGGGGAGGGGTTTTAGCAGTGGGCGGGCTTGTGCCCACCCACTTCCCATCTTCCAAATAAGACCACCTTCCTGTAGCCATCAAACCTGGCTCTGTCACACGTGACTAATGAAACCTTGCATGGGAAGAGTTCATGTAAGCAGACTGTATTTGCCCATGTTGGAATTTGTCTATAAAACCTTAATTTAACATTCCAGCTCCTGTAAAAATGACATGAGATCTTTAATGGCCACATGTGGTAAGATGCCTGACTGCCTTCCATGATAAGATGACAGGCTCTGAGGATGTGGGGAAAGCAGTGGACATGATATATGTTGACTTCAGCAAAGCTTTTGATACAATCTCCCACAGTATTCTTTTCAGCTAGTTAAAGAATTATGGGTTGGATGAAAGGTCTATAACGGGTCGGCAACCCCCGGCATGCGTGCCAAACACGCATTTTCTGAGCAGTAAGCTGCACTGCTCAGGCTGGCCTCACCCCCCAGCAGGGCCTGGAGTCACAAGAGCCACGCATGCCATGGTTCCTAGTGCCTGCTGGCCCCACCCTGCTGGGGAGCACATCCACTAGGAAAAAGGAGCCACGGCACATGGGGCTCCTGGCCCCTGTTGGCCCCACCCCTCCCAGCTGGGGAGCGTGGCCAGCAGGGCAAAGGACCTGCCCCCTGCTGGCCACAGCCCCCAGCTGGGAAGAAGGAATCCCCATCCCCGGCACCTGCTGAGTGTGTGTGGTGGGTGGGGCTGGCACGGGGGGCCGTCAAAGCTTGCTGACCCCTGGTCTATAAGATGGATAGAAAGCAGGCAAGATCATCAGGCTCACCAGGTAGTGATCAACAAGTCAATCTCTAGATGGCAGTCGATAACAAGTGAAGTGCCCCAGAGGTTGGTGCTGGGCCAGTTTTGTTCAAGATCTTCATTAATGATCTGGAGGATGGGGTGAATTGCACCCTCAGCAAGTTTGCAGATGACACTGTTTGGAGAAGTAGGATACAGAGTGACCTACACAAACTGGAGGAGTTGGACAAAACATCAAATGAGGTTCAGCAAGGACAAGTGCACAGTCCTGCACTTAAGACAGCAGAATTCTGTGCACTGCTACAGACTGAGGACCAATTAGCTAGGCAGCAGTTCTGCAGAAGAGGACCTGGGGATTAAAGTGGACAAGAATCTGGATATGAGTCAGCAGTGTGCCCTTCTTGCCAAGAAGGCTAACGGCATATTGGGCTGCTATAGTAGGAGTATTGCCAGCAGATCATGGAAACTGATTAATCCCCTCTTTTCGGCACTTGTGAGGCCACGTTTGGAGTACTGTGTCCAGTTTTGGGGTCCTCACTATAGAAAGCATGTGAACAAACAGGAGAGAGTCCAGTAGAGGGCAATGAAAATGATTAGGTGGCTTGAGCACATGATTTATGAGGAGACCCTGAGGGAACTAGGTTTGTTTAGTCTTCAGAAGAGAAAAATGAGGGAGGATTTGATAGCAGCCTTGAACTACCTGAAAGGGGATTCCAGGGAGGATTGAGCTATGGTGTTGTCGGTGGTAGTAGATGACAGAACAAGGAGCAATGGTCTTAAGTTGCAGTGGGGGAGGTCTAGGTTGGATATTAGGAAAAGCTTTTACACTAGGAGGGTGGTGAAGCACTGGAGTGACTTATTTAGGGAGATGGTGGAATCTCCATCTTTTGAGATTTTTTAAGATGCAGCTTGACAAAGCCCTCGCTGGGATGATTCAATTGGAGTTGGTCCTGCTTTGAGCAGTGTGTTAGACTATATGACATCCTGAGGTCCCTTCCAACCCTAATCTTCTATGCCATGATTTTTGTCTCATCTGAAAGACAGTGATTGTCTTTTGCCATCATCCTCCAGGAAAACCATGTTTCTTTTGCTGTTTAAGTTGATGCATTACTGCACTCTGCTAGTTCGGTATTTCAGGGCTTTGCTTTGTTATGTTCTAACCAAATTCCTGCTTGGCCAAATACATCATACCTATCTGAACTCCTTTTACTGCTGTTCTTCCTTACATCCTGGATTAAACTGTGCTGATGTGTTGCAGTCTGCTGTATTCCATACCAGGGGTGGTTACATCTTCGGGGTGAGTGATGTGATTTCTGCATATTCCCTATATACCTCACATGGAGGTTTGTGAGTCCGACTTTATAATGTTTTAAAGTACTTTGAGATCTTCGTTTGGAGGGCATTCTGGAAATGTGGTGCACTAAGCCTTCCAGTCTTGTTCAGATTTTTACTGAAATACTTCTGCAAAGGACTATATTTTCTTTCATGTCTTTCAGATACTTCTCGTGTATGTTTGGGAGGTGGGATGAATGGGGTCTTTGGTGCCCAGGGAGACTGAACATGCATAATGTCTGCACTTACATATAATACAGGTTGTTTACAAAGTAAGAAAACTGATGAACCCTTTTCTATGAGGATAGGGGTTAGTTAGAGAGATCCTACTGTGTTGCTTTGTAACTCAAAAAAGGTTTTGGTGTTTTTTTTTCTTTACATAGGTCAAAGGTTACTGGGAAGTTCAGCTCCAGTCAATATTCCAGGTTCTGTTGTTCGTTCCTCATCTTTACATTCATCATCTTCCCTTTCAACCTCTCCACTCAGTTCTCTTTCACAGTCGTTGTCTCAGTCTTTTATTTCATCCACTATGGCTCCTCACCAACAGCAGACTCAGCCTTTGAAATCAGAACATAGTATGTTAGGCACTTCTGCCTCTTCTCATAATTCTTTAGGTAAGTCATTTGAATGGTTAAATCATTTGTGTACAGTAGAAAGGGAGTCGATACATTTCTTGTGACCTCTCATCTGGAAGCCGAAGGTTCATTATTGTTATAAATGTCATTTATATTATTCCTTACAAACAGAGTAAGATATTCATGCCTCAAAGAGCTCCCTATCTACCACAAATCAGAAAAGCAAACACAAGACATCAGACAAAGTTGAGGGAAAGGCAAGTGAGGAGAAATTATTGGCAATTGAGGAAGGAACAAAGGATTCTTCGAAATGGTGGGTTTCAAAGAGAGATTTGAAAACAAAGAGAGGGCACTTGGCACTTTAGTTGGAGAACATCCTACCTATAAAGAGTAGTGTGAATTACAGTGCTAAGTGGAGAAGGTGAAAAAGCTGAAGCTGAATATATGAAGATTTGGAGCAACAACTATTTTTTGGAATAGAAACAGATTCGTAATCTTCCTGTTCCCATTTCAGGGCTGTAAAAATGCACCTGCAGTGAGGTTGCTGGAATGCTCTACGTTTAAAAAAGCTTTTGCTTAATGATGCATCTCTGACAATAGAAGAACAGTTATTACCTATCTTGAAGCTAAAAAATATATCTTTCTACTTAATGCTTTTATCTAATTGTCTAGTTCCTTACATGGTACTTTTTATTAGAAGTGTGCAACATATTTATTTTTGTGTGTCCTATGTTCGGCAGGTTTAAATGGTGTTACAGGGAGCATTTGGGATTTCGTAACTGGGAATTTCTCTCCTAGTCCATCCCCAATATTGAACAGTGGTACTACGCCCTCAACACTCTCAAACACCAGTGGAAGTGAATTAGCTTGCATTAGACAGGAACTTGATGATGCCAATCGGAAAATAAAACAATGGGAAGATGCTTGGCAACAAGTAAAGCAGGTACAGTAATGATGGTGACACTAAATTAAGGTTTATTTCATGAATAACTTCTAATAAAACAGCCTCACTGTCTTTCTCTTTTTTTTTTTTTAAAGCCAGAGCATTTTCCATTGTAATTGGAATTTAGGGGTTTTATTCCATTTATCTTATTATTAATTCTAAATTCTGGCTTTTCACATCTAAATTGGGCTGGAGGCATAAAGGAAACAGTTCAATAGCCACCAAGTGAAAAATAAGTAAATTGTTATTTCCTTCAAATCATTCTGCATTTACACGCAAACACAAATACAGACAGAATGGCTTTAGGGAACATGTTCAACAGTTGCCTCTATTGCTGTTTCAGCAACTGGCAGCATCTCTACTTTCCGATGCCTGCTTCAAGATGTCAGTAGCATACAGGAGATTGACCATAACTGCGGGTATGGAACATGGCTGGAAACTTTAGCTAGCTGTCAAGGTGCTAGTGTCAATACTGCCTGGTTCCTCCAAAGATGCATTTTAGGGTGCATAGTAAAGTGTTTTTTCAGTTCTTTCCCTTCTCCTAGTATATTTGTATTGGACAAAACAATTCTAACTTTTTCTGCCGTTGAGAGAGAATAAATAGAGGAGCTTTACTATATTGTGAGGTTTTTATTGTTTTTTGCTATCAAATTATAAACTTAACAATTATTTGTTATTTATACAGTTTCATAAATGTGCAAAGAGATGGCATTTTTGCTTAAAATCTAGATTAAGACAAAAAACCAAAAAGAAGCAATAAACAATGGGTAGGGGGAATAAGGGAAAGTGATGGTGACAGTAAGGTCATGTTGTAGCTGAAGGTAAATATCTGCATGTGTCTTGACAGTTTTTATAGCTGCGCCTCTGTTCTTAGTTTACAAAATATTTCTTTAACTTTCTGCATATATTTTTGTCCCAGGCATGTGATGCATGGCAAAAAGAAGCTCAAGAGGCAAAGGAACGTGCTAAAGTGGCAGATGCTGACAAAAAACTAGCCCTTCGGAAAAAAGAAGACTTAGAAAATAAATTTAAAAAGCTGCAGGAACAATTTAATATGTGTCTATCCACTACAGTACCTTGTATGAAAAGTTCTGGCGATATAGAAAAGATACCATTACCAAAACTTCATTCTTTACAAAACCAACTGCGCTTAGACTTAGAAACAGTAGATGGGGTAAGTGTCCCTGATGGGTGCATACTGTTAGTTAAAATGGGCAGTTTAACAGTATTATGTAAGATACTGATTCAGAGTTTAATTTTAACCTGATAAAGTGTTAAATCTGAATACCATTTGATCTGAAATATGCCATAGTTTGAATTTCCCCAGTCCAAGTAATTTTTTTATTTTGGTTCTCAGCTGTGAGAAGAGCTGCAAGCAACTTCAGATATCTTTCAGTGATTAAAAGAACAGATTAAAACATGCTTTTAATTACAGTGCACTAAAGAGCAGATATGTAATTAAAAGAACTTTAAATATCTGGAGAGTATATAGTGAAGTCTGCTATTTAGAAAGCATCGGTTCTATTCAACATCTTCATTAATAATCTTGATGATGGGATAGACTGCGTGCTTAGAAAGTTTGCAGATGACACCAAGCAAGGGGGAATGGTAGATACACTGGAGGGCAGGGACAGGATCGAGGGAGACTTGAACAAATTGGAACACTGGGCCAAAAAAAACCTCATGAGGTTCAACAAAGACAAGTGCAAAGTCCTGCACTTAGGACGGAAAAATCCCATGCACTGCTACAGGCTGGGGACCGATCGGCTAAGTAGCAGCGCTGTAGAAAAGGACCTGGGGGTTATGGTGGACGGGAAGATGAGTATGAGCCAACAGTGTGCTCTCGTTGCCAAAAAGGCCAATGGCATATTAGGCTGCATCAGTAGAAGTATCGCCAGCAGATCGAGGGATGTGATAATTCCCCTCTATTCGACACTGGTCAGGCCGCATCTGGAATACTGTGTCCAGTTTTGGGCTCCCCACTACAGGAAGGATGTGGACAAATTAGAAAGAGTCCAGCGGAGGGCAACAATAATGATTAGGGGGCTGGGGCACATGACTTATGAGGAGAGACTGAAGGAACTAGGCTTATTTAGTCTACAGAAGAGAAGACTGAGGGGAGATTTGATAGCAACCTTCAGCTACTTGAAGGGGTGCTCCAAAGAAGAGGGAGGTAGGTTGGTCTCGATGGTAACAGAGGACAGAACAAGGAGCAATGGTTTCAAATTACAGTGGGGAGGTCAAGGTTGGATATTAGGAAAAACTTTCTCACTAGGAGGGTGGTGAAGCATTGGAATGGGTTACCTAGGGAGGTGGTAGAATCTCCATCTTTGGAGATTTTTAAGGCCCAGGTAGACAAAACCCTGGCTGGGGTGATTTAGTGGGAGTGGCCCTGCTTTTTAGCAGGGGGTTGGACTAAATGACCTCATGAGGTCCCTTCCATCCCTATTATTCTATTGACTCCTATGTAGCTTGTGGTCCACTATGACACCCAGATCCCTTTCTGTAATACTCCTTCCTAGGCACTCATTGCCCATTTTGTATGTGTGCATTAGATTGTTCTTTCCTAAGTGGAGTACTTTGCACTTGTCTTTATTGATTTCATTCTGTTTACCTCAGACCATTTCACCAGTACTTGCAACCCCCGCCAACTTGGTATTATCTGCGAACTTTATAAGTGTACTTTTTATGCCATCAACAAAATCATTGATGAAAATATTGAATAGAACTGGACCCAGAACCGATCCGTACGGTACCCCTCTCGTTACGCCCGTCCAGCATGACTGTGAACCACTGATAACTACTCTCTGGGAGGACTGTATATATGGCAGAAATATGGCAAACCAATGTCTCAAAAGGACAAATGCGCAGTCCATTTTAGGGCTTGTCTTCATGTACAGCACTACAGCGGTGCAAATGTGCCACTCTAGCTTTTCAGTGAAGATACTTCTGTATATCCACATAGCTAATCCAAGTCTCCTAGAAATGATAGCTGTGTCAGCAGAAGCTCTCCTGTTGATGTAGCATTGTCTCCAGTGAGGGTTAGGTTGGTATAACTATTGCTCAAGGGTGTGGGTTTTTCACACCCGATCATAGTAATTACATTGATATAGATCTGTTGTGTAGACCAGCCCTGAGTTTTGGTTGGCATTACTCATCCAGGGTTTGGTTGTGCTGGGAAAAATTTAAGCCACAGCTTGTTTCGCACTTGTCTTTGCTGAATACAACATTTTTGCTTTACGGGCTATTCTCAGTTCTGTTCACCCTGTTCTGCTGCGTGAACTAGCTCTTAGTTGTACCAGGAGAAGGTTCTTAGACATTACTGAAGTAATAATTTATCATCAAATAATATGGATATAGCAATCACTGAGATGTTACACACTGACATTTTTATTAAGAGCATTTCTCTTTTTACAGGTAATTTTCCAACTTCATTCAAAGAAGTGTGTTGTATGCCAACAACATAACCGTAGTGTAATCCTGGAGCCGTGTCAACATTATGTACTTTGTGAACACTGTGCAACTAAACAGGAATGTCCTTGCTGCAAGACAAAAAAAAAAATGGTGATGAAAAGTCATGGTACTTATAATCATGTAATAAACTAAATATATTTTATGTTCTAGTATTTTATATAAGAATTATCTGTAGTGATTAATTCATTTACTAGTGCTAGACTGATCTCCATTTTGACCTTGTAAGAGATTTTAGTTGTTTTACTACAGGAAATGTGGTTTGGCTGCCTTTACATATTGAATTCTACTAATGAAATTCTAAAGTTTTATGGTTATATCTTTCCCCAGCTAGCCTTTTCAGTTTTCCACTTACATTCCTGGTGCACAAGGTACTCAGGTTCACTTACAGTATTATCACATCTTACAGGTCTGTATTTGTAATGCCTAAATAGGAATTTATGCCTGTACCTCCCATTAGCATTAATGTAAAACTTTCATGTAAGTCCATGTTGCTGAGAGGACCCTGCCCCTCACCATGTCTATGGTGTGCTGTAGTCTGGTGCCAGTATTTTTTTTAATCAGTCTAAACACTACTGTTTACTTGGTTATTTGAAGAAATTTAATTCCTGTAAAAGCACTTTGCTAACTGTTTTTGGTTGGTTGGTTGGTTAGCAATTATGTTAGAAATTGCTTTAACCTGCTTTCTAGTTTTTATGTTTTTTTAAATATGCAACACGAAACTTTGTATGCATACTGTGAACTTAAAATATTTATCAATTTTACTGTTAAATCATAATATGGTAAATATATTGTTAACTTTCATTTTAGTTTTAGTACTTACTAAATGAAGTTACATAAAAATGAGAACTTGCACAAAATTTTTTTAGTTTAAGTCACCTGCAGAATAGTATTTATATGTATAGTAGCAAAGAGTGACATTGAAAAAAGCACATATGCATAAGCATTCAAATACTTTTTTTTATTTTGTGAAACAAACTAGTTTTCTTAAACAGTGCAATTGCACATTGCCCCAAGTTGGATTCCTGTAGTCTTATTGAAAACATTTGTTGAACTCCTAATCCATGTGATTACCTATCAGTGAACTGATATGATCCATAGCCACTTTTACCAAGTGCCTGCACATTGCACCCAGTAAAATTGCAAAAGACATGAAGGAAACAGCTTGCAAACATTTTATACCACCTAATTATGTACAGGACAAGTAGATAATTAAAATTCTCAACTTTCTGTAATAGTACTTCAAAATAATGCCTTGCAAGAGACAAAAGATACAAGGTTTAGTTTTTACATAAATACAATACACCTTTGGGTTTAGCTCTAAAATTATTTAAATATTTTATCAAACAATGGTGCTTTGCTGTAATGATTCTTTTTTTTAAAAAAAAGTTAACGTCCATATTTAATGCTGGTGGTTAGGAGTATGCAATTCAGGAGAAATTAATTACTTGATATTAACAGTATCTTGTTACTTTTCTTAAGGTTAACTATTCTTGGAGGGAAGAGTTACTTTTCCTTCCTGTTAGATATAGGTATGACACAAGTACACCTTGTATTGAAATGACCTACCACTGTGTTATATAATATCTATTTCCTATTAATACAATAATGAACAAGAAGTTTGTTCATATGACCAGCAAAGAATTTATTTTTTAAGTTTGTTCAGATGTGTTGCAATAGAAGGAATATGTATGCTAAATTGTATTCATGATCTTGAAAAATATCTTTGAGACTTTTATCAGTGTTAAAAAAAATAATAAATTCAGAGCCCAATCCAAAGCCCCCTAAAATTAATGTGCTTTCATTCATTTATGCTGATTTTGAACTAGGCCCAGAGTTAGCAAAAACTAGCACATAAATTAAATTTATTGTAGTAATAAAACCTACAAAATCTTCACTACCCTTGTTCTATCAAACTGTGAAAATACAGGGATTCTTTGAGAAAGAGAGAAAAGAAAAAAACTCATGATGGATCTACACTTTGAACAGGAGCACTTAAAGGTAATTTTCAAACACAATCTGAAGATGAATGTACCACATTTTAAACAGGTTTTAAGGCTGGGCTTCATAATACAGACTGATACGCTTTTCACATAATTTTGAAAATTTCTTTCAACATTGCATATTGAACTACTTTCATTAATGTAATTCCATGTTCAGCAGTATATTTCTTCTGAAAAATGATTTTCCTTTATCACAGCTATAGAACCAGTTTAGATTTTTTTTAATGTGGTACCTGAATCTCAAACTCTCAATGCAATGGACTTCTACACTTGTGGAGTCTTTGCCAAAGATTTGGAATTTTTTTATTTTTTTTTAAACTTTCATGCTTTGGGCTAAAATAAGTTACTAGGTAAAAAATTTTAACAGTAACCAAATTAGGAAGTGGTATACTATAGAATTATTTTTTAAAAATGTTTTAAAACATGCAGTTGTTACCTGACAATAGTTTACTATATCCATTATAGAATATGGAACAACATTCGCTAGTTGTTTGCTGACGGAGTAAGATCATTCTCTTAGCAGATTTTAGTGAAATAAATGCAAATTAGACTGAAATGTGTCAATGCTCAGTTAATGACTTAAGACATTTTGAAATATTTTTGTGCTACTCATCACAGTTTATAGTTCTTTATCTACATTACTGTACATGTATCATCCTAGGATCTTTCCTTTGGTCTTTGCTTTTTGTAGTAATAGGAGACTTTTTAATCTCTAGCTGATTCTTTTCAATTAAACAAGTTTTAACACCAAGGGCAAAGTAAATTTGTCATATTAACATGTGCAGTTTGCACGTAGTCTTTTTAAATTAAATCAACTAATTAATGGGTAAATTTTTATCATTTGTATTTTAAATAATTGATGTTGAGCATGGTTACATAGCTGTGTATTGTTGTTTACCAGTGTCAAAAAAATAGTACATATATCCTGGGAGCAGCTGAGTGGGCTTTTGGGAAATCTGCATTTGAATCTTGAAGGAAAAAGATAGACCAAAGAAATATTATCTATGAATGAAATTCCCAGAGTAATCAGCTTGTTGCTTGTTATCGTATGGAAATATTTTTAGGTAGTTACATGAACCACATGTAGCATTCACATAAAAAATGCTACAGTTATTTTCCAATAAACCCTTTCCTTGGGGAATTATAACCAAGATCTTATTAACTTTTCTTTTTATATATTACCTTCAGTTACTTAAACATTAAGAATTATTGGATACATTTTTACAGTAATACTTTTAAAATCAGGATAATGAAATATCTGCAGCATAAATTAGCAGTTATACTTCAGTGAAAAATATTAATATTAAAATATTTACATTGTGAATTTTTGTTCTGGTGATACAGACACTAGCTAGATGCACTAAAAATGTATTTGAGCAAGAAGATATTTTAATTTGTTAGATGAGCAAATTATATAAAGGTAAAATACACTAATTTGTTTTATTCTAGTGTTTGAAGACAGTTTAACCAAATTATCTTATAAGTCTGTGTAAAAAAAAGTATAATACTTTATGTGAATAACATTAAATTCTCATAATGGCCTGGGGGAGTAATAGATACAAATTACAGTTTCTCAGGGTTTTAAAGTCAAGAACGTAATTTAACAGAAAGTTTGCTAAATGCAGAGAGATCCCAAGCTGCATGTTATGGGTTTGTTAAAATTAGTCTTTTTGGAATAGCAAATTATTATAAACATTTGTTTTGTTATGTATTGCCATTCCGAATATTCTAGTGTTAAACAGTAGTAGTAATATTATTGTCACAATATATTTATGTAACTGTGGTCAGCATAAGACAAATGAATATGGAATCTTCACTTATTAATTTATGGAACCCATTAATGTTTTGAGTGCATAGAGAGAAATTGTATTGTGAATGGAAGTGTTTTAACTGAGAAGGTATTTATAATGAATGCATAATCATTTACTTGTAGTGAATTGTTAACACTTGTTAAAACTTTTTTACACTATAGCATTTATGCAATGGTTTACAGAATTCATGGAATTATTTTTGTTATCAATATCAAATTAAAATTTTGATCTTTGTTTAGTTTACTGTGCTTGTAGACAATTGAGGTTTGATGTCTTGTTTATTGTAAAAGATGTATACATATGGTAACTGTGGATTTGTATTTCTAAACATATCATATTGGAAAGATTTTTACTTACTTCCTTTTAGAATTTAGATCAGTATTTCCAGGGATTCTGTAGTGTAGTATTGTCGTCTTCGGGAATCAGGTCAAGGCAATTCTAGCATTGTGATTGAGCTTACTGGTCTCCAAAGGAAACAGTGTTCATTATCATCAAAATAATTAATCTGGATAGCACAAATTAGTTAGTTCAAATTTTCCACTATTGCATGCAGTGTTTTTGTAGACACATCTGTCCCAGAATATTAGAGATGCATGGTTGGTGAGGTATTATGTTTTACTGGACTTTGTGAATTTTCTACTGTCTTGTATTGTGAAACATAACATTCCCAGATATTATCTTTTATTAGCCATGGCGAGGCCCCTGGGACCATAACAGTTGTTCAGAGTTCTCTTAAATTCCCTGTAATCTTCCTGTTTACGTTTTGATAACTGTTTGTGACTTAAACTAAGAGATCACACACTTCGTAGTGTGTGTAGGCTAAGGGTGTTGCACACCTGCCCTGTGTATTTGGCAAGAAGCACCCTGTGCACTACCTATGGCAGACACACCCACTCAATGATTTTCATTAATTTTTTTTTAGGTAATTTTGATTTCGCAAAGACCACCCCCAGAATGTCAGCCCAGCCTCTGTCCCATCTCCATTGCAGCAACCTGGTCACCAGTAGGAAAAGTCAGTTTTTGTAAAGAAAAATCACTTCACAAATTAGTACTATTTTTGAGGGTGTCAACAAGCATGAGTAATCCAGATACTACACTACACTTAAACTTTTAGAAAGTCTTTGACACAGTCCCAACCAAAGGAAACTAAGTAGTCATGGGATTAGAGGGGAGGAGAGTCTCGTGAATCAATAACAGACAGGAAGGAAGGAAGGTCAGTTGGTTTTCATGTTGTACAGAGGTAAACAGTAGATCCCCTAAGGATCTGTACTGGACCAGTGCTATTCAACCTACTCATAAATGATCAGGGAAAAGGGGTAAACTGAGGTGACAATTTGTATGCTTCAAGAAAGATCTTGGAGTATTCATAGATGACTCTCTGAAAACATCTGCTCATTGTACAGCAGCAGTCAAAACAACTAACAATGTTAAGAATCATTAGAAAAGGAATAGAAAATAAAATGTCACTCTATAAACCCATTATATGCCTACAATACCACGGTACAGAGCAACAAAAATTACTAGGGGTACATACAATATGTACCATGATTTAGGGGTTAAAAAAATAGCTGGATAAGTCCATCAGTGGCTACTACCTAAGATGATCTGGAAGCAACATCGTGCTCTGGTGATAAGTTGCAGAGGGGTAGCTGTTAGTCTGTAAATAGCAAAAACAACAAAAGTCCTGTGGCACCTTAAAGACTAACAAATTTCTTTGGGCATCAGCTTTCTTTCTTTCGTTCATCATGCTCTGGGTGTCCTTAAATCTCTGACTGGAAGACAGGGGAGACATCAACTGATAGTGTCTATTATTCCATTCATTCTCTCTGAAGTATCTGGTACTAACCACAGCTGGGAGACAGGATACCAGGTTAGATTGACCCTTGGTCTGACCCAGTTCACCTGTTCTTATCCAAGTACCATGTATCTTAAAGCTCCCCTGCCCTCCAATGCACAGCATCACCCTGTTTATTACGCATATTACTTTATTACGCATACCGCAGTAGAATCCAGGATTTCTTATGTCTGTTTCTCCTAGTAGTGATGATACACTGCCTGGCTTCCCATGCAGTTTTTCAGCTGGTGGATGAAGGCCAGAATCTGAAACAACAGTGAGACTCAGGATTGACAATATACAGAGGGACTCTCCCCTTACAAGCAGCTCACAGGTACAATGAGAAGCCTCTGGCTATATCCCATCTAGCCCACCTGGACAACATGACTGATCCTGAATTGGTTGTCACTTCTGTGCTCTACAAGGAAGCTTTCTTTGTACAGGCACTATATACGTTTGTGAGATGAATGTTAAAAAGGATCATGCAACTAAGAGAGGCATAGAAAAGGCAGTGGAGAAAGCCTTCAAGGAGCAACTAGGGAGAGGTGACTGCTCAGAACAGTGAAGCCCCCAACCTAGGAAACTCTTGAGAAGCAAAATAAGCAAGGAGTCCTGTAGCACTTTTCCAGACTAACAAATTTATCTTTCACATGATCTTTCATAGGTGAAGTATGCTCCAAAAAAATGGTTAGTTTTTAAAAGTACTACAGGACTCCTTGCTTATTTGCTGAACTAGACTAACAGCTAACGATGAAAAATCCCTACACGGTGGTGCTTCCATAATCAGAGGCCAACGTAAATGGAAACATGAACAACTTCCACAGCGTAGTACCATGCTTCTCTATCTCCAGCCAGGCAGTGGAGGGGTTGCTACCGGGCTATGCCCTGGTGACTTTTCTCCACAGCAGGCGGAGGAGAACCATTTCGTTCCTGTTAGCAGAGATGGTGCTTCACTCCCTCCTCACTATCCTTAGTCTGATTTTAACTTAGCAACGGGACCTTATGGTCAGCAGTCGTCTTCTCTACCCCTTCTTGGGGCACAAGTTTCCCTTTTTGAGCCGCCCCGTGCACCGTATTAGAGTTTACTGAGCCCAGAAGAACGCGTTACCCTACAGTATCCCCTTACAACTCCCATCCCATTCTACCATGGGCCTCCACGCCCCAATCCTCCTCTCTAACCCTGGCCCCAACCTGCACCGCTGCTGCTCAAAACCCTCCCATTCACCCACCGCTTCCCTGCGGCTTGTCCTCGCTCGCGGCCCATCTGCCGCCAGCCTGCGAGCAAGTACCTCAGTCCCCAACTGAGCGCGCGGTCCCGCCGTGGGGCCGGAGAAGCCACGCCCCGCACGGGAAGCGGAATTCACCAGAGGGCCAAGACAGAACCTCCGCCAAAAATGAGCCGAACAAAACCCATCAACCCTGAAAAAACATGGAGGATTTTACACTTCCGCTTTCCATTCAAGCGTGTTACAACTCCCATTCCC
>ML685785.1:30412109-30428474 GCA_007922175.1 Pelusios castaneus | reverse complement strand
AAGACTCTTTTGTCTTTCTACAATAGACTAACACGGCTACCCCTTTGGAATTTGCAAAATATGTGCACCACAAAAACCTGAATATCAAGTACATCGTGCAAACAGTATTTTATCGGGGAAAAGAGTCGTACAATTAATTTAAATAATAAGTATGTGGTTGTCTTTAAAAACCCCCGAGATAAACTGCACATCGCCATCAAACGTACTCTGGTAAAATACAATTCTTTCTGGAGGCCTTTGAGGACGCTACCAAAAAACCTATGGGTATCTGCCGGTGGATTTAAACACAACCAGGCCACTGGTTGAAAACTGGTCTCTTGACCCATGATTGGCCCTGAGTCTACACCTTGAAAAAAACCCATAAAAAGTAGGCGCTTTTACCACCCCTGGGCATTGTAAAATCAGAGCGGTCCCGTGACAAGTATGTGTAGCCGCATGCAGAGAAACCTGGCTCTTTCAAAACTCCTCATCAGAGCCAGACCAAAGCAAAGAACGGCTATTCTCTGCACAGCCTCCGATGACCTAGTAGTGGCCATCGCAGAAATAGCGCTCAACACTATAAAAGGAAACATATAAAAGGAAACCCGACAAGTAAGCATGCTAAAAAGAAAACGGGGCATTATTAAAAAACTGAGTGATAAAAGAATCTCCCTCAAAAAAAAGAAGCTGTTGGTAAAGCAGACCGGGGGCTTTATCGGACCTCTCTTAAGCTTTGCACTCCCCCTGCTGTCTGGACTTTTAATTAACAGATAATAGAACATGCTGAAAAATTGTACCTTGTTCCTAGCCATAAGCTAGAACAAATGAAACACGGTTTTAGCGATGAAGAAAACATCAGAACCGCCACCACCCAATGGCTGGATTCAGAAATGAAAAGGCTAAACTTTACGGAAGCATCCTACAGAAATACCTGGTCTTGGCCAATCAGGGTGAGCGGAAAAGACTAAAATAAGTCTCCTTCCCCGAGCAAGAGCAAGAGTGAGAGCTGACGTGCCCTACTGATGTCAAAGAGGATTATGTCGCTCGAGAGGTGCTGGAAGGGGTCAACACACGCTATAAGAAAAAAGCTGAAATATTGTTAAATAAACTCAAACAGAGTAAAGATGTTTCTTCTTGGGATGATAAAGGAAGCTTTGTGTACTGAGGGGAAGCGGTCGCAGGGTCTCACATGCTCGATTTAGTCCGGGGGGGTTACCGGCTCTTATTCTTTCGCTAACAAGAGGGCTCCTAAAGGCTGGAATGTTTTTATGAAAGCCTTGGCTGAGTTGAACGTGCCTACATTGGTTGTAAGTCACGTTACCAATAAAGAATGTTTAGAGCATCTAAAAACAGGACAGTGATCCAAAAGTAATCCCCTCTCTCCTAAAAAATGAAAGCATGCATGGTTAACGATGTAAAATAAAAGGCTTAAACGATGCACGTTTTATTGTTTTTTATCGAGGTGCCGCTTTAAACATGTGACAAGACAAACATGTCTGGACAGGTTGAAACATGTTTGGGGCGGTTCTGGACATGCCCGACTTTGCCCCTGTCACAAACAGCACCACCATAAGGTCATTTTCTAATAAATCCTCAGAATACAATTTTAAAATCTCATCAAAAGATAAACCGTGGCTTCTTTTCTTTAAAAGGAATACACGATAGCCGCAGGTTATGGCTAGAGAAAGCTGTAATGGTCTCTGGTGAAACATCAGGTTGTTAGAGTTATGGTTTAAAAACGTCATAAAAGCTTTAGGGAAAAAACGGCTGTTTTGGGGCAGTCCGTAGGAGTCAAAGAACTCGACCGGTCCTCCCATGGGAAAGTAGATGGCTAGCCAGTGTTCCCGGGGTAAGTCTTGGGGATGGGTGTTAACAAAGAGGCCCAAAGGTCTTCTGGACACAGGGTCCATCTAAAAAAGAAGCATACTTTGATAAAAGCCGTCTTAATTGCACGCTGTTCATAATCACATATAGTCGAACAGGACGTTCCTTCTATGGTTCACCTCCAGCACGTTATCAAAAACCCTGTACACTATCATGTTGACCGTAGAGGGTAGTGCCCTGGCGAACCGCACCTCCACTCTCAGGTTCCCAGTTTTAATCAGAGAGTAATGGTCGGCGCATTCCTGATCTAGGGTCAGGTTGAAGGCATACAGTATGTAACCCTGGGTAAATTCAACACGGTCGATCAAGAGTGGTCTGTCTTTTACGTATTTCCCAGTCCCCTGCACGAATTGCATGTACTCCCTCACATAGTTCCCATTCTCGAAATCGGGCTGCAGAGGCTTAGCTAGCACTTGTTCACCATCCACATACAAGGCCACAAAATTAATGTCATAATTAATGTCATAATTTGGTGCATTCTTCAGAGCCACAGTGGATGAAAGCCATTTAAAAATATATCCCTTTTATCACGGACGACGCTCCGCTTCCTCTTCTTAGGGCGCCTTTTGGGGGTTCTGTCTGGGGCTTCTTCCGGATGCTTTTTTATAAAGGGTCTAGGAGGCCCTATCAATGGGTGACGTGACACTGCTCTTTTCCTCCTCATCACCACAAGCCTGACCAGTGTCGAATAGAGGGGAATTATCACATCCCTCGATCTGCTAGCTGCAACTCCAATTGTCCTTTCTGATTTTATCCCTGCAGTCCCGAGCAATATCTTTATACGCCTCCCTTGTCATTTGTCCAAGCTTCCACTTCTTGTAAGCTTCCCTTTTATGTTTCAGCTCCCTGCAGAGTTCCCTGCTAAGCCAAGCTTGTCGCCATCCACATTTGCTGTTCTTTCTGCACATCGGAATGTTATCTTCCTGTGCCTTTAACAGGGTTTCTTTAAAATACAGCCAACTGTTTTGGACATCTTTCCCCTTCAGATCAGCCTCCCAAGGGATCCTGCCCATCAGCTCCCTAAGGGAGCCAAAATCTGCTTTTCTGAAGTCCAGGGTGTGTGTTCTGCTTCTTTCCTTCCTTCCATTGATCAGGATCCTGAACTCTACTATCTCATGGTCGCTGCTGCCCAGGTTGCCATTTACTTCTACTTCCCCGATCAATTCTTCTCTGTTTGTGAGCAATAGGTCTAGAGGTGCAAGGCCCCTAGTTGGTTCCTCCAGCATTTGTACCAGGAAGTTGTCCTTAATATTCTCCAAAAACTTCCTGGATTGCCCATGCACTGCTGTATTATCTTCCCAGCAGACGTCAGGATAATTGAAGTCACCCATAAGAACCAGGGCCTGTGATCTGGAAACTTCTGTTAGTTGTCCATAGAACGCCTCATCCACCTCCTCTTTCTGGTCTGGCGGTCTGTAGCAGACACCTACCACAACATCCCCCTTGTTACATTCTCCCCTAAACTTAACCCATAGACTTTCAACCATCTTGTTTCCACTTGCATAGTGGATCTCCGAGCAGTCATACAGCTCTTTTACATATAGCGCTACTCCTCCCCCCCTTCTTCCCTGCCTGTCCTTCCTGAACAATTTATATCCGTCCATGGCAGTGCTCCAGTCATGCAAGTTATCCCACCACGTTTCTGTTATTCCAATTATATCATAGTTCCTTGTCTGTGCCAGTACTACCAATTCTTCCTGCTTGTTTCCCAGGCTCCTCGCATTTGTGTACAGGCACCTAAGATACTGGGCCCATTGCCCTACTTTGCCCTGTCGATTCTCCCTCCTGTAGCATCTTCCTCCTTGCAATTTCTCCATTTCTTATCTTCACAGGTGATTTTAAAAGGAGTGTCTTCCTTGATGTTGTTCCAGCTGTGCGGGTATTGTATTTCCACCAACCCCACCTCCCAGGTTCCCAGGAGATCCAAAGGTTTAATGAGCTGCACGGTAGAGTTTGAACTGGTGTTTTGGGGAAAAACCACACAGCTGGCATTGCTGGGCAGTGTCACGTAAAAACCCCCTTCGGCCATCATCTTATTAAAGGTCTTGTCTTTTTGATGCTTTAACCCAACTGTTAAATTTTTCAGGCCAGCCTCTCCATTTCACCAAAACAGTTTGGTTTCTTCTCTGCCTTTTTTGGCCAGCACCTTGTCTATCCTGTAAATGTGGTCCTGTTTAGGGTTTACTTTTTGTAATTCTTCAGGGTAAAAGGAGCCTGCGACGTCCTCTCCCCCATAATCTTTTAATGCGTACGCAGGAAAACCCCAGACACGATAAATATTTCATCAGTAAAGGGCTGCTGATAACTTTTCCAAAAACTCCCTTCGTTTTCGACACCTCACATGATCCCCTTTTTAAAAAGCCAGATGCGGCACCTTGGTTTTAAAACTATCGCCGTTGACAGTTTTCCACACACTCAGAGAGTTAGCATGGGTCACGTCGATCGCTTGCCCTCTGATTGTTCTGTGATAACTCCTGTTGTAACTGTCCAGGAGGGCCTGAAGCACATTGTTGTATCGAAAGGTATTCCGGGCAGTAAAATACCTCCCATCTTCGATTTGAAAGTTCTGTTAAATCTCTCCACCACTCCTGCCTTCACTTCATTATTAATCACAAAATGGTGCATCGCGTGACGCTTGAACGAAGTCTTTAATGCTTTATTTAAGAACTCTTTTCCTCGATCTGTCTATAATTTTTGAGGCACGCAGCCTTTTCTAAAAACCACTTTAAAGGCATTTGCCACCTCTACCCCCATCTTTTTCTTTAGGGGCATGGCCCAGGTGTATTTAGACAAAATATCAATCACCGTTAAAATATATGTATGACCATCATTGTGTTTAGAATAGGGACTCATATCGACCAAATCCGCCTGCCATTGTGTGTCCAAATCGGACACCACTGTTTTATTTCTTTTAAATTTGATTCTTGCTGGCTTATGTAAAGTGTAAGCCTCTTGGTCTGTAAGCCAGGCCGCAACCTATTTTCTGGTAAATGTTTTATCGTGTTTTCTAGCGGCCTCAAATAAGGGAGTTACACCCCCAAAGCTCCCAACTTCCCCCGGAGAGTAATAGATTTTCTCCAACACCCCCGGCATGTCAGTCCCCTCTTACCATATCCCCTTGTATATATGTAAGAAATCACAAAGTGTTTTTTATTTTTATTTTTATTTAAAAGTAAAGGATGAGTGAAGCTGCTATACATTCTTAAGAGTGAAGCAGTTATTTTTTTAAAAAAATACATAAAAGCATAGTAATTGGTGAAACAGTTATACAAGCTTAAAAGCATAGTAATAGGTGAAACCATTTACATAAAAAGCATGGTAATAGGTCTGTATTTTACACCGTCTCTTAATCACGGTTCAATTACTTTAGTAGGAGGATTCTTCTCGTAAAAAGTTTGATAAGCTATTTGAGGAATCTTCCTGCACATCAGGTGTCCAATTTCTCCAGGCACTGTTCTTGAAAGTTTAAGCATCAGTGCGATAGGATTTAGGGCCCCTCATATCTCTCTAACCAGATTGGCAACTTTGTCTACGGCTTTACTGGGTCTGTTAATCGGCTTAAGTTTGTTACTTTCTTTCATAATTGCATTTAGTATGCGGTAAACGTTCAAATTAGAACAAGCGTGCCTAATATTTCCAGTCATAAGTATTTGCCCATAGTTCAAGTTATAACAGCTAATATCCACAGGTTTGTCTACCTGGAAGCGTCCTCCATCATCCATCAGCTGCCCTATCAGGCAATGGTAAACGATTTTTATTACAGCTGATTTAATCATGGCCTCTTCATACTCCTCACTTTCAACCTTGATTTTTTTTTTCTTAAAATCTGGACTTGTGCAAAAAAAGCACATGCAGAACCATGTTTATGTCCCTCACATAACCGTCTTTTTCATCCTCTGCAATTTCCTATCAGCAGCAGAAAAGAAAAAAAAGTAGATTTAAAAATAATGCACGTTGTCAGCTTTTACAAATAAAAGAGGCCAACAGCTTTTATTCACGCTACCTTGTGCATGCTGTCATCTGAATCATCACCACCACCACCTCCAGTTGCACCATCGGGCACTGTATCAGAAGCCTGTTCTAAACACAAACACATAACCATGCTTAACCTCCACTTTATCTACATATTTCTTTCAGAAACCTCTAAGCTGTTTTTACCTCCATTGGTGCTCTTTCTTCTGTGTCCAATACAATTTCAGCATCAGTTGGGGTACTGCTAACCACTTGGGTTGTGATCCTGCGCAGTTCTGGTCTGGTTATCTGCCAAAAAAACACTCCTTTTTAAACACATAGTTGTAGTAATACTTTTTTACGATTATACAAAGACAATTCAGCAGCATTTACCATGACAACTGTTCTGTCTTTCTGTGTAGAAGGGTTGGGGTCCTCGGTTTTGCATCCCTCCTCCTCCTCTGATAATTCCTGCTCTGCCATGTCCTCATACACAGGCTCTTTTTCCACAATCTCCTATAAAAATCAAAGATGCTTAATCCTAAAGTATTTTAAGGTTTTTTTTAAACAGCTGTGATCCTATAATTCTGGGCATCTTACCTTCGGCTTTGAGTCTGTCTCCTCCAAAAATGGCTAAAGCTTTCTCTGGACTTCATCTTTTTCCCCATTTATGGCCAGCAATTCGTCCTTCGGTTCTGTTTCAGACGTGCAGTCTTTGATGGCGGCTTGGAATAAAAGCATAAGGGGCCCTGCCCTTCAGGATTAAATTGGTTGGTGCACCCCATTTCCTTTCAGAGCATTCTTTTTCATAAGGGGGTCTCCCCTTCAGGATAAAATTGGTTGGTCCCACCTAATCCCTTTCAATTCTACCCTGCTTTGGAGTCTGGTGCGGAAAGGGGAAGAAGGAGAGAAAAAGAATAATAACTAGAAAGTGGTATATTCATTGAACCTTGCTGCCCACCAGAGGATCAACTTCAGCACAAAGACAGGGGTTGTGTCCAGTGCTATCTTCCCTTGGCTTTTCTGCCCAGGAAAGAGTCTTAAGATCCTGCAGGGACTCTGTAAGAATGCTTCTCCATTACCTGAGAAATGTATGTGAATTGGTTGATCAGTAGCACCTAACTCCCTTAGGTGCCTTTGAAAACCCTGTCCTTAATGACTTGGCCAGAAACTACACCTGTTCTCATGACTGGCTCTAGAAGAATCTTGGAGGACCAGAATGATACCAGGGGTTCTGTGAATCAGTAGAAATATTTTAGCAGCCTTTTTTTGGTACTAAAAGTGCCAGCAAAGGAAATCTTGGCAGCTTGCATATTTAGAAGGGTTTTTTAAGCTCTAATTAGAACTCCTTCCATCTCTCAATAATTTCTCTGAAGAGACTGGACAGATAGGTTTATAAGAAGCCTGCTATGATCACTCATGTAGCAAATAATGTAATTAGAAATAGAAAGTCAGAGGATTTGAAGACTATGTTAAAAAAATATCCATTAAGCATGAAAATAACAGGAAAAAAGATCTCTTTTGACATGTTATCAAAAATAAGAGCTAGACAAATTTTAAAAATTTGCATAAATTTTCAGATAGTGTACAGAAAAGTATATTGCTTTCATGGACTATTGGAACAGGTTATGGTAGGAAACATTTATTTAATATCAAGTGGCATCTAGCTAAATTGAGAAGAGCATGAATATTTGAGTGGGGATTCTCTAGAGAACATGTCTGAGTATTGGGGATGGGGAAATTGCATAAAATACATAGATCAAAAGCAGTTAAAGAATTGAAAACTGAGTCTGCAGTGGATGTACCTATGTATAGAATGAAGGAACAAAAAGTCTGAATGGGAAGAATTGTGACAGAAGAGATCTTTGACAGCAGAGGTATTAGAAAGGATTCTGATGATAATGAACAGAATCAGATGAGCAGTAGGGAATGGTATTATGTAGTTTTTATATAATTGAAAAAGGGAGTTTCATGAACTGCTACTGTCAACTAACTCTACCAACTCAAAGTTGAACAAATGCATATGAGGAGGAAAGAGAAATAGTAGTTCCATTTATAGTGTTTCAAGATAGGGAAGATGAGAATAAAATCTTTTATAATGGGCTGAGGAATGGATGCACAGATAACAAGACTGTGATTATGACTGACTAACTTATCTATTAACTGAGAAAACTGCAAGGCCTGTTGCCATAGAAACAGAAATGGAGGTATTTAAATGACCACTTCTAGTACCTATGTGTTTTGTTTCCCACTGGAGAGGACTCGCTGGTAGTAGTCTGAACAAGCAGGCCTCAAACTGAGTGGATTATCACGAATAATGAATGAAGTTTCAGAGGCTGGGTTCTAAAAGTTGGTCTGGAAATCTTTTAAAAATAGAGATTCCAGTTCTTCCTGGAGGTCTTGCAAGAATGGCCGTACTGCAGGATTTTTACACTTCTGCTTCAGACAAGAACCAGAAAGTGTAGAGAGAATTTAAAATTAAAAACATTGGTAGGAAAAGCAGTTGTACGAATTGTTTAAAACATTCTGAAAGGCTTACATGGCGTCTGGTGAAAGGTTGGAGGCGTGGGGGTGGGAGTGCAAAGAGGGGGAAAGGAAAATTGGACATTACTATTTTGTCCAAACTGGTATACACATTCCTAAAGCTTACATATATCCTCCTATTTGGGAGCATTTTAAATTGCTCATGGTAAAATGGCATTGTTTTTATTACTTGGTATCTCAGAGGAGAGAGATTCCTCACGTCAATGTCTTCACATCATCCAGACATCAACTGGTAAAGTGAAATCATTCCTGGAATTTACAGGCCACAGGCATGGATAAATCGTAGGGCCTGGAAGCATGCCCATCTCTGCTGTATTGGACTGTGGTGGGGTACCCTCTCCCCCCTCCAAAGGCCTGAAGGTATTCAGGTGGCTAAGCCAATTAACCATCTAGGCTGCATCTGGAGCAGTAGCCAGTGAGCATTGAGGACTAATTAAAGAAGAAGCTCAGCTGGACAGGAACAGAAGGGTCTGTATAAAGCCCTTAGCTGAGACTAGAAGGAGGCTTCAGTTCCTATAGCCCCTGCATTAATCAGGCTCTGCCCAGGACATGTGCCATTTCTGTATGCTCAAACTGGGTTTAGATAATGTTGGTAACCTAGAACTGAGCAGTTAAAGCCAGATGAGAGTAATGACAATTATAGAAGTAAATTATTCTGATTTCCAAATTACTTGACCTCTAAGGGGTCCCTTTACACTGTCAGAGAGCAGAGGGGCCTTTGGATAAATGAAAATCAACCCCTATATCTTTAACAAAAATATATAATGAATTAGGATGAAATCCTGGCCTTGTACAAGTCAGTGTCACAACTGCTGGTGAATTCAATGGGGTCAGGATTTCACCCTAAATCTTTACAAGATTCATGGAACCAACAAGACACAAAGCTAAACTTCACTGTTGTTCCACACTGCTCTTTTATCACTCACCATCCCCTCCCCCCAGTGATTTTTTCCATTTCAGTTGTGAAATGTTCAGGGTAGGGTCCTTTTCATCTGACCTTTCTGAAAAGAGCCTACAACTCTCTTGGTCCTACTCTGTTATGACTTTTCTGCCAAATAGTTTTATTACTACTAATAGCATACTAATCTCTGAGAAAAAGATACTGGAAGTTGTTTCACAGCATAATTGTTTCTACCAAGGTTTAAAAGATGTCATCCAATAAATTTAAGCCAACAATATCATGAACTGGGGCAAAGCTCTGTCAACTTGGTTATGCCATTGAATACTATCTTGATTCATTTTTATAAATCAGTCCAAATCTGTGACCTGATTATATAGGGGGATCCTTAGATTTTATGTAATCAGATTCAAAAGCAATTTCTTCTTTTTGGGGGAGGGAAAAAACACTAGGAAGTTATATTAATTTTGCTCCATTTATATTTAATTTATATCAAATAGCTTAATGTTATAGTAATTCCCTTTCCCAGCCAATTCTTTTGACAAATTGTTTGAGTTTGACAGCTAATAGAGGATTATTTTTTCTATTGCTTTGATTAAATAATGGTTATCAACTAGGTCTACAATTGTCTAAATTTAGAAATAGGCTGGTAAGGTTGCTTTAACAACTGCTTAAAGACTGGAGGAAAGATTAGATCATGCCACCTAACATATGCAAGATGAAATGAGAAAAGATTGTATCTGGATATTGCTAGCAAGGCAACTTTAACTGTAGCATGACATGCACTTACTTGTCTAAATTGTTTGCTCCAATTAATATTTATAAGTTGATTTGTTGAAGGTCATGTTTAGCTTAGTACTGAGTTAAACTCTGTATAAAAGTATACAGTGAGAAAGAAACTGTTTACAAAATGCTAATGAAGTATTATTTATTGTTATTATTTATTTAGATAGTTTTAATTAAATTCACTAGCAGTGAAATATATCATCTCTTATGAAAGGGGATTTTATTTCAGGTCACATGATTTGAAAGCCATATGTGTAAATAGTTTTTCTAAAATCCCAGAAAATGTATATCTATTTCCTAAACTCTGGAATGATTCTGTAATTCTTATTCAGGCAAAATTTCCATGGAAAATGAGCATGCTAACCAACTCTATTCTGCTTGTAGAGTGCTCTTGTACTCCTTGAGAAAAATCCTGCCTTCATTAATGTCCATACATAATGTCTAGTCTGAGTCATCCCTTTAGTTCCCAGTTTTCCTTTTCTTCTGTTTCTGCCACCTTAATATATGCAAGACACATGGAAATAAAAGTTTGCATACAGTTCTATTGACATAAATTGCTTTCTTACATTGTGATAAGTTCCAGAGGAGTAGCCGTATTAGTCTGCATACAGCAAAAATAATGAAAGTCCTGTGGAAACTTAAAGACTAACAAATTTCTTCGGGCATAAGCTTTCATGGGCTGCAACCCACTTTGTCAGATGCATGAAGTGGAAACAAGAGTAGAAGTGGAAACTACAGTACAGTTTCCACTTCATGCACCTGACGAAGTAGGTTGCAGCCCATGAAAGCTTATGCCCGAAGAAATGTGTTAGTCTTTAAGGTGCCACAGGACTTTCATTGTTCTTTCTTACATTGGGTGTTGTTTTGACTCACATATATTTGCATCATGTTGTATTTTCAATGTATGTCAAAAATACAAACATCCACTTAAAAATAAAGGCCATTATTCAGGAAAGTGTTCCTATTCAGGAGAACATATATAGGTGTACTTAGGTACTGTTGAAGTCAGTGAGACTTGAGACATGCCTAACTGTCTGAATTGGGGCCCAAGCGGAGTACAAATAAAAAATTGATACGATGAGACATGCCATGTATCGAGTGCCTATTTATCTGATATACTGTAGCATATGGTATCTTTACTGGCCCAAAACAGTGAAGTCATTACGTCTGTGGTAACAAGGAGCTAAATACCCATAAACACCAAAGAACAGGAATGGTTGCTCAATTTACCCAATTTATTATTTGTCTCAGAAAATCAGGTCACTTTTCAGCATCGAAACAATTATGTGCAGTTACTGACATAAATGTTGGTATGTTGAGGCAGCATAGTTAGTCCTGTGATGTATGAAGAGGTGTGTGGGCAGTAGGGGTTGGCCACTGACCTCAACAACCTGAATTCATGTACAGCTCAAAGCCCATATCCACCATAAAGTATTTTCCTGTCAGACATCACCAGCAAGCCCTGGGTAACTAATATTGAGTGCTTACTTCTACCCTCATACTTGAAGTCAATCTATCTGAAGAACTTTTACCTTCCTTGGGAAGAAGCATGGTCCAGTTGGTCATCTACTAGACTGGAAGTCAGAATATTTGAGTTCTACTCTAAGGTCTTCCATTGATGTATTTGTGATCTTGGCAAATTACTTCATCTTGGATTCTGAACATCTGCAGCATTTCCCCTTTCACAAAATCCAGCATCCATCAAAGTCAGATTTTAGTCTAGGAAAAGGCATATCCAGCTTGAACAAGAAAATTATTGGGCTTTATTCTACTAGATCTCTCTGACCTCGTATGTCATTGGTCATGTGGTGCTGACATACAAATCTGTTGGAGTAAGTAGGGTAGTATTTGGTTGAATCCACTTATTCTTACTAGATTCCAGATATTCATGATAGGCAGCTAGTCTCCATTGTCCAGACTCCCAATCTTGTTCACTTCAACTTGACTTTCTTCCTTCAATATTTTAAGTGAGCCTGCTTGAAGAAATTAAGAGTTGTGATGGACTCAGTATGAGTCAGATAGACTTCCTCCCAGGACTCTTGCAGTCCTTCCTAAGCCCTGATCCCAAATGCATCATTGTAGTTCTAGGGCACATCTAACCTTTAGGAGATCTTCAGAGATGGTAGAATTTTGAAGTCATCCTTGGGAGTCTGTCACTGGACAGAGAAGGAAAGGTGGATGGCTCCATGCTGCCCATCATTTATCACATGACTGGCAAATAGTCTTTCAATAGTTGGCCTCTTTCAATAATTGGTCATTGTGGTGGTGGTGTCATCCCAGCCACTCTGGAACACTGAATGGGTTTCATCTTATTAAACAGCAATTATGAGAGATGCCAAATGGAACCAGAGGTTAAGAAACAGTCTTCTAGCAAATGATTTTCTCAGAAAATTGCTCTCCTTTCTAAGTATTCCCAGGGATGGTTGATCAAGAAAACCCATGGCCACAAACCACATATTACCAGGATAATTACCCACTTTCCAAATAGAGATCCTCTGACCAGAACCACTCACCAACCTCTGTGTGCATCATGATGAGCTCTTTTTCTTTTTCACTGTCTGCTTTCCATTGCCAACCATAGCCCTCAGTCTCTTGTGGCTTCCTATCTTCTCTTGTGACAGTGAAAAGGTGAATTGAGAAGATTCAGAATAGGAAAGAAAGAGTGGAATATATAATGTATGTAATTGGAGGGAGACAAAAAAGGAGGGGGACTCCTGTAATTATAGAATGAATGTGTTTAGTGGGGTGAATAGAAGGAAAGGTTTTAAAAAGAGGGAAAATCTCTAAAAAGAGAAATTAATGTTGTAACATTTTGCGCCATCCTCATTTGTTGGCAAACTTGTACTTTATTGAATTCTTCTTATTTACTAGGCTAATGAGATAAAGATGGATTTAATTAAAGTAAGAAGTGACATTTAAACAAAGGGGCAGGTAGCATTTAAACCATACTAGGCAAAACCTATGGGGTTGTAAATGAGGGGAAAATTTGAGTCACTGATACTCATGCTGTGGACTTTCTAATGTTTTCTCTCCATTGTCCAGCCTGCCAAAGTTCAAGAGCTGATGCACTTTTCAGATGAATCAGCACCTGCAGTGATAAAGCTCTGTAAATCTGGCACACGCATTTGTGGTAATAACGATACAATAATATAACAGTGCTGTCTGAAACCGAACTACTTCCAAGCAAACTAGGGAACCTTTAATGTACACCAGCAGTATATACGTGAACCAATTAATGTGCAACTGGTTAGTGCTCTTCAGAAATCACACCACTGTTGAGCACATTATCCCATTATACAGATAAGTCTTTATTAACACATCTCCATTCTATTCTCACCTCCTTTTTCTGGCTCTGGATCACAGTTTTGTTTTGTTTTTAACTCATCTTTATAGTTAAGCATTCTGGCAGAGCAGAATCTTTTAGCTGAAATTAAGAGAGTGCTCATTGCCCAATCTACTGGAGATTTCTTTGTTCTTGAGGCACAACAGTAAACTTCTGCCATGTTGGTAGTATATATGTGGCGACAACCAGGCTCAGCGTTCGCCTTATGCCAAATGTGTCAGTGCTTGATGTGCAAATAGACCTAGGAGAAATTTTTCAGCTGAGAATTATTTTTCCCTGAAAAATGCAGATTTGGGTTGATCAAACAGTTTAGAAATCAATGTCAAATGTATTACTTTTTTTAATGTGTGTATGGGGGGGAACATGTTTTCCTGAAAAAAAAAATAGAACCACTTTGTTTGACCCAAATTATTTTTGTCACTATGTTTTTTTGCTATGGCAATGAACCAAGAAATCTTTTGCAGAGTTGTAGGTGTTAGATGATGAATGCTTGTGCAAGGTATTGAGCATCTTCCACTCCCATTGAAGTCAGATGAAGTAGGTGTGCTGCTCAGCACCATCACTGGAGGGACTCCATTTTGAAATATGCCACATTAATAAATGCCTGAAGAAACCTGCTTAGAGGCACTGGCATGTAGGTAAATACATGTGCATCACTGGAGTTTTTCTCTTTATTTCAATAGAAGCCAGTTTGCTATGTGGTTTTGTAAAAAAAATTCAGTATTCTCAACAGCAACAAAAGCATAAAATCTGTGCTTTTTTGGGGGGGGGGGGGGGCAAATCAAAGACATTTTCCCACACATTTAAATGTCATTTGTGATTAAAAGTATAATACAATTGCATGAATTTGATACAATAAAAAAAATCAGAAACTAGTTCTAATTTCAAGAACATGCTCAAATTTTGGATTAGAATTTTCCAAGAATTTGTCCTCCATTTCTCTTTCTAACTAAACTACTTGAGAAACTAAATAAATTGACTTGAATATTGAGGCGTTTTAGTTTAAAGGATTTAGATAGGCTTTTTATGTATGGAAAAAGTCTAATAAGGTAGAATTGCCAGCTTTCTAGGGAGTTGAGCTCTCACAATTCGGAGCTCCACGTGCTTATCACTTCGGAAAATCAGGCTACTCAATTGTAGTGACACACGTGCGTGCACGCACGCACACACACACACACACACACACACGTTAAAATTAAATGTGAAAAAAATTGGGTGACATATGTTTTTAAAAAATGGTTCTAATACAGGTCATTGAGAAGAGGACAAATAGAGCAACATAATAATGACTAAAGCAATCAGTGGTCAGATCGGAGAGAAGTAGTAGAAACAGAGCAGAATGAAAGGCTGGGGGCCATGACAGAAATAGAGCTGCAATAGATTTGAATTCTGCCCAATACCTCTGAAAAGAATGAGATTAAAATGATTATGATGATGATGACTGGTGATTATATACTGATCAAATTCTGTGACCAATTAGAATCTGAAGCCTCCAAAATTTGCTCTTATTTAGAGTGTCATTTTATTTATTTGTATTAGCATAACATCTAGGACTATGTCTAAACTGGCAATTTAAGTCGACTTAAGGAGGCCTAAGTCGATTTAAATTAAACCGTGTCCACACCTGGCTGTCATTAAGTCGACTTAATAACTACCGGTCTTTAGGTCGATTTAACTCTTAAGTCGAATGGTTAAGTCAACCTAAAGACAGTGTGGGCACTCTAGGTCGACTTATTCTATAAGTCAACCTAGGGCATGGTCCTGGGGAGAAGGAAGCCGGGCTCCTTTCTCCCCGGGACCATGGGTCCTGGCCAGAAGAGAGCTCCGTGGCTTCCCTCTGCCCGGGAACCATGCAGTCCCGGCAGAAAGGGAGCCCTGCAGCTTCCCTCTGTCCGGCGCCTGCGCGGGTCCCGGCCAGAAGGGAGCTGCGGCTTCTCTCTGCCCAGGATCCCTGTGGGTCCCAGCAAAAAGGGAGCCCCGCGGCTTCCCTCTGCCCAGCACCCGCAGCTTCCTTCTGCTCCGGACCCCCGCAGGTCCCGGCAAGAAGGGAACCCTGGTTCTGACCTGCGGCTCCCTTCTGCCAAGAAGACACGGATCCCAGAGAGAAAGGAGCCATGGCTCCCTCTTTGCCGGGACCCTGGCTTCCTGGGGAAGGGACCCATGGATTCCTTCTCAGCAGGGAGCCACAAAGCCGCATCTACACTTGAAAAGTTAAGTCGACTTAACAGAGTCGACTTAACTTTTCAAGTGTAGACATAGCATAGGAGCCCTAGCCATGGACCACGACTTTATTGTGCCAGGCAATGTACAAACACAGAACAAAAAGATGATCCCTCTGCTGTAGAGAGCTTACACAGTGGGTAAGACAAGAGATGGACGTGGACAGGCTGATAGGGGATTACATGGAAACAGTGAGACAAATAAAGAGTAACTCCACTATTTTATTCTATTGTGAGAAAACCAGAACCAAGTCCTCACTTTTACATTCTTACTCTTTTTAGTTCACAAGCAAAGTAGGACCTAACTACGTGGCAAAATGTCAGTGCTGATGGGTAAGGGTTATGGTCTTGCATTTTATTTGAATCTGGAATTGACTTGGGGTTGTTTGGAGTTGGAGGTTTGTGGGATTTCTAAACTCATGTGATAAATAAATTTGTTAATCTTTAAAAGTGCCACAGGACTCTTGTTTATATATAAAAGTGTGCTGTGATGGGGTGGCTCCACCCCGCACTGAAGAAGCCCAACAAACACTGTGGGCGGTGGAGGCCCCGCCCTTTGAGCCCTGCTGGGCATGCTCAGACTGCTCTCCCTGTATAAAAGAGGGCAGCTCAGCTCAGTTGGGGCTGACCGGCAAGGAGGGAGGACCTCCACTCGCAGCTCCTGCTGAGGAAGGGGAGGCGTGCCAGGCAGCCCAAGAGGGAGACGCTGACGCGGAGTGGCGATACCAGGAGCGGCCATCTCGTGACTGGAGCCCAGAGAC
>ML685785.1:30388251-30402109 GCA_007922175.1 Pelusios castaneus | reverse complement strand
GGGGGGGGCCCGCATTGGGGCCAGGCACTCTGGTGGGGGGTCGGTGGGACAGTGGGGGAGGCACCCCAGTGGGGCTGCGGCAGAGCCGGGGAGGGGGGTTGGCAGAAGCTGTGGCAGGGCTGGGGGCTGCGGTGGGGGTCAGAGGGATGTGGGGGGGCCGCATTGGAGCCAGGCACCCTGGCGGGGACCACAGCGGGCTTGGGAGGGGCGATGGGGGCTGCATTGGGGCCGGGCACCCCGGCTGTGGCTGTGGCTGTGGCTGTGGCAGGGTTGGAGGGGGGGGGTTAGCAGGAGCCACAACAGGGGACAGAGGGGTTTGTGGGGGAGGGAGTCGTGGGGGCTGCAGTGAGGCCGGGCACCCCGGCGGGGCTGTGGTGGGGTCAGGGAGGCGCTGGCTAGGCTGGTGGTGGGGCTGGGACCTGGCAGGAGAGCCAGGGGGCCTGTAGCAGGGCTGGGGGTGGGAGCAAAAGTCAAGGTTGGAGCCACCCGTGTGGTATGTGTGGGGGGCCCATCCTTGACTTTTGCCCTGGGCCCTGGAAACCCTGAGACCACCCTTGTCTAGCCCCAAGGCTGTCCCTTGGTGTTTTTTCATCCAGTGTAGAAAATGATTTTGGTGCCCCTCAAACAAAAACACTTTCCACCCCCCACCACATTTGATGCCCTCTCAGATGTTGATATGACTCTACCAGAAGTGGATGACTGTCCTGATTGCCCACCCTTAGGCTGGTCCTTTCTAGCCCAGCAGCAAAGCCAAGCACACACATGGCATCTGCAGATAGACTGTAGAGAGCTAATGGGATGATGGAATTGCATAGTTGCTTATCCCTTCCATATGTACTCCTCCCTTTGGAACCTGTTCCCACAGAGCTTGTGTGTTCTCCTATACACTGTGTCTTGCACAGGACAGAAGCATTAGACTATCCTTCCCAACCAACAAACACTCCCCTGTTCCACAATCAAACACAAAATGTTTATGCAGCATGAAACTTCTCAGATTCCTTTCCTCAGTATTTTTTATTTCCATGTGTCTTGCACTTCCAGGAGGTAGCTGAGACTGGAAGTAAAATTTAGAGTCTCATGAGAGGGGCTGTTCATGTGAGGCTGGAAATACTGGCAGAAGTAGGACTTGCCAAAGATCTGGAGAAAGAATCTGTTCTCTTCTAGCACCAAGATCAATCTTTAATCAGACAACCATCTCTTTCGTGTTAGTGTGTGTTTTGCCTGCATAAGAGCTGAAACATCAGGCTCCAATTTTATGTACCCAACAGACTTGGATAGGAGCTAATCTTGCCCTGTCCTCACTGTCTGTCTGTCTTTGGTTCTAAATACCATGCTTTGTAGAATCTGTTGGCAGAATTGGCCCCATAGTTCTGCTAAGCACCCAGACTTCTGGATATTTATCTGCACTAAACTGAATTCTCAATCTTTTTGCCCTGTTCCTGAACGATGTACTGAGCTCCCTTGATTCCCACTGTGGGTCAGTAAGAATGGAGGATGCTTAGTGGCTCACAGGTGCTTTCTCCCACAAGGCAGTATCGTTATTAGTTGCCAGGCAGCCCTTTGTAAGCTACTGTGCAGCCCTTTATAAGCAAGTACATTTATTCTTAGGGTGAAAGCATTAGAAAAAACATTAAAAAACAGCAACAATAATAACAGCAACAACCCCCCGCCCCAAACCCACAGCTGCCTTTTGTTGACCTAACTGTGTAGTGTAGACCAGGCCTAAGGATATGATGAGAGACAACAATTTGATACCTATTATTTCTCCAGTCTGTTTATTATAACAGATAATTATGTGTGGTGTACTAAGCAGTGGTCGCACAACATGTGCTTCCTAGCCATGGTTTGTTTTTGCGGTTTTTTTTAAGAATATAGCATGGTTTTAATGGCTGTATTGAAAGAAAACAGTGGTATTTTTAAAGGACATATTGAGGCATGTAGGTGTTCTTTGTCTTCTTCTTCTTTTTCACGCATCCATAAATACCCTGTTGTTGGAGAGACAGCATTTAACAGACAGGATTACACCGATACTGTTGTCTTTTATAGGACACAGTTCTAGGTTATCATGTACATACCATTGTGTTCTTTAGCTTCATTAATCATACCTAGGAAGAGAAGCAGGGGACTGCTTCTCAGACAGATGGTCTTCAGTCTGATTATTCACTTTGGGAGATACAGAGGAAAAATGTATTCAACACTCTTGTTTTAAAAGGATTGACATTTTACAGAAGTGTTATTTAATAACTAAGGAGCTGGAATGTAATTACAAGTGCCTTCCTGCTGCTTTCCTATCCAATGTGCTATTTGTGTTTGATGCTGGAACAATTCAGGGAGGGGCCAGTGATGTGAGGGGAATTATTAATGAGACAGCATTATCCAGTAAGATTGCACACTATGTAGATGCCTTCTGTTGATTGCTGCAAGTAAGGGGAGAAAGCTGAAAAAAAATCTCTCCTTTAGTATGGAGCAAGAGGGATACTTGGTGGTTAGACCTGATTTGTGATGGGCTAATGAAGAGATCATAGGTAAGGGATAAATTAACATCAGCCTAAGAAAGGATAGATGTTGTAAAGAGGAGAAAGTGAGGTATTATAGAATTTATAAAGTCACACATACTATAACTTCCTGTCAACACAGTCTATCACCTAACTGTGTGGCTGCTCTCCTTTGTGCTGTCTTCTCTAATGCCCGAGATACACGTTTGTTTACTTACTTATTTATTTCAATTTCTAAGCAAACACAGAATGCCAACCTCCATAGCCTTAGGACAATCCTGGCTTTAAAAAAATCCGTAAAATAGAGTGTAATATCTGGGAGTTGAATTTACTGAATCTGCAAAGTGCTTACACCATCTTTTCCAGAGACATCAATAGGAAGTGAAGAGTCTGTATTACCCACAGAGACAAATACATAGCTAAATGCTACCTTCAGTTTCATTTGTACAAATCCATTCACTTCAGAGTGGTGGCACAGTATAACTGGGAAGAGACTCAGCCTAGAGTTTTAAATATAGATGCTTTTAGCTGTACTTCGGTTGTGAGCCTCTTTCACTTTGTAGATTAGAAACCCCATAATTCTTTTTTGTGGAATAGTATTAAGTGGCTTCGCCGACAGTAATCAATATGTTGTGGGATTTATTGAGCATTGACTTGCATTTGCACCCTAGACTTCGGTACCAGATATTTACAGTTTGTTATTTGTGTCAGATTATGGGCAGTAAGACCCCCACCGCCACCACACCATCATCCTGTTCCATTTTCCAATTTGTAACATAATTTTATTTACGGGAGGTTTGGGGCAGTGTCTCAGACGATGTAAATTTTTCATTGCTCCTTTTACTTCAGTGAAGCTACTACAGCTTACGCCAGTGAGATTCTTCCCCTAGATTGACACCTCTCCCGTACAAATTCCTAAATGGCACTTTCTCTCTTAGAAAATTAAGTCTTTGAAATGTTTAGAGAGCATATTTACATGATGACATTACACAGCAGAGAAGTCATCTTTATTACACTTAAGATTAAGTGATCAAAGGTTAATTTCTTCCTGCATCTGGGGTCATCCATCATATTCAAGATGATTGAGGGTTTGTATTATTATTTTTATTTGTTACTTACGTCTTGATTCATCTGCATGCCAGATAGTGGCCAGTTAATTTTGCATTGTTTTTAAAATATTATGTAAACACCCTCAGATGCCTACATTTTGAGAACTCAGCAGTGATTGAACTTTCCTTATTTGGTCAAGAGTTTGGTTTTCATTTTGTTTGCTTGTTCTCCTTACACTCCCGCCCCCCCCCCCCCCCCTTAAATGTGCTTTTCCTATGGGAAGGTTAAGTCAGAGGTGCAGGATTTACTCTGAAGACACTGACATTCATGGTCATCATAATCTCTTCCAGGAGGAAATTCCAGACTGATTGACCAGTTGCTGAGAAAACTCTTGTTTCCGGAATTTACGAATTTCATATGAACTAGCCTATTAATCCTCACACTAGGAGGTCCTTGGTTTTATGATTATGTGGAGGTATTGTGTGTTAACAAGGCCATTTTCTCAATGGTCAGTGGTTTAACAGCTCCTATATTGGAAAAGAGACTGAATTTCTTTGCTTTTTCCCTTGTCAAAATGCTGAGTCACAAGAATTCCTTGTCCCAGAGCCTGTCTGTATGTGTCTGTTTTCTGTCACTAAAGTTTTTGTCTTTCTTGCTGCTTCTTCTGTCAAAGATTGTCAGAGAATCATGGACATCTGTGGGGCCACTGGACAAGGAGTGAATGCAGTGGTGTCAGTGGCTGTGATTAAAGAAATTATATCCCTCCTATAAAATTTCAAAGGTTGATTTAATATCTCTGTAGGAAGGATATCAGTCTCTATTAAATGCTTTTCCATAAGATTCATCTAATTATGAACATGAATCATGTGACTTATCATAATATAAATTTTTACATGCTTTTAAGAATGATTTCCCCCAATATCTAGGTGGCAGCCTGTGTGTTTTCAAGGCCTAATGTTGTTGCTTTAGGAATATAGAAATGCTCTTTTGTTATTCTAAATTGAAAACCCATAATTTCAGACATGACATGGAGAAATAGGATACATTGTATCCAAAGCTTGCTAAGATAAGCATAAGATTCAGTGGGCCAAGTGGAAAGTGGCATAATTAACACATGGGTGAGCAGAAAAGTGTAAAAAGTTAAATTTTAAGTGGTATTTAAATTTGGGTGGGAATTTGAATTTATACCTGTTTACATCCTCCTGCTATTTAATTTTTGGGCTAAACTGCTCTTTTCCATTTAGACATACATATGCTCCTCAGGCCTCCCTTAACACTCTTATACCCACTTGCCAATATATAACTCACATGACTTTACACATCACCTATGAATTTGATCTAGTGCATTTATATCTTTAAATCTTATAACTAAAATCTCTCAAAAGTATTCTACAGGTGCAGTGTCTTGCTTATGGTTGCTTACACTTGCTCTAGAAGAAAATAAATCAGACACTGTCTATTTTTCTTGTACAGAGGAAGTTTATCTAAGAGGGACTTGGCTATTTCTTCTCTGCTGTGGGACTACTCTTAAGACTTACTTTTCACTGTAGAGTGTCTTCACATTCCAAAGGATTCTGCCTGCCATTTTGTGAAGCAGATTTCATGCAGCATGTTAGATAGGAGAGAAGCACAGAGCTCTCTCATGGAGGCTTTTCTTGTTTTCTTGCTTTGTTTTCCCCTTAATGTAAAGCTCATTCATGCAGAAAGCATATGATTGCTCTTTGAGGAGGGAGAATCATAGCAACTGTAGTGAATAATTTCTGTCTTCCTCAGTCATCAGATTCAGCCAGAATGTTTTCTTCAAAGATAAAAATAGATGAACAATAACAGAACACTAAGAAACATCTTGATAAAAATAGAAAACCTCTTAACCTCTTCCAAGCTGAAAAGATTAATGAAACATACATTCTGTTAAGTTCTATTTAGCCGTCGGTAGAGCTCCTGGTCAAAAAATTATTCTTGTAACTGTTCTCAACATTGCCTTACATGATCTGTTTTTTAAAATGTGTGTTATTAAGCAAAACAGGAGAGGTTATGCAAATAAAATAACAAAGCGGTTGGCTGCAAAAAAATCTTTATTGTAGCATAGAAATGCCAGAGGAGCTTAAAGTGTTTGGAAGAGAGGCTAAATAAGTATTTGAGCTAGAAATCCAAAGAACTAGGAAGACTAATAAACTGGTTGAAGGCCAAGGGATTAATTATACCAGCTGTATAAAAATTACAGACGAGCAGCTTGATCTCTTAAATCCTGGAAGATTGCATCAGACTCTCAATATTCATGTCCGTATGTCTTTTGTATGTGTGTGTTCATTTCAAATTTGCAAAATCCTTCAACTATTTACATACATTGTCCAGTTAGGAGGTTACAAGAGTAAATGTATGGGCATGGGGGCTGGGGAGAGCAGGGCGGGGGTGGAGCAGAGGTGGAGCATGGATAGGTTCTCAGAGGAGGAGACAGAGCAGGGGGCAGGGCTACAGTCTGAATGCAAGTCCCCTGTCCCTTCCCCACTGCACAGCTTCCCCAAAATTGGGAGTCATGTGCCGCCAATGTCCCCCTGGGTGCAAGAATGTACATACTTTTTCTGACTTACCCAACATTGATAGATATTAATAGCTGCCAAGTTTTTTGCAAATTAGCTAATTAAAGAATTTGCATATTTGCACATAGTTTTTATATGACCATACATTTCAGCGTAAGGCCAAGACACCCTGCCTCAAGCAATGACTTGGGTAACATGGAGCTGCACAAAATATGGCAGCTGTGGTAGATGGATGATGGTGAAAGATTTTCAGGGGAGTAGGTGGGAGATGTCTGGGAGGGAAAAACTGGAGCTGGTAGGTTTGTAGGAGTATCCAAAGGTGTAGCCAGAACTGATTTTTTGACAGGGGCTCGGTTGACAGGGGTGGGCACAAACCCTGTGTCACAAGTGAAACAGAGGCTGATAAAAACACAGATAAGTTGCTTAAAATCTGATTGGATGGGCCTGCTTTACAAAGTAAGTGGACCATGGCCCACCCAGGCCCACCTGTAGCTATGCCCCTGGGAGTATGTGGTGGAAAATGGCAGTAGCAGAGGGGTAGGTAGGTGGTGGCTGGGGAAGCTATCCAGTAGTTGGTTTTGTAGCACTGGTGGAATAGAAGATAGGCTAGTTCAGAGTTGCTGAAGGGTCTAGAAAGGAGCTAGGAGTTAAAGGAAGCTGTGTTTGTGGAGTGTCGGAGCAAAGAAAAAGGTAATGGGGCTATTGGAGGAGCTGGGTCAGTGAGGGTGTCTGAGGGCTAGTTAAGGGAAGCTGGATTTATAGGGGTGTGCAAAGGTAGGTGAGAGACAGAGGGGGCACCTCAGTGGCTATGGGGAAGAAGTTAGAGACAGCTGTACCTGGTGGCTCTTGAGGGACTGGGGCAAGATGAGGTTAGGTAAGTGTGGGGATTATCCCAGGGGTAGTTGGGTAGCAGCTGGTAATAACTGTCTTTATTGGAGGCGTGAGGGAGGTGAAAGGGAACAGGTGAGGAAAGACTAGGAACAAGGGAGGGGGTGATGGGGAACCTGGGATGGCAGAAAGTTTGATGGAAGCTAGGACCTCTTCCTGCCATTGTCACGTCACTTTCCTTCTCTAGGCTGCTCTGTTCCCATTTAAATTGGTTTCCACTTGGAATAGTGAGCCGCATAGCCAAATTCAGTCAGGGCTGCAGGAGTACATGAGGTGCAGCCTGCATGTGTGGGTCTTCTGTGAGACAGATAGCGTTTGGCAGGTCTGGATAGTGTAAGATTACTAGATAATTCAAGTAATAGAATTGGCTCAAATGGTATTTGTGCTGTACGACTTCTAGAGCTGCAGAGTTCAGGGTGCTTGGGGTTTCAGTAGTTAATTGCTCATTGGCTTGCAGGACAGGGCACTAATTACACAAATGATTTTGAATCCATAATTAGAGACCAGGCTGAAGCCCTTTTGAAAGCTGACCTGTTGCCCTGATTATAGGTTCAAGCTATAAAAATGTTGATTTACTCCCTTCCCCCCACTATTCAAATATATTTTAGCTGCTGAAAGCAGCAATGGTTATTAGATATTGTTAGTATTTTGTTGCCTCCGTCTGAATGTGGGGGTAGCGAAAGTGACATTATAATTCCATGAACTCTGCAAATTTTATTTTTCATCTGCATTAATTAATGGCTTGTCTCTGACTGTTTAATCTGCTTGAGCCTACAGAGGAAAATCTCATTAAAATTGATTTATCTGGAAATGTATCTGTAGAAGATAGTTCCATGAATGGGACTAAGTACCTGTCTCGGTGACGAAACGCCCCTTGTTTTGGAAAGGGAGCAGGACACAAGATTGGAACACTATTAAGGGCTATTTCCATGCAAAGCTGTTCCATGTCTCAGGTCACTGGAAGGTTTTCAGTTTGGAAATCTGTACCTAGAATGGAACATTAAAAACAAATTTATAAGGCATAAAAGAGGATTTGTTAACAGGGGCCACCATCAAAGGAGAAAAAATATGGAGGTTAACCTGGCCTTGGGAAGCAGCAGTAAGCATAGGAACATACTATAGGAATGTTGTGACGAGTAGTCCTCCTAATTCAGTATCCTGTCTCTGAAAGACACAGGATTACAAGTAGCAAATGTTGATGTGTAAAGACATGGCAAATAGTTTGCTCAGTCCTGCAAGATCCTGAGCACTCTGTCCCCACTCGAACACAGCATTAGACCATGTGCATAACTTCTTTGGGACTACTTGCATGCTTAAAATTAAACATATGCGCAAATGCTTTGTTGGATGGAAGTCAGAGTGGTCAGCAGCTTGCAGGATCTATCCCTATGTTTGCATTGAGTACTCACTCAATAACTGTAACCAATAAACGCATTCATAATAATCAAAGCTGTTCATGAATAATGAACAAAAAGAAAAAGGAGCTAAATTTATCAAATTATTATTTATTAACAAATTCATGAATAATGCCCCATCAATAGTCTTCTAGAATCTGCATATCCTTTCTCTGGTGCTGCCTGTTACAGAGAAAAAGGATTGTTCAGTGCTGAGGGCAGTGGCCTGTGACTCCAGTCTTTAATTCTTTGCTTTGCTGCAGGCTTCCTATGTGACTTAGAGCAAATCATTTAGTTTCTCTGTGCTTCAGGTCCCCATTCGTAAAGTGGGATTAATAGCAACTTCTCTACCTCACAGGGCTGTTGGGAAGTTAAATACATTAAATATGAGATGTTCATAAATGACAGTGATGAGGGCCGTAATAAGCATTGTAGATAAATAATGTGCTCTGTTTTCGAAAGAAACCCTAGAGAATATATAGGATCACTTAATGTTGCAGGCTATCTGATGAAAAGTCAAACAGTATATACCACAGAGCCTAAATTGGGACTGAGTTACAACTGTGGCAGGCAGTCCCAAAATATTTAGTAGGTTTTGGTTTTTGTTTTATTCCTAGTTTTGCAAAATGTTCCTCTCACCTCTGAGTGCTTCACTCTTGCTCAGATACAAGCATAGGTTTTTTGCATTTAATACACTCAGTATTTCTTTTTCAATATATGCTCATGAGAAAGCATCTAAAGCTAGAAACAATCAGACCTATCAGCCAGGAAAGATTGTTTTGAAGTTGTGCATGTGCACCTAACTTCATATGTACCATAAACATTCTATTTTGTATGTAAGTAATGGTACCTATCAGAATCTGCAAGTGGCAGTGTTTCTCTGAGTGTTGTGTTGTGTGTGTATGTCTCATTGGGAAAAATGAAGCCAGGGAAAGTTTCAGATTTCATGAAAGCATTAAACAATTTCTGAATATTTCAAATATGCTTTGATGGGAGAGCTGTTCCATGTTGCTGACCTAGAACAGGTTTGACTACACTTTTCAAAATGTTCTATGTGATACACATTTTCTATATTGCACCAGAGGAGAACTGGCTACTTGTTTGTTCTTTCAATTGATGATCCATAAAATAGTGTACGGTAGAATCAATGACTGTCTGCTAGGCAGGGATACTAAATTACAATGTTCTAGATAAATTAGATTTGGTAATTTACATCTTGCATGTCCATCTGTCTACAATTCCCTGTATGGTATCAACAAAATAAGACGTTGGCCTCCTTTCTCTGTCCTGCATGTCAATGGCAGATGAAGATAACAATTGGAGATGCAAGTTCATTAAGCTCTGTTTGAACTTCCTGGAGACCATGAAAGTTGCAAGGTACAGGTAAGATGTTGTTATCAATTTTAACTCGACAGGGAGCTCTTGCAAGCTTATGTAGTGTTCACTCTTTGGCAGTCCTTCTTGTTTCTGTTTTCCCAATACATAAGAATCCAGTGTTAATGTCTCATGCCCAACAAGTCCTTCCTTATTAAAGCATTTTTGGGGACATATAGATATGGCTATTGTTCCTCAGCTATTGTCCCAACCAAGTCATGGAGTCTGGATCCTCATTCAGATCAGAATTTGAATTTCTCTAAAGTTTGGGACAGGGAGAGCGCTGGCTGCAGTGTTTGGCCAAAATCCAATCTCTATTATTTACTTGAATACCTAAATTGTATAAAACCCTACATCTTTGCAGTACTCTGAGTTAGCAGGCCTGCTATGTTAAGAACAGCTTAAGGAGTAGTAATTGACGATTAGTTGAGGTGATTTACAATGATCCCATAAAAAGATAATGATGATCCGAAGATGTCTTCCCTTTTGACAAACAATAAAAATGCATCAAGACAATAAAAATGGTTCATGTCAACATCTTGTTTTTGCAATGGACAGTAGGACAGAGGTAACTTTGCTCCAGCTGTTGCATGTCACAAAGTGGATATGTTTGAGCTAAAATCTTGTAATTACTTTTTTTTTTGCACAGTGCTTTGCAGTTTGAGTTTATTAAGCAATGTCCAAAGTTATGCTATTCAGTAATGTGATGTAACTATTGCAAAGATTTCTATTTCCTTGGTTCTGTAGAAATGATGCCCAGATTAAGATGCAAAATTTAAATTCTGGCTCTCTGTGGGTGCTTCTACACTAGTAAATTAAGTCGACTTAAGCAGGCTTAAGTCGACTTAAGGAAAAAGTAAGTCGACTTATTAAGACCTGCTTTTACTTCAACTTACTGCTTAAGTCGACTTTATTAAGTCGACTTAAGCCAGTGTAGACGCAGAGTAGCCCTAAGTCAACTTAAAGTCAACTTAAAGGGCCCCCAGGGTTCCACCATTGACCTCCCTGCCAGGGTGTCTGGCACAGCCATAGCCTGGCGTGCCCACCCACAGGGCAGGACACAGCCCTGCCCACCCCGCTCCTATACCCTGCCCCTGTTCCTGTTCTGCTCAGCCCCCATGTACCTTGTTACAATGGGGAAGATGCTGAGCCCCTGGCACTTTTGGAGGGGTGCCTGGGGAAGGGGGCACCCAAGAGGTGCCCCCCTCCCCACCATGCACAACTCCCAGGTCCACCTAGCCCCTACAGGTCAACTTAGGCGTCCAGTGTGGATGCTCTAAGTTGATTTGGCAAGATCGACTTTAAGTCGACCTAAATTTACAGTGTAGACATGCTAAGTTGACTTAACAAAGTTGACTTAAAGGCGACTTTGTTAAGTCGACTTAGCAAAGTCGACTTATTTGAACAAGTGTAGACATAGCCTGTGTGACATCAAAGAAGCATAGCATCATTCTAAATGAAATGCACCAGAAGGTTATTAAAGTATTTCTTCTTCCTTGGAGCCTTTTACTATTAAAATTTTATGGGATGATTCAATAATATATTTGAGATTATAAACAATATCTCCATTTGTTTTTAAAAATGGATATAGGAACAACTGAAAATATTTTCATAAATGGGATCATATATTGACCAGTAGATACTCTGGGGAATATGCCATTTCTTTAAGAACACAATTTCCGTTTTATATCTATTATGGTATTGCTTTGCTGCTCCATAGAGTTGTGTGTTAACTGCCCAAGCTTTAAAGATGCAAGGGGCTGAATTATGCACAAACAGTGCTCTAGGGACCCTGCTAGTCTGTGATTATAATCCTTTCTGAGTCTGATTAATAATTAATGGGCTATTTCTATGTGAAAAGAGATATGTTGGTTGTCATTTTTTGTCATCTTTTAAAGGCCTCTCCACTAACAGGGCTCAGGCCAGATAGGTTCATTTGAGGATTATATTTCAGAAGGTATGTGGATGGATATTAAGAAAAGGCCATATTTAGCTGAAGATCCATAAAACATGTCCACACTGTTAGACCGTATCCCAAAAGAAGTGGTGTAAAACTCATCATCTGAGACATTTAAAATGAGACTGATAACCACTGGAAAATTACACCGTAGGAAGTAATCTTGCACTGAATGGGAGCTGTACACTCAATTAGACCCATGTGAAATTCACAATTTTTTATGGTGGTGGTGGTATCCACCATACTTTTTGGCTGTTTCCTTTTTTGCCATTTCATAAATGTTCACATTTTATTTTACTCACATTATTGACTGAAATGGCTATTCTTTTTTTTCATTTAGACAATGTGAAAATCATCATTCTGATATTTTTTTAGACTAAAAACCATCTTGGCTTGGAAAAATGAACCAATTCCTCTTGATTTTCACCTTTAGGCGAGAGATTCATGTACCATAATGGAAATGGGAACAAGTTCCGAGTTCATAACCAAAAGTGAAAGTTGAAATCTTGACAGTATTGCATTTCGTTATGCGTATTTTATACAAATTTACCCTAACAGTCTTATTTCACTCATGGTTCATACTGAAATTCTTCCTGCCCCACTGTCTGTTTCTTTCCTTTTTTTAAAATGAACACAAGGCTAAAATATGGCTTTTGGACACTCCCAGAAGGGGTAGGGTAAAGGTGCTTCAGTCCATGAGTGCCCCAGGCAACAGGCTCAATACTGGTCAAAGCTGATCTTTCTGGAAGGAAAAGGAAATCCCTTACATTGAATTAGCACCTCAGGTCAGTGCAAAGGAACATGTGATCATGGCCCTTCTCCACTACCATTAGAGAAGGATTGCTCCCTGCTTAGGGCTCAAGTCTCTGCTTTGCCACAGAATTCCTTTGTGATTGCAAGTCATTTAGCCTCTCTGTGCCTCTGTTCCCCCTCTGTATTATGGAGATAATACTTCCTTACATCATAGAGGGGTGAGGAGAAATGCACTGAAAACTGTAAGCACTTAGGTAGTAGTGTAATAGTGGCTACATATCAGGGCTCGACAAATCCTGGACATCACGCGGGCGGGTTCTTCAGTGCCGCACAGCTAAGCACCTCATTTTTGGGTCTGGCCCCAAGGTGTGTGTCACATTTGTCGAGCCCTGCTATATATAAATACTTTGCTTCAAATTCAGGGAGTCATACCATAAATTGAGTGTGGAGAGAAGGTTTGCATATTCTCCTCTCCCTTTGGGCAACTAACATGATCCAAGTTTGGATCTCTGTCCATCGTAAACCTACTCTACTGTAGCCTTAAGTTAAATCTCAATGTCCTCCCCTAAAAGGGTCTGGCACATCTCAAAGCTGAACCTATTCAAATAGCTGTGATGAGTTTATCATAGCTAAGCTGAGATCTGTTGGCTGACCTTGTTGTTTGAATGAAACACAAAAAAGTAACTGTTATTTTCCTGACAGATCATTAATAATGACCCTTTCTTTTTCTCTAATTTTCATCAATAGGGGAAAGGTTAATTTAAAATAGGAGAAAAGATAAATATTGAGGAAGTGCTGGAGTGGGCGATAACTTGTTTTCCTTACTTTTGAAATGCTGTGCACATGATTGAGGTGCATGTGAGAGACGAAAGCTGTTTAATAGCAGTGCAAAACGGGAGAGACACTTCCAGACATATATTAAGAGAACATTGTGTAATCACCCTCAAGGGAGAATAGCAGTATAACTTGCATGGAGAGTATTAATAACAAATAAAGCCATGTAGAGATTTCAAATCCTACTCACATACTGTAAGCATTTAATCTGTGGCAAAGCTGTGGACAACTTGGATTGAGTCTAGAAACCCCCTTGAAGGGTTAGGCTTCTAAATACTCTGTGTTATAGTCTCTGGGTAAAAGGCAGGAAAATATTTTAGCACTTAAAACTGCCTGGTGATTTAAGCAGCACAAACATGCAGTTATCTCAGGTAGAAGATACAGTAGCCTCCCAAGAAGCCTGGATTTGACAGCTAGCATTGCCAAAGCATAGTGCTTCAAAACTGCCTCCAGTAAATCTTTCCCCATCCCCAGCCTGCCCTGGAATGCCTGATGCATTGCAAAGGCCAGGAATAGCTGACATAAGGTTTGTTATGCTAGCCCTGCGTTGTTTGTCAATTTTTTTATTCTAGG
>ML685785.1:30375221-30388241 GCA_007922175.1 Pelusios castaneus | reverse complement strand
TTCCCCAGTGGCTCAAGCAAATCCATGATCGGCAGTCACATTCATTAAGTGTCTGTGTAATTGTTTAAAATCATGTCATTATAGTATCAATGGTAATATATTTACATGGTTATTTGTGTCTTCAGAGTTCTCAATCCATTGATTATATTGATCTAGGTGGACTGCTATGCCTATGTGAAACCAGTTGCAGGATTAGGGGTTGGGAGAGGAATTTACAAATAAGTTTATACCCACCCTCCTAAACTCATGCTAAATCTTTATAATACATCACAGCAGATGATACAAGACCATGCTTGTGCTATGCAGGCCATCCCAAAGAAAAGCCAATGACAATTTTACAACACTATGCCACACCATGTATTTGCTAAGTGCTACATATTTCCCAGATACATGGTAAGGATAGCTTTGGGGGGAGGGGGGAGGAGGGAGGGGTGGGATGGGAAGTATTTCTTGTATCCATCTACCTATAAAATCAGGTGCCTTAGTTATCTCCATAATAATAGTACTGTTCCTTGTAGTATATTCTTCTTTGTCCTGTCTCCCGTTAAATCTCCCAGGCAATAAACCCTTCGCCACTTCCCTTGGGAGATTAGTGCACAGTCTTATAAACCACATCATTAGGCAGTATCTTGTTTTTCTAGCCTAAATGCCTCTTTTCATCATTTTATCCCTTTTCTCCTAGATATACCTCGGGGTTCGAAATGAATTAGCAGGGTGGGTGAGAGTCAGCAGGGCATGGTGGTAGAGACATGAATGGTGAAAGGAAGAAGAATTAGGCAAAAGAAGAAAAATTAGTACTTCCTCCTCCTCCTCCCCACACTGACCCTGTTCCACTGAACTTCCTAGTTGCTTTTGTCTACCTAATAAAATGATCAAACAATTAATGTGATTGGCAGTAATCGGCTAAAGAGGACGTCAGATTAAAGTAGTCCAAATGATGTTAAGTGCATTAGGAAATTTAGGCAAGAAATGCAGATGTTCACTAATACTGTGATGTTACCTTGAAAGCAGAACCTGTGTTTAAGAATTCCTCTGTTCCTTCTTTATTGTTGCCACTGGCTATAATCCACTGGTGCAGAAATTAAATGTAACAGAGGATTATGAATGGAAGTAGGGAAGCAGCAACAGGAATAAATGAATTCCTAAAACACAACATCTTGTTTTCATACAAATGCTCTGAGAAAAACACCACAATGGGAGGGAGGAGAAAGGAAATAGACCATTTTCTGAAAGGGGTTTTTTGTTTTGTTTTGTTTAAGAGATGGATTCTCAGCTGTTGCCAGGGCGCCTCAATTACTGTTGTGGGAGTGGTATTAACATGTTTTCTTTGCAGTGCGAGCAGAACAGTACAAGTCCCTTTATAAACACTGTTATTGAAAAAGTTAGAGCAACAAGTTAATTTATTTAATGTTTATTCACCTCCCAGCTTCCACTTTGGTGTGGCTTTTCAGGTTATGGAACTGTCTTCCATTACAGGGATAATAGGAAAATATTCATAATTTTCTTCATTTTAATGCAAACATTTTCTGCTAGTCTAAAATTACTTGGTTGGATTTGACCTGACCTGCAAGGTGGGTGGAGGAGAATACAAGAAGCAGAGGAATGAGCATTCTCAATGATCCAGAAGAATGATGTAGCTGACATTCTGTCCTGCAACTCTGGAAAGGATTGGAACAGACACAGCCCCTCCCAGAGGCTGTGAGGGTTGGGCACTACCCCTATCCAGGGCAGGGTATAACTGCCTCGAACAAGTTCTTTATGAACTTTCTTTCACTCTTCATCTCCCTTCCTAAAATGCTCTTCTGTGCTGTTCCTGGTATAGAATGATTACATCTGATGATAATAGTGTTGAGAAAACACCCTCACCTAGGTTTTAGGGCATTGCATCAATGTACAACAGTGCAGTGCCATTAACTGTTGTGGTAATTAATCAGCTGTGATCACCTCTTAAAAGGATTCAGACCTGTCTCCTTGCTGTATCCTAGTTGTTCCTTGGGTTTGGGTATTTCTGTGATTTGTAGGTGTCCTATGGTTTGTGTTTGGATCATCTGCCGTGTAAGAGCTCACTCTTACACAAGATTAATTAAACTCCAGCTTTATGGTAGCTGCTTACAATATGACTTATTTAGTCTCATGACTTCCCACAAATTCCCCAGGAGGGGTGCCTACCAAATAGGCCCCTCTAGAAACAGTATGTTTTCTAAAAGTGTTTGCTAGCACAGCACTTTCATATTGTTACATCACTTATCTTTTAAAGAAAACTGTTTAGCACCACAACAGTAACTGTTAAAACGAACATATGCTTTTCATTTGTTCACTGTTCTTCTGGTTGTGTTCCTCACCTTATCATTCTGTTTGGTTACACACAACTTGTACATATGATATCCCTCAAATGAGCAGGTCCTTACCAATTCACCCTCCCAAGTATGGTATAATTTACTGGTGTCTCCTTAGAGCTGTCTTCCTCCTATCTGGTCTACCACATTCTCTAGGGTTGGTGTTCCTGGAGTCTCTATTGAAAGACTCTTAGGCTATGTCTACACTGAGAAATTTAGGTCGACCTTATTAAGTCGACTTAGAGAGTCCACATAGGACTCTTAAGTCGACTTAAACCTGGCCTTATTAAGTGGACTTAGAGAGTCCACACTAGACTCCCTAAGTCGACTAGCTAGGTCCAAGGGGAGGGGAGGCTCCTTTGGAGCCTTGGCTCCCCAGGCTAGGAGGCCTTGTCCTCAGAGAGAGGCAGAGGAGGCAGCAAGCCCCGGAGCGGTCCGGGGGAGAAGGGAGTGTGGAGCTCCCTTCTGGCCTGGACTGCTCGGCTCTCTTCGGGCCAGGACCGCTCAGGTTCTGAGCAGAAGGGAGCCCCGTGCTCCCTTCTAGCTAGGACCAAGCGGTCACGGGGAGCTCCCTTCTGGCTGGGACCGAGGGGAGCTCCCTTCTAGTGGTCCCGGGGAGAAGGGAGCCCCATGCTCCCTTCTGGCTGAGACCAAGTGTCCCCACAGTCCCGGCCAGAAGGGACCACTGGGCTCCCTTCTGTCCAGCACCCCTGCGGGTCCCGGCTAGAAGGAAACACGGGGTTCCCTTTTCGTCAGGACCTCAGTGGTCCCGGCCAAACAGAGCCCTGTGGCTCCTTTCTGGCTGGGACCGTGCTCCAGCTGCTGGGGAACCTCTGGGGTCTCCCCAGCAGCTGGAGTGCCTGTAATTGCCGGCACAGCGCTCCAGCTGCTGGGGAACCTCCGGGGCTCCCCAGCAGCTGGAGAACCCACAATTGCCGGCACGGTGATCCAGCTGCTGGGGAGCCTCTCGGGTCTCCCCAGCAGCCGGAGCACGGTCCCGACAAATAGGAAACCTGCGCTCCCTTCTCCCCGGGACCACTGGGGTCCCAGCCAGAAGGGAGCCCCGCGCTCCCTTCTCCCTGGGATGTGAGTGGTCCCAGGGAGAAGGGAGCTGGGATGAGCTGCTAGGAGCTTGTCCTTGGGAGAGCGTCCCGTGTGGAACTGGCTCTCCCCAGGACAAGCTGCTAGCAGCTTCCTGGGGAGAAGGGAGCAGGGGCTCCCTTTTTCCCTTTTAAGAAGTTGACTTAAGCATTAAAGTCAACTTAAAAGCAGGTCTTATTAAGTTGACTTAAGCAGCATCTTAAGTCGACTTACGGAAACTCCAGTGTGGACACAGAGTAAATTAAGTCGACTTAAGCCTGATTAAATCGACCTAATTTACTAGTGTAGATGCACCCTTAGTGCTGTCTTGCCTCTGATATGCCACTGACATTGTCCACTTCTAATGACTCGGGCTTGGAATTCTACTGTAGATCCCTAAGACATGCGTTGTCTATACTGTCCTTGGATGTGTCTTTGCTTTCCTGAGGTGCTTCATTGGCAATTTGCACTTAATGTTTTTGGTAGCTTTCTGCCAGAACGTACCCTGTTTTGTTACTGTCTGTATACGCACCTTGTCATCCTGCTTCAGATGTGAGAGATTTCTCATGGATCCGTTGTCATAAAACACGTGTCTTTGTTGTTTTTTTTGTAGTTCAGCAGGGGAAGCTCCTGAATACCAAGCCTCTAACAATCTTCCACAAGTGTCTTCTCTGATTTATCAGTCTTTGGGCTGGATTAAATTTAGGCCTTGCTAAAGATTGGAGTGTCTTGGGTTCAGACTCGTCTGTACAACCATCCACTTTAATAAAACAGTGCCTCATTTTGCATCATTCATAATCTCTGGTTTTCAAAGTGTGGTTTGGCATCGGTATTCTGAAATAGCAGCTGATACTCAGCACACACAGCTAGTTCCAGTTCCTTTCTTTCAATTCCGCTGATCTGTGCAATGACTTTGCTGTTTGTTTCTTCCTGTTCTGGGGCCTGTGGATCGCTTTTCTCACAGCCTACTAGAGTAGTGAGGGATTTTTCTACATCAATGCATTTAATTCTAATGTGCTTAATTTCCCCCACAGCATCATGTCTTTTCCCCCCTCATTGCTACTTCACTTTCGGATTCATTGCTTGAAATAAAGAGCTCTCCAGATGATGGAGACTCATCGACAAGATGTACCGTTTTCAAATTGACCATTTATTTTAAACTCTGGACAGGAGTCAGGGTAATGCAGTTTACAATAATCTGCTTGGGTCCGAGGATTTTTAGCAGACCACTGATTAGTCCTCTCATAATGCTTTTCATATTTAGAGAATCAGTGATACTACAGATTAAGAAATAACTTGGAAGCCCATTCTGTAGTTAAAGGAGACACATTGTGAGAAAAAATAATAGGCAAAAAACTATATAAAAATAAAGGTATGATTGAGGCGATCTGCAGCATTGACCCACCTAATGGGTGCCTCCTGGTAATATTTCAGGGAATTACTCAAGTGGTCCCCACCAGGTGGTCTGTGCTCCGCCTCTGCGCGCATTGAACCCGACTCCTGAGTCCACTTCCAAGACCTTAGTCCTCCAGCCAAGACCCCTTTAAGTCCCACTTGCAGGTCTCAGCCACTAGATAAAACAGTCAATGGTTGCAAGTCCTACAACACCCTGGGTGTTCTGGGGAAGCAGGGAGGGACCCAGGCCCAGGGACCCTCTGTGCAGTGACCTCTGTGCTGTTATCGCCTCCAACCAGTCTCTACTACAGTCTATCTTTCTGGGCCACTTTCCTCACAGCCCCCAGCCATACGGGGACCCTCAGGGCTGCACCTTAGTCTGCTTCTGGTTTGTTGTCTCAGCATTTCAGCTGCTGTCCTCTCCAGGCCCCTCACCTCAGGACCACTGCTCTGGACCTCTACCCCTTTCCTCTACTTTCAGGACATCAGCTCCCAGTGGTGCACTGTGATCTCTCCAGGGTGCTGACTACCGCAGCCAGCCAGCCAGTGAGCAAGAGAGAGAGAGAGAGCCTTCTCCCTGAGCTTCCCAGGCCAACTGCACAACCTGCCTCTGCAGCTCCCCTTCTGTACAGGGCTCATGGCTCCTGATTGGCCCAATAGCCCTCCCTCCTGATTGGGTGCTACACCCAAACCCCTTTTAATCTTATTATGGGCCTGAGTGGGGAAACCACCCCGCTACATATGGATTAACTGTTTACTATAGATTGATTTTGTAATGGGGTGCACTCACTGCCAGGGTTGGGAATTAGTTCTTTTCTGGTCTCACACCCTCTTCAATTGCTCACTTAACCTATGCCCCTCTCACTCTACAGGACTCGGGGTACTCTTTTCATGACTCAGCCCTTCAGCCAGATTGCTATATAGTTTTCCCTTTCCTGGGTGATCAAATCCTTCTGGATCAACTGTCTGTATGCCATCCCAGGCAGTCTTCTCTGATTCTAAGTCTATGCCACTTCCCTAGTGCATGGTAGGGGAACCCAGAGGCGGCCTTAGGCTATCTGGGGCCCTACATGAAGGCCCATTGTGGGGCCCCCTACAAGGCCTAAGCCCCGAGCTGGCCCCTGAGGCAGGCCACACCGGCCCTTGGCCCCCGCACCAGACCCCATGCCCTGAGCCGACCCCCACACCTCGCGCCGGACCCCGGGCCCCCACACCAGTTTCCGGGACCCTGACCAGGGCCGCACTGGCTCACCACCCCGTGCCCTGAGCTGGCCCCTAAGCTGCACCACGCCTGCTCCTTATCCCTGAGCCAGCCCCTGCGCCAGCCCCCAGCCCCCCAAACAGGGCCATGCAGGCCCTCACGCCCCCAAGCCGGTCCCTGGGCCAGCTCCCGGGCCCCCGCACCAGCCCCATGACTCGTGAGCTGGCCCCTGGGCCCTCAAAGAGGGCTGCGCCGGCTCCCAGGCCCCTGCGCTGCCTCAGGCTCTGAGATCGCCCCCACGCTGGTCCCTGGGCTCCCGAGCCAGCCCTCAGGCCCCCGAACAGGGCCGCGCTGACTCCTGGACCCCAGAGCTGCCCTGTGCCCTGAGCTGGCCCCCCAGCCACCCCGCACCGGCTCCTGGGCCCCGAGCCAGCCCTCATGCTGGTCCCCGGGCTCCCAAGCTGACCCTTGGGCCCCCAAACAGGGCCGCGCCAGCTCCAAGGCCCTGATCCAGTCCCCAGCCCCCAAACCGGCTCCCCCCACAGCACTTACCTTGCTGTGGAGGCGGGGACAGGGTAGAGCGGGGAATTGCGGCCAGCAGGAGGGAGCCTGGACTCAATGTTCACTCTAACGTTTGGCGGCTTGTGTGCAAAATTTTCAAGCCGTGTGCAAATTATTTTCTGAATAAAATTTTTGTGTGAACTCACAAAACAGAAATTATAGGTATTAATTGAAGTTAAAGTGATTGTAAATAGAATTAATTAATTGGGTTTAATTAATTGAATTTGAATGAATTTTGAATTGAAATTTAATTTTTAGGAAGGTTTTTATTTAAAATTAATTTTTTAAAAGTTTTTTTTTAAAAAAAGAGACGGAAGTAAAGAAAGAAGGAAGGAAGAGAAAGAAAGAAAGAAAAAAGGAAGAGAAAGAAAGGACAGAAGCAAAGAAAGAAGAGAGAAGGAGGAAGGAACAGGAAGGAAAGAAGAGAAAGAAAGAAGAAAAGGAAAAGAAAGAAGGAAAGAAAGAAAGAAAAAGGAAGACAAGGAAAGAAGAGAAAGAAAGAAAGAAAAAAGAAGGAAGGAAGAGATAAGGAAGGAAGGAAGGAGAAAGAGAAAGAGAAAGAAGGAAAAAAGAAGGAAGGAGAAAGAGAAAGAAAGAAAGAAAGAAAGAAAGAAAGAAAGAAAGAAGGAGAAGAAAGAAGAAAGAGGAAGGAAGAAAGAAAAGAAAAGAAAAGGGAAGGCAAAGAGGAGAAGGAAGGAAAAGAGAAAGAAGGAAGAAGAGAAAGAAAAAAGAAGGAAGGAAGAGAAAGAAGGGAGAGAAAAAGAAAAAAGAAGGAAGGAAGAGAAAAAGAAGAAAGAAGGAAGAGAAAGAAGGAAAGAAAAAGGAAGACAAAGAAAGAGAAGCCAAGGCCGCTGGCTGGAGGGACCCGACTGGGGCCCTGGGAGGCCAGCGGCGGGGCTGAGCAGACCCCGGAGTGGAGCCGACCCCGGCCCCGGGCCGGGAAGTCGAGGCGGCTGGTGGGTGGGAGACCGGGAGCCTGCCCCGGCCACATGGGGCAGGCAGGCAGGCGCACGCACATGCCCTGGCCCTGAGCCTGCCTGCTCTGCCCTGGGGGCAGGGAGGGCCAGCCCAGAGGCCGGGTTCAGGTCGGATCTCCGTGGCAAAGCCGCAGCCCCGGGGGTCTGGAGGGGGCAGTGGGGGCTGCCGGCCTGCGCGGGGGTCCATCCGTGCTGCACGGGTGTTGCGACGGCTGCTGCACGGCCACGCACCCGCGCAGCTTAGAGGGAACACTGCCCTCCACCCCTCCCCAGCCCCCACCAGTCTCCTTGTCCCCATGTCCCCTCCACACTTCCCCAGGCCCCTCTGTCCCTAACCCCCACTCATCCCCCAACCTCCTCCATCCCTCTCCAGCCCCCCACCCATCCCCCTCCAGTTGCCCATAGTCCTCTCCACCACTACCCAGCCCCTACCCAGTCTCCTTCTCCCCATGCCCCCTCCACAGGCCTCTAACTTCATCCATCCCTCCCCAGCCCCCCACGAAGTCCCCCCTCCAGCCGTGCATGGTCCCCTCCACCACTACCCAGCCCCCACCCAGTCTCCTTGTCCCCTCCACCCCTCTCCAGGCCTCTAACCCAGCCACTCTCCTTGTCCCCTCCACCCCTCTCCAGGCCTCCCTCCAGCCCCTTCCCAGCCCCCTTACCTGGCTGGAGGCTCGGAGCTGCAGGGACGGCCGGCAGAGCTGCTTCTGGGCCAGGCCGCTCCCACCCTGAGCACGCTCTGTCTGAACATGCTCAGGGCGGGAGATTTGAATCTCCCCAGCCCGGCCGCAGCAGGAGTCTGCGCAGCTTAGAGGGAACACTGGCGGGGACCCGAACGCGGTCCTGGCAGGGCAGAGCAGACCCCGGCAACGGAGACCGATCCTGGCCCCGTGCTGGGAGGCTGAGGCTGTCGGCGGAGCGGGGCCGGGTCGGCTCCGGGCTGGGAAGTCGAGGCGGCCAGCGGGTGGGAGCCCAGGAGCCTGCCCCGGCCGCGGCCACCTCGCTGCCCCGGCTGCATGGGGCAGGCCGCAGCAGGGGCGGGGGCCGGGTAAATGACCTTGGCGGGCCGTATCCGGCCCGCGGGCTATAGTTTGAGGACCCCTGGTCAAGGCCGAAGGGAGCCACAACAAGGAGGCTGAAGAGCCGCATGTGGCTCCGGAGCCGCGGGTTGCCGACCCCTGATCTAGTGCTTATTATTTGAGCCTGACTATCCCCCAAGTGCAACCTATATATTTAACTGGCCTTTTCTGAGCCACCTTGACCCCTTCAGGTGTGTGGGGGGTGGGGGGACACCTCACTACAGATCTGTTACTCTCAGTCCCATGAAGAGCAGGACAAAATGTATATGCTGCCCTTGTCCCATGGAGAGATCCGCAAATGTTCTGTGCACTGAGTACACTTCCAAAAGAGAACATGGCACTCCCAATTTGTAATACGTTGCTGGGCCAATATTTCAAAAAGTGGCTTGAATTTTGAGTGCCTAAAGCCTCTTCATTAGGTCTCAAGTTGAGCACCCAAAAATGGAAGCACCCAAAATCACTAGTCAATTTTGAAAATTATATCTAGGCAGGGTTTTTAAAGTGTTTTGTATTCAGCGGGGTAGGGAGGTGAATCTAGTCATCTTAAGCACATATCAACAGCACTTTGGCCCAGATCTGCAAAGGTATTTATGGTCCTGGCTTCCATTGACTTCAGGAAGTCAGGAGCCTAATACCTTTGTGGATATAGGCTTGTGTGTGTGTGTGGGGGGGGGGGGGGGAGAGATTCATGGTGCTGGTTCTGATCCATAAAGCCCTAAATGACCTGCTGCATCATTCTTGCCAGTGGTTCCCCATCTGGAACTGCTGAGGACAGGCACCAAAGCATTCTAAAAATTGATGGTGGGCTCAATAAAATGTTATTTGAAATCACTGGAAAGACTCCCAATGACTTCAGTGGGCTTTGGATGGGGACCAACGTTTCTCTCTGATGGTATCTTAGGTTCTGTGAGGTTCAGGAGGTAGTGTAAAAACATATGTCACTGAACTGACTACTGGATCATTTTAATGGCAAGGCAGGAGGATTTAGTTAAGTTTCCCATGCTTCTCTGTATAGTGAGTCATAAAGATGGACAAAGGAGCCAAACCTGTGAGAAAGGGCCATGGGCAATGCAGAGAAACTAATACCTAGAAATCTGCTGACTTGAAGCCAGGATTTGACATGGTCCCTTGGGGTCTGAGGGCACTGACCCCCCCGCCTGACTCCTCTGTCCTGAGGGGAACACAAAACAGCAGCTCTTAGAATAAAAATTCCAGTGTTTTCCGATTACTTTCCATCCTTCCACAGATATATGGAGTAGGAGTACTTGTACCACAGTCCTTTGGTGAGACTTAATTTTATAAAGGCTTATTTAACTTTGCCTCCCAACTCCCATTAAGGGTTTGAGAGGCAGAGGCCATGGACCAGGAAGGTAGTAGTGGAAGAAATAACTACGGAGGCAAAGGAGGCATGTACTACTGCAGTCCCCTACCTAAAGATTAGCACTGCCACATCTCCCTCTTCCTGTACATTCTTCCTGGAAGGGAAGAGGAGGTCCCGAAGTACCTCTTTCAACCAGGGCTTGAGCCTGCGTTCATAGAAGTTAATGGCAAGGTTCCTGTTGACTCCAGTTGTGCTTGCTCAGGCCAGCTGTGGCATGAAAGGTTAAGGGGATTAATAGAACAAATACTGGTTAGCACTGAGATCAATATCAGTAAAACAGAATTTTTGTCCTGACTGTAGGCAGTATTGATCCAAGCCAACTGCTACTGAAGTGGGATTTGGATTAAGTCCTAAATTATATTATCAGGATTTATTTCCTTTGAGCAATATTTTTATGCTCTTCCGTTGTAAGCCAGTCAAGATTTCTGTAATATATTCTGCATATTATTGTAATTTACCTCTCTATTGAAACTGCAAGTAGAATGATTGTTCAATAATTATAACAGATTTATCGTCAATTTGCTAAGTCGAATTTGCTAGCCCATGAATGATAAGCCATTGAGAATGTTATCAATTTGTCAGTTTTTCAGCACTGTGATTCCCTACTGTGATAAGCTGAGACAGTAATGGGGAACGTAAATGTTGACTAGTTAAAAATGTGTGATGGCGGGAGTTGCCTCTGGCTGCCTCACCAGAAATCTGACAGAAGCTATTAAAATTTCCTCATTACCACCATGCAGTCACTCCACTTCTATTCATGAACCTGCCATTGTATTATACCTAGTCAGAAAGAATGGGTAGAATGCTACCAAGTTTATAATGTCAAATTCCTGTTGAAATGAAGTTTTGTTTTTTATAAAATCTGACACACAAGGAAGCACTGGGGCCTTCTTTAAATTTTACAACTTCCATCTCCCCTTTTTGTTCAGCAGTTCGGTGTCACATATAAACCTACCTGCAGAAGTGCTGAAATGTTAAGACACTTGTTGCCACAATATCTGCTTTGAAATGGAGCAAAGGTCAATCCAAGAACCTGCTAAAATCAATAGCAACACTCCCCATAAATTCCAAGTATATAGGGTTAGACCACAAAATCTTTTTTAGCATTGGTCAAATATTTAGGATACAGTAGATTTTTCATTCAAGGAGTTGTAGTATATCATTTTAAGAGCACATTTGGATTTTTTTTATTTTTAGGGAAGCAAACTCCAAAATTATTAACATGAAATGTGCACTCCAACTTGCCTGTAAAACATTTTAATGAGTCACTGAGGGAGTGCAGTAATGCTTTCATCTGTTACGCTATATGCAAAACCATGGACTGAATCCTTCACACTCATGGCTTTGAAGGAAGAAAATGCCTATCTGACAGAGACTGTACACTGTCTAGGAAAGGACAACTACTGTTTGAAAAGCAAAGTCTACGTACTGGACTGGATTAAGTATATTTCTGGTGATTGAAATGGAAAATATTCTTCAGAAATCAGGAGGAGCTAATAGCACTGAGCATCTCACAAATGGTGCTTGGCTCTTCACAGGGCAAAGTCTGTTGAGAGGCAGAAAGGTCTGTTGAACTAGGTACAAAATTATAAGTGTAGGTGCTTTTATTTCACCTCTTCCACTTCCTTCAGGGAAAGTAATTTGCATACCTTTTTGTGAATGAGCAAGATTGAAACAAATATATATCTAACTCATTTCAGTGCCTTCTCACCCAAATTGAAATAAGCCTGCACAGTTTTGCAGAAATTTTTGCTAGATGCTCAGGCCAAAGCTGCAGCAATATGATCATTGAGTTAAATCCGAAAATTTCCATTTCTTAAAAAACAAAACCCCACATCTATTATTGTTTCAAATTCAGTTTTATGTAGGACTAAATTTTCATCTCAGTTAGCAGCCAGTTGTGAAGTCCCTCTCATCCTGACATATCATTCCAAAGTGGTTATCGTCAGACAGCATCCAAACTGATAATTCATTACAACAGTCTTCTTGAACGTTGTTGTATTTATTACTGATGGCTGAATGGATGCATTAAACTGCAAAGATAGTGACTGGATATACCATGCAATTCTAAAAGATCTCAAATATATACAAGAACCATACCTGTTAAAAGCCATGGTACAGTCCAGAATTTCACTGTAACTAGACTGTATTTTTTTTGCAATTAACAAAACATTTTCACCTTGATTGCTGAGGTCATATTTAATGGATAATGCACTAGTATGCCTGGTTCAAATTTTAGTGGCTAATTTAGCACAGAATATTAAAATTAAAATATAAATTATTCAGTGCTTATTTTTAAAAATTTAAAACAACTGTAATGGTTAGGGTGTAGTCCCTTCATACTACTGCCGGCACAGACTTAAACTATGAGGATGATGCAGGAAATCAGTCTGTGAAATTCAACAAATATATTCTTAAGGATTTACAGTTGTTTCTCCCATCTGCCTTTCACTTTACCTGATGTTTAAGTACAGCTGTACTGAGGGCCATTTAGTGGACAAAAATCTAAGTCTAGTAACCTAATTCATTTTCTTATTCTGAGCAAATTGATAGGGACACAAAATCTTTGTTGACTAATTATAGAATTTAATTTAATTATTGTATCTCACTTTTCAACAGTTGCTTTCCAAGTACCTCACACTGATAGGTAAGCACTACCACTCCCATTTTGCTGATGGGGAAATGGAGGTACAAAAGTGTAATGCAACTTGGCCAAGATCACACAATGAACCAGGTCTCTGTGATTGCATTTCTGCTGCTCTTGTCCTTGGATAATGCTGATCAAAGAGCAAATTTATTAATAGCTTCAAGTTTAAACCCATGATATAGGCATAAGTACGTACGTACTTGTAAAGTACAACTAGAACTGAACCAAACCTCTGGATCTAAACAGCAAAGAGCTCGGGTAAAATTTGCTTCTGAACTTTGCAGCTTATTCCTAGCTCCTATTTAGAGGGACAGGTAGCAACTCTCACTGGCTATGTCTACACTTGCACTTTTAAGTCGACTT
>ML685785.1:30351948-30374821 GCA_007922175.1 Pelusios castaneus | reverse complement strand
TCCACCCTGGATGCTCTAGGTCGACTTTGTGGGGCTAGGGGGACCTTAGGCAGGTCCAAGTGGCAGGGGAGGGGCACCCCCTGTGTGCAATGGGGCAAAGGGGGACAGGGACCCTGGCAGGGCAGAGCCCTGTGTGTGATGCTGTCTGGATTTAGGGAAGCATTTATGATATTATTTTCAATGGATATCTCATAAATGCTATAATCCATAGGAACTATGTCATGTTTGGTATTAATAGAAAGGTAGTAATTTGCTGGGAATGAGTATATAGTTTATATCTAGGAATTCTATTTCGATTAGAAGTTAGGAATTTGATGTTATATCCATACTTTAACTTGTGTCATTCTGGAGCAATGCCTTAGATGGGAGGATGTGAACAACCATTGTCTCCTCAATGTTTAGGAATTTTCCAGGTAGAATGGTCCCAGGGAATATCCTGATGAGCCATTAAGGACATAAAGAATACAACCATTGTGTCCTTAATGGCTCATCAGTTTACTCCCTGGGACCATATCACCTGGCAGATTCCTTAACATTAAGGAGACAATGGTTGTTCACACCCTCCCGTCTAAGGCATTCCTCCAGCGTGACACAAGTTAACGTATGGCTATAACATCAAATTCCTAACTTCTAATCGAAATACAATTCCTAGACATAAACTATATAATCATTCCCAGCAAATTACTACCTTTCTATTGATACCAAACATGACATAGTTCCTATGGATTATAGCATTTATGAGATATCCATAGAAAATAATATCATAAATACTTCCCTAAATCCAGACAGTGTCACACCCTGCCCACATGCCCTGCCCTTTGGGGGGCATGCCAGGCTCCCCCTGTGCTGCCTCCCAGCAGGGAGGGCATTGGTGTAGTCCTGGGGTAGCCCTAAGTCGACTTAGGGCTACCCCAGGGCTACACTGGCTTAATTCGACTTTAAAAAGTCGAATTAAGCCTTAGGTCAAGTAGAAAGGTGGTTTAATAAAGTCAACTTAATTTTCATTACGTCGACTTTATTTTGCAAGCTGCTTAAGTCGACTTAAGCAAAGTGTAGTGTAGACGCAGGGCAAATTAAGTCGACTTAAGCCAAGCTTAAGTCCACTTAATTTACCAGTGTAGATGCAGTCACTGTGTCCCATAAAATGACACTCCCACTGCCACTATAGCTGGTAGTCTCAGGATGGGGTGTTTTGAAGGCTCATGGGCTGCAGGTTCATACAAAGCCCATCCTGTTTCTATACAGCTGTCATTCTGGGGGTTGTCTCGTTTGTGGTGTGATGTCAGAGTGAGAGACAAGCATTAGGTTAGTGTTAGTGCTAGGAGTGGAGACCAGGAAAGCAGTGACGATTCCACTGGGAATGTCTGGGACTGCAGCTGGCTAGATGTCAAATAAATTACCCTGTGTATCTGAAAGAGAAACATACCTTTTTAAGTGGCAAATACAGATGTGTGGTATCTTATGTCATTTAGCTTTCAGTTAAAAACCTCCCCAGTAAACACAGCTGAAGGGATTGAAGTGAGGGCAGAGGAAGATTTCTCATAAAAGAGTGATTAAAGCAAACATATCTATTTAGAGCAGGGAAATGGACCTAGTCAACATTTTTCTCATTTCATTGTATCACCGAAGATGTGGATTTCAATTCTATTTCCAGAAGGGAAATCATTGCACAAAAAAACCTGGGTAGACAACACAGTAGGAAGTTCCAGAGACCAATGATTTTGAGAATACTCCTTCATATGAAAGGACTCTAAAATTCACTCCTACACAAGTCCAAAGCTGTTAACCTTTAGGACATGGTGCAAGGCTTTTCCTGAAGATGAGTGTAAATGTACATGATGACATGAGTGTAAATTGGTTCATTTTATTTTATTTTGGGGTGAGGGAGAGTTGAGTTTAATTGACTTTGGTCAGTTTCTTTACTGTTGCAGTGTCTATTATTGCTCATACACTAAAAAGTTTTATGAGGGGCATTTTTGTATAAATCAAAAATTAAAAATAGAGTCCTCATATTTGCTTTGCAGAATTATCACTGATATTGGGTAAGTAAAGTTTCTGATTAATAGTTTGATATCTCATAAGGGTAAAGCGTTCGTAGCAAAGCCCAGCTATTTCTGCACTGATGGCATTTTTTGCAAGTGAGGCACCGCTTTACGTGTGACTTTGTCTGCCACTGTACCATCGACCCAATGTACTCTACCCCAGAGGCAGTTCCCTTTCAATGGAATGATGTGCATGTAGTTTGGGAACATTCTGAGCTGCTTCAGAATTGGTAGATGGAAAATTTGGTTTTGTTATTCTCAGCAATGAGGAGTGATCCTCAGGAGAATCTGAGGTATAGCACATTTTGGGTAACACTAGAAAGGAGGATCCTACCTATCCCCATTCACCAACCCTCTTTGTATGCTGAGTTCTGAAGTTTGGACTCTTCATAGCGCTAGACATCAGATGTTTTATCAAAATCTGCAGGAAATCTTAGATTGAAGGGAACTTGACATGACTAGCTGAACTGGCCTCGCTCTGTACCCATAGGAGAGAACCTCCCGTCTCGAATACAAGGCATCAAGGTATGATTTTTGAGGAAGTGAAATGTCATCTAGGATAATTGGAAAAACTGAAAAATACATAGCTTTTGGTGGAATGCCCTGCCTTGGATCTGGCCAAAAGATTCATGCCTTGCTGGTCCAGGAGTGTGACTCACCACTGTTGAAGCAGGTTATAGTACAGAGGTAGGGGATTCTTAACCCTTGGAAGGAGATCAAGGTCTGCATTCTAGACAGCGGAGGGGAAGTACAATTCATAACTCAGAATATTTCCATTATTTCCATGTAGGTATCCATAGGGCCTGTGAGGGAAAGGGTGAGTATTGACTTCCTTTATATTGCTGAATCAGCTTTAGGGCAATGAACAATTGTGTTGTGTTGTGTTATGGGCAGACCCACTGCTGGGTGTACAGAGGCACCTGTCTCCCCTCAACTGTCACGCTCATCCTTGTCTCTTTTCCAGATGTATGTTTGCGTCTTGTCTTCAATTAGATATTAAGTTCTTGGAAAAGGAATTAGGCCTTCCTATATGTTTTGTACAATGCCTTGCATGATGGGGCATTAGGAGGCTGCCATAATAATAAGCAATGAATTATAACTATGCAAAGTTCTAGAGTACTTTTGAACTTCTCTATTAATAAATTTGGAAACTGCAATGAATGAAAGTTTCCAGTACTTTTAGTTTGGGCCAGAATGTATAAATGCGAGAAGGCTTTAATTAACTGACACAGGTACATCCTGCATTGCATTTCCATTCACCACATGGCAGTATTTTTGTCTACAGTTGACAGATAACATTCCACGTGTTTCTGTGCTGCCAGCTGGAGAACATCTGAGGAGACCAATAAAGGGGAAGCAGAGTAACATTCCTTTGGAGGTAGGAATATAGTACCTGCTGCGTACTGAACTAGATTTACAGCAAGTCAAGAGGATACAGCAATAAAAATCATGGGCCAGAGCTTCAGCTGGTATAAATCTGTGTCTTTCTATTAACCGTAATGGTGCTATACTGAGCTACACCAGCTGTTCAGCCGACCCTTACCTATAAAACATAGGGAGAGAATCTGACCAATTAACTTCTCAGAATCTTGCCCTTTGATTTTTTTAAACAAAAACAAACTCCATTTTTCCTGCCAAAATATTCACTATTTTAAAATGAATTAATAAAAGCAGGTTATTCAGTGTACTCCAGACAGAGCACACCAGAACGCCCTCCCTACCAAAGTAGTCCAGATAGAAAGCTCTTAAAAGTGATAAACTATGTAATACATGGATGGATCCAGGATGTTGTTGTTTTTAAATGTACAGATAGCTGGGAATGTTTGTCAGGATTTGGAAGAGCAAGAAATTGCCAAAGGCAGCTCCCCTCCAATGCAAAGCAAAGCAGGGACATGCCTTTCAGGGAGAATGGGGGCATGTTTTCCTTTCTATATTCTTTTTCCCCTGAGTGCCAGTTTGTCTGCTGAGAGAAAGGTGGTGAAACATGTTTAGTGGAGCTGCTGTGAAGACTGCTCCCGTCAGGGAAAAGAATGCGTTCAGACCTGCACTCTTAAAACATTAAGAAGGCTATTGCCACAATCTCACATAGCACTTCAAAGTGCTGAAGCCTGCCTGTAAGGCCTCCACGGGGTTTCAGCCTTGGAAAGGACATGTGCCTCTGTGCACCGTTGGGCAGTGGATCTGTCCACAATTCTCCATTGTCCTAAAGCTGGTCCAGAAACATATTGGGCCTTTACTGAAGCCAGTCCTCCCCCTTTTCCTCACAAAACAATCTGGGCCTAAGGGGTACCTGAACTGGCACATAGCAGTAGCTGAGGTTGTGTCAAGGGGTAGGAAGAGGCCACAGACAGCCCTGCAAAATTTAGAGTATCTCTGAGGCTCCTTTAAGGTGCACTGGGGCTCTGGCTGGTCTGGGCCAACAATAGTGGGAGTTGCAAAGTTATCTTAAAGCTGTTTCTCCAACCCGGTAGCTCCCCTGTTCCTGTGCTAAGTAGGGCTGGCCAGAAATCAAGAAATGTGTTTTGTGAAAAATTTCAGCATTTCAGAATTTGTTTTCTTTCTGCATCAGAATGGACCTGAATTCTTTTCTTCATGAAAATGTGTATTTGTGTAAGTGTGTTTGCACACAAACAGCCCCAGCACATTTAATAGTTCAGTGGTTGGAGCACTTACTTGGGATGTGGAAAAGCCAAGTTCCCACTCTGAATCAGACAGTGGAGAGAGTTGAACTACCATTGCCCGCATCCCAGACGAGTGCCCTATCCACTGGGGTATTGGCTATTCTGGGGTGGCTTTTTCTTCTCTGCCCGGTTTTGGCCAGAAATTCCATCTGAGGCCACTTCTCACCTTATGAAATTTCAGCAGAACAGCTGCATTTCAGCAAAATGTTTTGACTTCAACAAATCAACATTTTGCAGTGGAAAAATGTTTTTGTGAAAAAATTCCTGACCAGCTCCAGTGTTGAGTGCACCTCACACAGTGGAGAAAATTGAGGCTCAGAGGAATGTAGTATTGGGCAAGGGTATATGGCCAATAGACCACAAGTGCCCTGTCTACACTGTACACTAAAAGGCTATGTCCACACTAGGAAAAGTTAGGTCGACTTCGTTAAGTTGACTTAATAAGGTTGACTTTAAGTCGACTTAAAGTCGATCTTATTAAAGTCGACTTAACAAAGTGGACTAAGTTGACTTAACTTTAAGTCAACTCAGTCCACTTTAAGTCAACCTAACCACCCGTAAGTCGACTTAATAAAGTCGATTTAAGAGTTACTCCATGTCCACACCGTCCTTAAGTTAACTTAAGGAGTCGACTTAAGGATGAAGTCGACCTAATGAGTGGTAGTTATAAAGTCGACTTAAGCTTTCATTAATTCGACTTAAGGAATTTCTTAAATCGACGTAATGAAAGCCTAGTCCTTAAGTCGACTTAAATTGCCAGTGTAGATGTAGCCAAAGATTTTGTCAACAAAAGTTAGCTTTTGTCAACAAAACAGCCCTGGTGTGCACACTAAAGTGGCCTGCCCGCCAACACAACTGCCCTGTTCTGCAAACAAAATGAAAGCACCTCTGTGAGAGACGTAGTGCTTTAGTCAGCAGCGCTAGGGCGACACAATGTCAGCGTAGACACTGTGTCCGCTTAGAGCAGATGAGCAGCTGTGATAAGGAGGGGTGGGGTGGGGCAGAGTCGAGTTCGGAAGACGCTGGGTTTCTGGCTGCGGATTGCAGGTAGCTGGGAGTGGGAGGCTGCTGCCGGCCTTGCAAGATGTGTTGCAGGTGGCTTCTGCCCAGCTGGCACCCTGGGCATGCCAACAAGCTGTGGAGAGCTACCACAGGGTTGTGAGTCCAGGCACGGGCAGCTGCAGCCTCACTGTCCTGGCTGTGAGCTGGTCCTGGCAAGACATGGGGGGCCTAGGAGTGGGGAGTCCCCGTATGCTGGCTGGGATCGGTAGCAGGGGGGCAGGCCACAGGGAGCCCAGGCCTGTTGGCTCCCTGCAGGGAGCTGAGAGATGTCTCTCTCAGGTCCCTCCACAGTGCCCTGTAGGTCAGTGGAAGTGGTCCTGGTGAGGACGCACTGCACCGACCAAGGATAGCAGTGTGGACGTCAGGCATGCTGTAATTATAGCAGTGGCTGAACCTCAACATATGTTACGTCAACAAAACTTCCTAGTATAGACAAGGCCTCAGTGGCCAAAACTTGAGATGTGGAAGGCAGAATTCCCTGTGGTGCCAAAGTGTAGGAACCATGTAGAGTTTCTGCAATCTGTGGGTGGGGAGCGGGGGAGTGTACAAGAGAACGGTGCAGTGCCTGCTTAATGGGGCATTGGTCAGATGGCAAGATTTATCCCAAAGTAATTGATCTCCCCCTCACCCCATGTGCCTATCTGAGGTAAGTAAATATTATTCCACTACATGTATCTAGGAAGAGCTGCCCAGGTGATTCACAAAGACATTGTGCTGCCTTTTTACAGAGGAAAGAGATAAATGGCTTTTCAGTCCTGATTTCTGTAGGAGAAATGAACTTATCTTAATTCACTTAATAAAACTTGGTAATTCTTCCCTTAAAAACCATCTGAAAACAAGCTTTAGTAGCTTCAGTAATTAGCAACTCTCAGAATATTCCACAGCCTGGGAACAGAATTAGATGGTAATGATTTAATTAATGATTGAGGGTGCAGAAAAAATGTATGGACAAAATCCTTTCCGTAATTATATCTTTTCAGGGGGCCGCAGGCTCTGATAATTTAGGTCTCAGACTGTAATTACAAACCAGCTGCAATCTTAGGCAAAGCGTGAGTCCATCTATGTTGCTTATCTTCTAGTAAGAAATACACGGTTGGAGCTCATAGCAGAGAGCTGAATTAAAAAGAATTAAGTAAGGTAGTGCGATATGCATAGATACGCGGCATTAGAATAGTGTTAGTCATGCCATTATAGCTGAAGGTCTCTCAGGGTTTACTTAAAAACCTGTCATTTTTCAGAGTAAAAATATTGCTTTGTGTTGAATCCTTTGAATCTGAAAGATGACATTTCATTTGTAAGCTTTCTTACATAAAAATATTTAATGGAAAAACAGACGGAGTAAAGACTGCAGGAATGGGTTAAGAATTTGGGGATTCAGAAAGTCCAATGTGAAAACTTCCTTGAGGATGAACAGTTGACGCTTGTGCAACAAATTAAAAGCATTGTTCCCACAGATTTACAATAGAGTTTTGGGACTGGCTGGGTAAGTCTTGTAGTATGGTCTTTATTTTAATATTCATAGACTATATTTTTTCCACAGACCCTCTGTCTCATTCAGTGCCCAGGTTGGATCTTGTTCCAGGGGTGAACCAGGGAGGTGTGAATCAGTGAAGGAGGCTGTTGTCCATAAAACCCGTTTCCTTTGTTGCAGAAATTGGAAAGTATGAAATGAATAAGAAAGGGAATTACAGGAAGAGCAAATCTCATGGTTCAGGCAGTTTAATTCTGTCCTGGAGAACTGGATTGTATCTTAGCTATACCAAAAGCACGTGATGGTCAGCAAAGTTACTTAAGCCAAACTTTTCTGAAATGAACCCTGATTGTGTGTACTTCATGTTCTTGGTGCCCAGTCTGAGACCCTGAGGTCTGATCTGCAGAACTGATGAACATTCACAGTTGCAAATGAAGTGGATTAGAATGTATAGAGTACTATAAAAATGTTAAGTACTCTGAAAAATCAGGCTCTGGGCTTCACAGATTTAACACTCAAAATTAATGGACAGTCTTGAGCTTACGTCTTGCACCTCGGCCCTTCATCTATAAAATAGGGGCAATAATACCACCTCTCTTCACAGCGGTATTGTGAAAATAATTAATGTTTCTGAAACACTCAAACTATAATGATGAGCGTCACATGAAAGTCCATGAGGAATGAATACTGTGCAGTAAATAAGAAATGGGGCCACACATTGAGCAATGAGAATAAACTAAAATATTTAATTGCCACCTGTTCAGTGAGCACTGTCCATCCTGTGCAGTGAATGAAGCAGGAGTCCTGTGGGGAAAAATAGTCTTTATTTACATGATCAAGTGCTATCGTAATGCATGTTCACAAGGGGGTCAAACCTAGGTTGCATGAACAATCTTAATTCTGGCATTTCCTAACTTTTGAATCTTGATTTTTGCAACTTTAACACTCTTTTCACTTAGTTTTATTGTGAGTAATACATTTCAAAGTGCTCTGAGATGAAAGGTGTGCAAGCCAAAAAGATGATTTCGCAGTCTTTTGTGTGTAATGGGGTTTTAAAAAGGCTTTGGGATGAAAGGCATGTAAGATGGTGTGGGATGACTCAGCACTAATCAGCACAGACCCTGAAAGCTCATAACACCTGGGTCCCTTAAGGAAAGACAAACATGAAAGGATTCTTCAAGTTAGGGTCCACTCTGCATCTGGGCCTGGAGCTCTGCCTCCCCACATACATTCTCCTCCTCCTGGCTCCACAGCAGCCCTTTGTATATAGCCCTTTTCTTGAGCACATGGAGGGGAAGTGACAGTTTTGTAGTAAGGACTAGCTAGTGCTCCTGACTCCTTTCAAAAGACGATGTACAAATGTATTATAAACTAAGATGTGGGCCAAGTCACTCCTAAATTTTGTATTGTTCTGCTTGACCATTCAGCCCGCTGACAACTTTCTAGCATGGCTTGGTTGATGTGTATCGGTCTTTCTCTCTTGGTTTGTTGTGTGTGAAGTGATTGGGATCAAACATGCCACCTTTTAAGAAGAAATGCAAGCTTTTCCCCGTCCTCCCATAGGATGATGTGGACACTGACTCTACTTTGCCACTCTGAATGACAAAGTCAGCCCAACTCCTGCAAAAAAACCTTCAGGATGTATTTGCTAAACACCTTAATATGGTGCTATACATAAGGCAAAGAATTAAGAAGCAGAAAATACAACTCCCTGATCTTGGTACTTCATTCCTGCAGTGAGCACAGGAATAGTGGGGGAGGGGGGGGGGGGGGCGGCAAAAGTGACTTTAGGCTGCCAAAGGTCTGCCTGCTCCACACAGAGTAAACTAAAGTAGTCTCGGGGTTGCTCCGATTTATCCTCTGCTTCCCATGGCTCACTGTGGCTATGTGTGAGTAAGATTAAAAAACTTGCAGCACTGAGCCCCAAGTCAGCTGATTTGGGCTTGTGGGGCTCAGGCTGCTGAGCTAAATGCAGCAGTGTAGACATTTGTCTTTGCCTGTATACTGTTTGACGTCTCCCCTCGGGGTGTTATTCATCGAGGGGTCCAGGCAAACGCTGGGTTCTTTGTCCACCGGGATAATAGCCCGGCCTTGATCTGATGGAAAGGAGGCGCTGACAGATACATCAGTAGTCAGGGGAATTAAAACTGAATAATAAAGGGTTAAATCGAGCCAGCCGATAACCCAGGTGATCACCAAAGGAATCAAGTGCTGTTCCCATAGGGGAAACAGAAAAGGGGGGAGGGGAGTGTCAGGAATTAACAGTACCATGGCAAATAACAATAGAATCAAGAGAATTATAAGTACAAAGTGTTTATTACAGATCACCTTGGGTACAAGAAGACTTATATCTTTGCTTATCTCTTTTGTTAGTGCACTCTTTGACCGTTATATACTTGCAAGGTTTACTGCTTTACCATTAAACTTGTTATATTATTGTGCTGCAGCAGGTTTTAAAGATAAAAGTAAATGCGCATTATTAACTATTTAATTGCTAAAACTATTCTTATTACCCTGCATTTGCCCCTAGCTTCAAAGGGGTGCCCCTAACTTCAAAGGGGATGGCAGGCTATCTCCCAGGCTGGGGTGCTAAACTGCTCGTTCCCTATCCTTATACCTATCCCCCCGTACCCTCGGGGACCAGGGTGCTAACCTACTTCTGTCCTTACACCAGGACTCGGGGTGCTAAGCTTCAATTTCTATTTCAGTTACTTATATACCTGTTACATATATACCTGTAGCTACTTATGAACCAGTGTTCACCGAGGCCTATTGGTGATTTCTTAATACTCACCGAACTCCTTGCCAACGTGTCAGTTTCGCCACCTTCGGGGATCAGGTGCTGATCTTTCTTTGATGAGCTCGGGCCAACATGCCAGTCCAGTCAGCTTCAAGACTAGGACCTGACCTTTCTCTTGCTTCTCTGGACAGACCCCACTTGCTATAGTAGCCGAAGCCACTGGGCGTCTTGAATCTGTCCAAAACCTGTCCGCCTCAGTGTCTCCAGAGCTGATGTTTTATAGAGCTTTAGCCCTCTGTGCCCCTCCTGTTTTTACAGAGGTTCCCACAGTCTTTGCAATATTGCCATCGATCATTTTAGTTAGTTGTCAGGGAGCTATCAGGGAGTTCTATTCTGAGAGGTCATTGCAACCTTGTTGGGTATTCGAGGCTCGTTAGGGTGCTTGTTAGGGCTGCAGGTGCTCATTAGGGCTGCAGATGCTCGTTAGGTGACGTCTGAGTTCTTGGCATAGGTTCATGTGAGCTATTATGCTAAGGCCTTTGAAAACTGGTTCAGGCTTGGGCCTATACTTGCTAACTACTACTCTTAAAACTAGTTTCCCCTAATAATATAAATTCCCATTAACCTAACCCACTTTCTACAATTTGTTCTCGGACTAAAACTTTGGCTCACAGACCCTTCCCCAGTCTATACTGCAGTTTTACAGCTCAAGCTGGCTGACCTGGGCCAGCTGCACCAGTGGCCTTTTATTATAATGTACCCATATCCTACAGATCCTGGGAACTAGGGAACAAGCCCTATGCTGAGAGCTGGAACCAGATCTTGCATAAAACTCTTACCCTTGTATCAGCTCTACCCTGTGCAGTAGAGTATTCTCAGGAGGTTGTTTCTGCCTCTTTAAGGACCCTTTATACAGTCAGAGCAGGGTAAAGTGACCTTAGGCCCCAGCAGCCTGAACTCTGTTATACCATTTCTGGCATTGCCATATGCTTCACATATCACGTTGGCATGTCACAATGTCAGGTTTATTAAACCTTGCTTTCCATTTGACATCCATGAATATTTGCAGGCACAATTAGTGGCATTAACTACCTGACTGAACCCACAAAAGAGTGAAATTTTGCCAAGTGGAAGAGAGGGTATCTAGTCTCTTCATGCTTCAGTTTCCTCTTCTGTAAAATATGAATAATACTTAATTCATGGGCCTGTTGTAAGCTTCAGTTCTTTGAAATCTTGATGGAGGGTGCTGCAGGAGTACAACACATTGTATGAATTGTTACATGGACTCTATCTAAGCATATTCATATTACAACATCCTGTGAACATTCCTGAACTGAATATATAATCCTACAATGTATATTAAGTAGTAGTCTCCCCATGAACAATCTATGGACATACACTTTATATATACCTATACTGTATCTTTATGCGTGTTTCCAAGCCATCATTCTTTAAACGCTTAAAAAAATGTCAAATGGAAGAAGTTAATAGAACAATAAATTAGCATTTCTTTTGCCTCTGTGAATAACTAATTGTCTTAGATAAATGCATGATCTTATGTATTATGCACACATTGAAAACTTGCCTGACTTATTTCACCTCTTGAAAAAGTGCTTTCTATTTAAGCATTCTTAACAAACAGTGGCATTGAGATTTCAGGGTTGCTTGCTCTGGTGTGGGTTATTACACTAGCCAACATTGTTCTTCAACAGCAAAGGATGTAGCAGAAAGGAAAGAAAACTAACACAAAACAAAATGTCATTCTTTTAGAGGGGTGGATAACTTAAGAGCCATGACATTAGAGGCTTGTAGTTCCTTCACTTTAAATAAATAAATAAAATTAAACTTCCAGCAGGTATTGCTCCATGAACTCATGGGTGAAAAATGAAATATTGCCATTTCTTTGAGGGTAACAAGGAAATTATGCCAATGTACTTGATTTCATATGATCACCTATCACAAAATAAGACTTCAATCTTGGTTTACTCAGAAACATGTTATTTTGGATTTCAGAGGAAAACATCATTATATTACATTATTACCGTGTGACTGAGTTTTGTGTTGGGTAAGCATTGGAATGTTTCTGTGGTTTGAGCTGGAATACTTTATTAATTTAGGATTTCACATGTTGAAAAATGGATAACTTCAGAAATGGATTAACACTCCATTGATTGAGTTGCTGCAAACCTGGGTTTTGCATATTTCATTAAAAACAGACCAGATCTGAATGCTATCGCTTACTATTTTAATTTCAGTCCAAAAATTTAGCCTACCATAGTCTGTTGTTTGCCAGATCCTTGTTACATTCTGAATCAGCAGTTCTCTCCCATTTTGGGGTTATGATCAAGGAGAAAGAAACACCTTACTAATGAAAGTACTATCCAAACAGTAGTATTAATAGAGCAACTGAAACAGCTCATTACAGTCTTACTTTTGTCTCTGATTCTGCAGTCCTTACTCAGGCAAAATTTCTGATGAAATCAACTTGATTGTCCCAACCTGATTCAGGGGGAGTTTTTGCTTGAGTCAAGTCTTCAGATTTATTGAGGCTACACAACAGGCAAAACGATTAATAATGGGGAAGAGGAGAAAGGGAAAGGGGGAACTAGAGGAGAAAGGGTGAGCTGAAGAAAGTTAAGGAGACTGAACGGGGAGAGGATCAAACTGGAAGTGATAATATGGAGGAAAAAAACAGCAGAAAGGAAAATAAAAAGATACTGTAATATTGGATATAACTCTCATATTATTAGGATGATAGCTCCAGCCTAGCCCACCCAGATCTTGCTCAAATATTCCATAGACATGTTTGAAAGTCATTAAGTGAACAGATTGTAACGACTGTCAATACAATAGTGGAAAGAGAATGACACTCAAATGTTGATGTAGGCTAGGGAAGGAGAAGGGCAACTATTTAGGATAAGCTAGCATCAGAAAGTAAGGTGTTTCTTCCTACTATGCTAAAAGAAATAGAGTGGGGGGGGGGGGGGAAGAGAAATGCCACGTGCTGATTAAATCGGGAAATGCCATGTGCTAGGTCAAAAGACTGGTTTCCATCTTTCCCTTCCCATCTTCTGAGATTATGTCAGTGGACTTCTTTTGAGCTGACAGTTAAAGAGAGGCACAGCTTTGGACTGTGAGAGGACTTTGTTCTGCCCCCAACCCCAATTGGTGATATTTCTTTTCATTGTCATGCTGGTACTAGTGCCCAACAAGAAGTTTTCCACAGTATTGAGTTGCGTTGTTTGATATGTATTTATTTTTTATTTTGTGATTTTTTTTTCTTTATCAAGTAATTTGCTGAGGCAATCTGCTTGTCCTTGAGATGACTTTAACTGGGTCTGGGAAGCTGATAATTAGGGACAATCATGGCCAGGAAACTCAGAGAAAGAAACTGATTCTATAGTTCAGGAGGAAGAACATGGAGTATGAGGCTAAGAGGAGAGGGGACTGCACTCACCCTTCTTGAAACAATGCTGCAAAGGGAGAGCTGACAAGGGCCAATGTGGGTGCAGAGGGTACCCAAAGGCACCAGGCCCCATTACAGCGGTAAAAGAAGAAAGTCAGAAAAAACAACCCAGGTGTTATATTGAAGTGCTAAGCCACTTTGGAGCTGGAGACTGGTTGCATGTGCACCTGGCTCAGTCTGCCTTTGACTTTCACCAGTAATCCACCTTCATTGTTCCACGTATTTCTTTTTTTAAAACCGTAGCTTATTATTTTCTTTAGAACAAACATACAAGCAGAGACCCCCTAAAACCTTGTTATTAGAAATATAGCCCCCCTAGCCTCCTCTAGATAGCAGGAAGTAAAGGCACCAACACCATCTACACAACAGAGAAGAAAATGGAACATAACAGAAATATGATACAACTGGGAACATGCAGTTATTCATTCATTGCTATGGAACAATGCAATACTGCATTCCTGCCATGAAGTGGTGCTGGGCCAGGTTATAAGAGCAAGCTCACTCACCTGGTTCCAAGAAAACTGCTTCCAGCAGTAGACAGGCAATGCTGGTTTTTCCTATGACTCAAGATTAAGAGGGAACCTAGACCTCAGGAGATGTTTCCCTTTGTAGTGGAATACTTCTCTGTGACAAGAAGCCACCCAAGTTTCTGTTTCTCTAGCACACTCGGTAGGAAAACAAAGGGGAGCACTCCTGCAGGTAGTTAGCCCTTGTCCACCTCTCCTTTGGGTCTCTAAGTCTTAGGATAACCTCTTCCCAGACCCAGACACTTTGGCTCTTTGTGGACTGGGCTACACCATTAAAGAAACAGAGAGTCAGTGTGTAAAGAAGAATATAAGAAAAGCAGAGGAAAAATGGGAAAGTGTTCAATTTGAAGCCTTGTTTTTTCTTTCTGGGCCCTGTGCAGTCCTGTTGATTTCACTGGGGTCCTGCTGATTTGCCCAGTGTATTTAGTTCAAAGAGGTGTAGGGTAGAGTAAGGGCGAGAGAAACAATGCTCCCGTCTCTTTTCTCTGACTTGGGGGAACAACTTCCTTTTCTTCTTGTTTCAACGCACTTTAACCACTGGTTTAAGTGTACAGAGGTAAGAAAAAACATCTTGAGAGAGTGAGGAACAGTTAAGAAATTGCAGTAAATTTGACTATGATCTGACATTCCCAGGACCTCTCCAAAATGATCAGAACATTGATCATGGCCCTATATTATGTGTGAACATTCTAGCCCTGCTGCAAACTACAAGTTTAAAGAGTAGCTCATCACTGGTGGTGGCCTGACTTTGTTTTATTTACAGACCAACGTGTCCTCTGTTTTAATAGGTGAGGTCACCTAAATCTCCTGTGATCCTCAGGTAGCTGCAGTTCCCATAAGTCATTGATTTTTCTCTTCATGTGGGGTGAAGGCTTCATTTATTCATAAGACTTTAGTGGTAAAATAAATCCAAGAACAGCGAACCCATTCAATACCCACAATGCTACATTAATCCAGGGTTATATACAGTCGTGTATGAAGGTATATTTCACTCGAGGCCTTTATCCTGTATCAGATTGTGCTACTGAAGACCCCTACACTTACGTGGAGTTCTGTGGAAGTCAATGAGTGTAGGCCAGGAGGACTGCAGGCAGAAAGAGGAAGGTTTTATAGTACATTTACATACCTTCAGCCTGATTCTTTGGTGCCCTGAGCTGTATGGGAGTCACCAATGCAAAGTGGGGATAAAATGCAACCACATCAAATCAGTAGTGTTTTAGGAGTAAGGAAGTCAGTGCTGTAATGCTGTGGGATTTCTCTTTTGCAGGATGCCAAAGGTTCCCTGGCAAGAGTTTGACAAGGATACAGAACTGACTGATGAGTTTTGAATTCACACAATTTAGATTAAATAAGCAATTAATGTTTTAAAAATACTATTCTTTTTGTTTATTATTTGTTGACTTCCTAAATGAAAGATGATCATTTTTAGAAAAGAAAAAGTAGTTTTAAAATACCCTTTTGGAATATTTGGGTATTATTTAAATAAGATTTTTTTTAAAAACTGTTTTTTTGGAAGTCATGAGCTAAGCTCTACTAATTTGACATTTTAAGTTTGCATTTGCTAGTTACTGATTTTTGGGTTACTTAATAGGATATGATTAGCAGCTAGAAATGACACATTACAGACTCAGTCCTACAGTTTACTGTATGGAAAATAGTAAAACTTAAAAAAAAATAATGAAGGACTGTTTTTTCACACAAAAATAGTAAGTGATTGTCTATTTTTGTTTGTATTTTTTCCAGGAGTAAAAAAGCTGGACAAATGAGGTAGCAGACTGACAATTCTTAAAGCAGTAAGAAACAGCACATCTTAACAGATCATTTAATATTGCTAACTTCTTTTGGTAGGCTCTTAATGTCAGAATAGACAATGTGGCCTAAAATTATATCCTCTGGACCACTTAGAAGTTTTTCCAATATTATAAACCCCACTCATATTTGTTTTGGAGCTCTAAAGTAATTGTTGTTGCAAGTTATTAAATGATACCAAGGGTTACCACATTGAGTATGAATTAATGACCTTTTTAATGGCTGTATGTGCCACTTTGGGACATGTGGTTAATTAAATGGGAAATGGCAAACACTTCTAAATATATTCTGTAGATTACTGAGCAGTATGTTAGAATGGCAAATCAGTATGAAGACACAAAATCAGGAAGATTACCTGTTGCTTCAGAGGTACTTTTTTATTAATGTTCCACTGAGGGACAATTTCAGCTCTTCAGTATGATCATGGGGACTTCCTACTTGCAAAAGTTGTGCCAGTTCACGATTCAGATCTAATCAGTCTAGCTAATTTTGTTGCAAAGCATGTCGTTTTTGTTTGTTCCCCTTAGAATATGCATTGCAAATTGTATTATACATAATTTGCATATTATAAGTATTGCAAACAGCTGCTGGTTTCTACCATAGCAAATTCTGTTGCTCAAGCACAGTTGTTTCAGCTGTGAAGGGAGCTAGTCTGCAGTACAGAACAATGTCACGCAGTTTCCTGAAAAAAGTCAGTTAAAAATTGGACATTGTACCACCCTTTTCTTTTCTTCAGATGTACAGCATCTAGTCTATTCTTTTGTGGCTTGCTTACACTGATAATTGAGATGCTCTACTTACATGTTTGAATAGTGGGCTGTAAACAGTGCAAAATTCATCTGCTTATATTCCTGTTGGTGGCAGGGTATTCCATTGTATTTCCCCAATCCCATCCAAAATATACTGGTTACTCATTGAATTTCATACTAATTGTTAATGTTTGCTAAATCAGTAAGCTTTTCACAATCAGGTCCTAAATTACATTATGGAGTTACTAGTTTCTTGTTTTACTGGCCTTTGGCTCAGGTCATTCGTAAGTTTCATCTTGTATCTTCCTTCCAGCTGTATCACTTGAGGCTCTTTGTGGAACTCATTGCTTGTTGATACCAGGAATTTCCTTACTGTATTTTCCCATTGTCTAAATGTTGATAGCCACTTTATGAAGTGCTTTATTTGCTGGGGAATAAGTTATTTCAAGTATTGATGACATACAGCATTAGAAGTGAACTGAAAGTGGCAAACAAGTGGCTAGTAAAGTCTGTCATAGTCAAACTTTCTTCCAGGCACCCAAAACCTACAATACTTCATCTGTTTTAAGTTGTCAGTCTGAATGCAAATACTCAAACTATAGGCATTCTGGGAATATTAGTTGAAAAACAGATAGTATTTTTTAAAATAGAAATATTAAATACTAAAAAATAAATTTGTGATATCAGTTTTCAGTGCATGACTACTTATAATACATATTATTTAAAGAGACATATGACTTGAACTGTTCCATCAGTGCTTTCCCTCAAATATCTCCTTCTCTGCTATGTTATCTATAATGAATCAGCCAGTTAATAATGGCTTGAGGGTCAGATGGGGATGGCTGGCCTGGCACTTTTATTTACAGTTATGGAGAAAAAGAAAATGTGTGTATATAAATATTATTTACTGAAATATATCTTGTATATATTTGTCCCCTTAGACTGTAAGCTATTTGGAGTAGAGAATGTATCTTTATATGTGCTTGAATAGTCCCTAGCATAATGGGGCTCTGGTCCTTTTGGGAGCCAGTAGATACTATTATAATTAAATACAGTATCAACTTCAAAACTACAGTTCTGCTCTAAATTCTTTGTGTTGCTGGGATTTTCAAATAGTTGAAAGAGCAGTGCTATACAAAGTTGTTTTTAAATCACTTTAAATTGCTATTTCTACACCCATAGAATTTACGTTCTGGGGACTCTTCCATTAATGTCATGGACACAGGTGGGTACAGACCTTCCGAAATGAGTTAACAGTGAGCTTCCCTGAGAGATGGATTCTTGTTTCATCAAGTTCACCACTGGATAGACATGCATGTGTAGAACTCGTATTGATGGGAATGGAACATCACTATGTGTGAAACAAGAAGAGAATGTTGCTCTGCTAGGTGTAACTCATTTAGTCATGCCAGTTTCTTATTTCTAGACACTCTTTTTCATAGGTGTCTACACTCTTCCTCAGCACAGCTGGCAGTTTCCCTGGGCTGCACGTCAAGTTCTGACAGGAAGAATACCAATTTTGCTAATCTAAACAAGAAAATCATACTTTGCCATTTTGAAAATTACGTGAAAATCTGAAATACAGTGTTTAGAGCCAAGTCAGGATCTCCTTAAATTGCTAGGAAATTATGTTTCACACTGCACAAGGCTTTCTCTGGCCATTGATTTTCCTCTTTGAACACCTGAATTACGTGACGATGTGTCTTTTACTTCATGTATAATGTAAGCTCTGTCCATTAAAAAAAAAAAAAAAAAAGAATACTCAGAACTGTTCTAGAGAGGTTTTCCATTGCTTCCTGTTGATAAACACTGAATTAAAACATCTCTAAAATATTACCTGCGAGTTCTTTAAACATTCACTTAAACTTTAATATATAAATACAAAATAGAAATAAATAACGATTGCACAATCTCTTATTATGAACAAAATTATTTGTATAGACTAGCGCTATATAAATAAATCACAGTACATTTTACTTGTGTTTAGAATGTCATACCTTTTATAAAATTAAGAAATTTTAAATGTATTGACTTTATCCCTCAAACCATTACTGCAAAGGAATCATGCTTTATCTCTACTAAACAAAGATAAGATCCATCTAACTGGGAGAGCCCTGATAAAGATGTGGCTCTGCTTTCTGAAGTTAGACATGAAACATAGACATACCAGAACTACTCGTTGAACAAGAAATAGTAAAGTAGAATACAGTGTTCCTGTGTAGTAAAATCAACGTTATATCGAAACAGTACTAGTCCCGTTACGTACCTTTTGCGTTTTTTTAAAATGACGACTGGCCAGCATGCAACTGAATAAAACATTCTAAATTTAGGGATGTCTGAGTATGGCCAAAGGAAAAAGGGAACTGAAAGAAATGGACAAAACAAACATCTCAGATGTTCACAGTACCCTTTGTGTTCTTCCCTTCTATGCCAGGTCAGTTAATGCTTAATTAGCAGGTGAGATGGATATTCCTGATGTTATTCTTCCTGTATGTGGTCCATCAATGCCATTTGGATTCCATAAATTTCACGTGCCTTCATGGAGATGGAGGTCCTTTCAGAGAACTGCAGGACCCTGGTGTGCTTCCAACTGTAGTTCCTTGCCCAACCCACTGTATTAGAAATCACCTTTTAATGCAATTCTTGAAGACATTCAGCAATGTCCATAAATGTCAGTTCCGTTTACAGAGTGTTATTTGCATTTACACAGGTTTTTTCAGATGCTATAACGTTTATCACTTCAGAACAGAATTATGTTGCAAGCAGGTACCTTCATTAATTACAGCAGAAAAAAGGAAGCTTTAAACACCTTTTAACGTATTCTGTTCTGCTGCTGTTTTCACCTGCACAAGTGCTTTTATTAAATTCGACTATATTATGGATTGCTTAGTCTACATATTTTTCCTTATAGTAATCCCATTGTTTTCCTGTTTGATTCTAAAGTGTGTGTCATTTTACAGTACATTGTTCTAAGTATAAGAAAAGACCTTTTAACCGAGGACAATTCCGTTGGTTTCATCCTAGTTTAAACTGTTCTACTTTTTTTTCTCTACAATTAAAACCCAAAATGTTTTTAGCACACTGAATTGCACTATATTTCTAATTGGGTCAATAAAATATGAAGAATCCTAATTTTTTTTTAAAAAATTCATAATGTTTTAAATTTGAGTGTTTCCAGCAATTTTGTTTTTATGGCAAATAGGCCCCCGTCATGTTTTAACACTGCTGAGTGATGTTGGTGTGAAATATATATCTCTTTGTACCTCTTGGTTCATGTCTTTAGTGATAATGAGTCTAGACTATACTAGTTTTCAAACTCCTTCTAAACCCCTGAAGGAAACATACCCATTTTTTAGTGATACCCACTTCCAAATGGAGAATGACTATCATCCACTTTTGTCCTCCTTTTCCTTTGTTGCCCCTCTGATTCAATTTCCACTGACGCCAGTGAGACTCTTTTTCTTTTCTCCAGTGGCAGTTAGATCAGACCCCTGTGTAACAGGCTGTCATTACCTTTTTTGTGTTTACTGCGCTTGCTTTTCCATGGATCAGCTGGAAGGAATGCTGAAATGCACATGGACTGGTACCATCATCTTGAGACACATGTGTCTCCTCTGCTATGTGCCTGATTTCTGCTCTGGAAGCACCTGATGGCCCAGCAGTGGAGGTGTATATGCACTCCTTCACTGCCATGTCCTCTAGGCCCATATTTACGGTTTGTTTATGAAAACAGGAAAAATTTTGCAAAATCATATAGAAATGCTTTTAGTGGTTTTAAATTTCATTGAAAAGATTTTTTTTTTTAATTTTAAAATTCATGCGCAGCAGTGATGTGTTGGCAATATTTTAACAAGGTGTTTCTACAAAAATTCCCTTCTAGCCTGCAACAACAGGAGACTTTTGCAGTGGGGGATTGGAATATTTATTCTTTTAATTTCCTCTTTAAACAAAAACACTCTCTTATACCAAGGAATTAGGTAATCGGTGACATCTTGACTTCACTGAAGTTAATAGTAAAACTCCCATGGACTTCAATGGGGCCAGGATTTTACCCACAATTTCTTAGTGAACAGCTTTATTCATCTAATGCATATGGTAGAAATGTTCATCAAAACCATACTGAATATATAAAGTAGCATAGTGCAAGTGTTCAGTGTACTCGGGTGAAATACTTCTAGGAATATGTCTGAGAAGGGAGTTTCTTTTTCTGAGGAAATACTCTAGAAATTTCAGTATTTTCCATTTGGAACAATTTGTTCCATTCAAAGGTAAATAAATAACATTTAAAAAGAAGGTTGGGATTATTTTTATGAGCCCTAGTGACAAGTTACCTCTGGGAAGAATAATTCAATAAGAGATCAATTGTATCAGGACCAAGGGTAAGTTACCCCAACTCTTCTGTTTGTTTTGTGGCAGAATTTAAATACCCAACATATTTCTACCCTGAAAGATTGGAACCACAAATCCAACTGCAGTGCATGAGAACCAGAACGTGAAACTGACTGTTCTAGTGGAATTCATTGTCCAAGCTGAGTGAGACACAAAAGTAAACAAAAATTATAAATGGTGACAGATCAATTATGAAAAAAGAAGAATGTTAACATTCACAGTATTGTGCTAACCTATTGTGAGTATATATATGCTCGCTCACTCTCTCTGTTGTGTGTATCTGGTACTGCAACCCCCAAGTATTCAGGCATCTTGAGTCAGGCACCAAAAAATAAATAAATCTTGCCTTCTTTTTCTTTGCCTTCTGGTTTCATACCTTTTAGGGTGCACTCAGTTCAATTTTCCAAGCATTTTCTCCATAACTATGCCATCTAGAAACCTTTTTCCCCTTAAGTGAAAGCTGAAATTCTCATGCAGTTTCTAGATCCCAGCAGCTGGGGCTGTAAGTGAAACACCAAATAGTTTGAGAATGGTGATTAAAATAATGAGAATAGGCAACATTGACTATATAATTTTTACATCTATAAAGATGCCCCTTGAACATGCCTGAGATGTAGAAGCTGTGTGAGAACTTCCATATCCATCATGAGTTAGTCTCTGCAGTACAGATGTTTCCCTTTCCTCTGCAGCTACCAATCCTAGCATGATATTGGGGATAGAAGTTTCAGTGGATAAGTTTGCACATGTCTGCTTTTGATTCCAAGCAGGGATGCATGTACCGACTTGTCCAGGGAATCAAAAGACTTTTCTTACAGAACCAAATTCATTGACTCCCCCTGGGAGTTTTGCCTGAATAAGGAGTACAGGCTTTTGCCTGAAATGAGGTTCATGCATGACAGACCAGAACACTCTCACTATGCCATAGGCTGGCTGATACCCGGGAGCCTCTCAGACAGCTTTTGTTGAAACCTAACAAGACAGAAAGCAGATTTGGGCCAGACTTGTAAGCATATGCCCAAAACTACCTACTCATATTTGCATGTTCTCGGTTGCAAATCCAAATTGACTAATGAACATGCAAGATGGTGATTGGACACAAAGGAAAGTGTGGACATGCATATCAGGCATTTTGCTCATGCCAAAGTGTACACATTTGCGTATGTTTTAACATTAGGGCTTTTACTAAATCCTGGAAATTAAACTATGCTAGCGAGGCTTTGGACAGTTAATCATACACACAACTGAAGAAATAGTGAAAGTAGATTTTTATCCCAGTGGCTCTTGTTCCTAGATGTGGGTTTCTTAGTGTGGCATGCCCAGTACTGTGTTCACCTTTCAGCATTTTTCAGCAATTACCACACCGGGGCATCTAAGGTACTCCAGTTATTTCCTGTGCAAATTGTAGAGAAAAGCTCCTATGCAGTATCTGGTGGTAAATTAATTTAAAATGACAACTGTGTGGGTGTTAAGGGGCAGAACCACCTGTGATCTGCACCCATTTTATATAGAGATGAACAAATCCCTCTTATTCAGTCCTACCTCTATAACTAAGAACAACTGTTGGAAACTGATCCAGAGGATTTACAGACTACATAAAGTACAAACAGAATCCTGCTTCTTTCTGAAAAAAATGTAAGTGCCACTACTGTTGCCATACCTGTCTCATTCTTACCCCACAGAAAATACCTCCTTCTTTAATTTCTTAGGCTGCGTCTACACTGGTAAATTAAGTTGACTTAAGCTTGGCTTAAGTCGACTTAACGTGCCCTGCGTCTACACTACACTTTGCTTAAGTCGACTTAAGTAGCTTGCTTAAGTCGACTTAAGCAAAATAAAGTCGACTTAATTAAAATTAAGTCGACTTTATTAAATCACCTTTCTACTCGACCTAAGGCTTAATTCGACTTTTTAAAGTCGAATTAAGCCAGTGTAGCCCT
>ML685785.1:30321425-30336948 GCA_007922175.1 Pelusios castaneus | reverse complement strand
ATAGCATTTATGAGATATCCATTGAAAATAATATCATAAATGCTTCTCTAAATCCAGACAGCATCACACCCGGCCCACATGCCCTGCCAGGGTCCCTGTCCCCCTTTGCCCCATTGCACAAAAGGGGTACGCCCCCTGCCACCGTGGACCTACCCAAGGTCCCCCTAGCCCCACAAAGTCGACCTAGAGCATCCAGTATGGACACTCTAGGTCAACTTTGTAAGTTCCCCTTTAAGTCAACTTTAATTTTAAGTGTAGACTCACTAAGTCGACTTAAAAGGGCAAGTGTAGACATAGCCACTGAGTGTACTTCAGAAAATTATGCTATAAAACATTTATGTTCATGCTTTGTAAACTTCCTCACATTTGATAAGAGCTCTTAAAGTACAAAATTAATTTTTTGGAATTAGATAGCCTCAAGAACAAATAGAGCTAGTTAAGTTGGGGTTTTTTTTCAAAATTGTGAAATTTCAATGATTTTTTTAAAACATTGACAATTATAGCAAAAAACCCAAACCCAAACCAGTGTTTTTACTGTATTTTTATTGTATTTTTCAGACTACTTTTGTAAAAAATATACTTCTCATCCCAAATTCTTACTATGCAGGAAATGTCATGCACAGTCACATGTTAGAATTTCTTATTACTGTGAGATGACTCCAAAAATAATTTAATTCTAAATGATGGTAATTACAACAATCTATGCATTGTCTATGGAGTCTTTTTATGAGGATCTCAGAGCAGTTTTACAAATCTTAATTAAGACTTAGAATAGGCAGACCAGTGTGTGCATACACAGTAACTCACCAGTATCATGATTTCTTCAGGCTTAAAATGAAACAACTTGAAATTTAGTCAATTTAAAAACAAAAGATAATTATAGATTCAGGTACTACTTCTACCCTGAGACAGCTTGCCAATATATGTATGTACAAATGTTATCTCTTCCATCTTGCTATAGGAAAGCCCAATATAAACAGGAGGAAAATGACTGTCTGGTTATAAAAGAGAAAGAAGTAAACTGAGTCATTAGAACTCAACATAAAATGTTGTTAAATGCACAAAGTAATCAAACTAAAAATAAAGAGACCACAGCTTTTCTTTTTACCAAACTTTTTCAATTCTAATAACTTTAGATGTTGTTTGTAATAATAATGGGCAGTAAAAATTTCAGGGAGAACAGATGATTTTTTAAAAATATGGATATTCTCTCTTTTAATACCACATAATGGAGTGAAGACGAGTCCTCTAACTATTTGAACTAACAGAGTCCATTAAGGTAGGCAGAATGTAACAGCTTCAGTTGGAATTTGACCAGGACAACAGGCTTAATACACAATTTCTAGTGAAAGAAACCTTGCATTTTTAATAACTACAAGTAGTCAAAATCTCTGTTTTCGGACATCTGAAAGATTGCTCCTCCAGTAGCATAGCATCATTCAGCAACACTGATTCAATATTATGTCTGAAGGTACTTCATGATCACTAGTGTTACATCCATTCCTGATTTAGTTACGGGATCCAATGGAATCTCGGCAAACAAATGTGCTCACCAGTGGATCAAAATTTAATCCTCCCCAGTGTCACCAAGCACTTTTATTTTGGTGAGTCGGGAGCACTGATTACCTGGGAAAGATTAAATTATTTTCTTGTTATTGAAAAATCCAAAAGTTAGTAAATTTCTGTTGGAGTGAGCATCATAATCTCTTTCCAGTTCCCACGAAGTGTACTGCTATTTATTTTTACTGCTGGGTGTTATATCTTATCATGTGAGAGTGCTGTTTCTATCACAGTCTCTTTCCCAGAAATGTTAAACTTTGCTTTAGGGTTTTCAAGCCTTGACTGTTTATGAGACGATGTTCTTATGCTGAACCAAAAAATGCAATTTGACACAGTGTGTTAATTTAAATGAACACAGAGAATAAATTGAGCTTTTTGATTGGTAGTCAGTGATGTCACAACCATAGCCAAAACACCCAGTAAATATTCAGATATAGGTTTTGTTTGTTTTCTTTTATTTGTAAATTCAGTTCCCTCAGACAGAGAATATTTAGAGGATTATTGCGTATCTTGACAACTTTAATGTCACTGAGCCTTAGGGCTTTGTGCCATGTTCCATCACCCAGCATGTGCTGTGACTGTCAAGAAATGAACTGCATTTTCAGTTTAGAATTAACAAACTTATTGGGTAGAATTTTGAGTGAAGAGTATGTTTTCAGAATGACTTTTATATGACTAAGTATGCATAACAAAATATTGATCTATAAATGTTATACTTTCTGGGCATTGTTTTGAAATCCTGTTGTTAAAAATGACTGAATAAAATAACTTTTTATTTTTATCAATCAAAGAATTTTTATTCAGCTTCTTTAGGCACCTCACAATTGGCAAACATTTATTTTAAAACAACTAACATGTTAGTTAATTTTGAATTCCTCTTTGAAAATAGTTCTGCATCAGTTATTGCAAAAGTAGCTAGACACTTATTTGTGTAGTGCCGGGAGGGAGCTAGATGATCAGAATGAAGTTATCCAATGGTCTTGGCATATTGTTTATTCTGCCCATGTCTATCTATAAGCATTGCTTTTGTAGCTGCAGCCAGTTACTTCAGAGTTGGGGAGCTAAAAGGTCATTCTGAAAAGGCCTCTTCTTCTCTGCTAGCCCACCAGGAGAATTTAGGTTTTCTAGGTTAAATTATACAGCTGTTGGCTGGAGAACTCTGATGAGGGTGCTGGGAATTGAGCACTGAAACCTTCACTGTTCTGATTGTTGGATTTTTTTGGTCTCTTTCAGTATTCCAGATTTGTGGAGCTCTTTGGAATTTTTGGGAAAGGACAAAAAAATCCATTTTGCAAATCCAAGGAAACACAAATTTTTGCTAACAGTTCAAGTGTTATGAAATTGCACCTGCATCCCCATTTCTCCCTTCCCCCACACTCCATTTTTACAGCCAACATTTGATCTACCATCAGAATTGTTTTAGACTTGACCGTTGACAGGTTTATTTCAAGTGATTCTGATTTTCCCAGAAATGTTTCTGATTGCCTTATGTAAAGCTAACGTACTGATCACCTATCTTTAAACATTGAATTTCACTGGTAATTCTAGTGCTGTGCTAGTTAATCTGTTTTTCACACATTATTTATAGACATTAAAATTATTAATGTTGTTGGAGGTGAGTCTGCAAGCTGAATCATCCCCTAGTACTATGTCAACAGCCTTCGCACTTGTGCTGAGGTGAATATAGTTCAGCATTACAAATGGTGAAATGTGTGACCGTAAAGAGAGCTGTGACAAATGTACTCCTTAATGGCTCCATTTCTGATTCCCTTGTGGCTGTGTTGAGACAGATTTGCACACAGAAATCTGAAAATTACATAAGAGTGGGAGTTTTTCTGACAAAATGGAAATAGCACTGGGGATCAGGGGTCCTCTGTAGATCAAGCCGTCGCCTCAACTAAAATCATTCATGTCTCAGTGTAGTAGATATGCAGAATAGATGGGAAGAGACTAAAGCCAACCTTCTTCTCTGATGGTGTTTAAAGCCTTGGGGAAAGTGCAGTTGCTGTGAGCCAGGATACCACACAATTTCTAGGGCCACCTCTTCCACAAACTGCTTCCTATATTTCTATACTTCACAATGCATATTGGGCAATCTCTACACACAGTTTCTATATTGCTATAACTACTTGGTCAGTACTGTGATTTTTAGGGCTCGGTGTGCTGAAATAGTTGTACTAGTGCAATTTCCCCCTTAGTATGGATGCAGTTTTATCATCAGAAAGGTGCCTTATACCATGATGGCATATTCCCCTTCTCATACAGGAGTAGCTATACCAGTATAAGACACCTTTATATTGATATAATCAGGGTATTGTATTGCCTTGACTACACTGGTCTGATGAAAGCTGTATGTTTGTTGTGTGTAGACAAGTGTATATCAAGGGAGGGATTATAGAAACTGGAAGGAACCATGAGAGGTCATCGAGGCCAGTCCCCTGCATTCATGGCAGGACCAAGTACCTTCTTATTCCTTTGTAGGAATAGAAATACAATGCAAGTCTCATTCTCTTGGCCAGACTGCCTTTCAGAATAAGCAAGCCCATAATTCCTGATATCCCACATTCTCCTGCTGTCTCACCAAAGAGTTGTGTAATTCACAGACAAATAGTAAGTTGCGCCCCCCGCCCCCTTTAGGACCTATTCCATCTTGAAGATAACATCCTACACCTGTTACATTTTACCTCAGATAGTAGAACTGTTTGGTATACATCTGAAGGTCTTGTAGTTTAAACTATCTGTTAATCGAGGATTACGGTTATGCTAATGAACCATGTGATAAAGATGTGGTCACGTATTTAAAAACTGTATCATAATGCATACACACAACTGCCTTCATATTTGGCAATCATCAAGTTTGAAAATGTCGGTCCATAATCTTCGATGCCTTAAAGCACTGATAATTTTTCTCATGGAAATAAAATGTCTTACTTTTTCTGTTAGGTGTTAAGATATTATAATGAAATTTGAAACCTAGTGCTTTTCAGCAACCAGTCAGGTACAGATTAGTTGGATTTAAAACTATATTTGGAATTTTAAAAAATCTGTCTTCATTGTCAAAAACTAATGTAATTTACTGTCTACAAGTTGTAACAACCTCAACTGCGTGGTTGGCAGTGTGTTACTGTTGTATATTATGAATTTGTATGTTATTGGAAAAATAAATAAATAGTGGCATCTTTATGACAGGGAAAAAAATCCCCCTGTTTTGGGGTAGCTGTTGTGAATTTCAAAATTCTACTTGAATAAATTGTTATACCAGTACATACAAAAATACCAAATACCATAAAATTCAGATAAAATTCTGATGTGAAGTAAGCCATATCACCAAAAAGTTGCAAGCATGTTGGCTAAAGAATTGGGTCTTTTTATGGAAGTGTGGGGAAATATATTTTGTCATTTTAATTTACCACTAATGAGAACTCACTTTCTCAAACACAGTGTAAACATCTTCCCTATTCATTACTTGTGTTTGAAGGGCATGGCACAAGCTATAGCAAATTTGTAAGGCTGGTGTTAATCTGGTTGTCCTATATCATTTGAAAGAAGAAAGACTGTCCTAGTCTGGTGTGATGGGATGCACATCTATGCACCCCTAGGGTATGATCTGTGTGACTTTTTTGTTCAGTTTTGCATGCTAATTGTGTGATTTGATGCCAAATACTATACCAGGTTCCTTTGTGAATGCTCATAACATATTCTACAGGATTGCTGTAATGCCATGTTTCCTGCCGCAACATGTGTGTACAGATGTGAAGCATGTTACAGGGTTCAGACTCTCAGGACTATCTCTAGCACAGTGGCTGGAGACTTACAAGTCAAAGGGGATGCTAATGCCCTCCCTGGCTCAGGTAGAAGTAAAGGGAATCACACAATGGGACAGTGAGGGGAGAGAAGCTGCATGCTTTGGCCTGAGAAGACACCATCTTGCAACCAACTTCAAGCACGATCTGGGCCCTGCCTGGGAACAGGCAGAAAATGGCTGTAAAACATCGAACAGCCGAACACTTTGCGCATAATCTTGGACTATGAGGTCAGTTTAGGTAGAGATGTTACATTAGTATGCGGTTTATGCCTTTTATTTGATAGTGGTCACTCCTGACCCATTTATATTATGATTCTGCCTTGACTGGCCATGTTCTCACTTGAAATTGTACTCTGATCAATAAACTAGTATATGTTTTATCTAAAGCTGTATGATCTTTAGAGGATGTGGATGTGGAAGGCTGGGCACAATCCACTTCTTTGTTAAGTGGATGGATTTGAGACTAAGGTGATTGGGAGTGGGTCCCAATCCCTGTAAGGCAGTGGCTCCCGGTGTAGTGTCTGGCCCTGGATGTGCTCGCTTGGGGACCAATGACTGTGTGGCAAGTGGATTTACACCCACTGCCTCGGACCAATTACACGCTGGTGGCTGGTGTGGACAGACTCAGGAGTGAGTGGTCACCCAGCAGGGCAGGGTGAATTGGGGTTCAGGAGTGAGGTTTGAGGGGTCATAGCGGCACACCAGACTGGATTTGGGGAGCAGCCTGTCACATCTGGGTAAAAGTGATACAAGAGACTTGGGCTGAAGTCTGGACTCAGTCACAGATGTTCTGTGTGATCTTGGACAGATCACTTATTTTATTCTTTGCCTCAGCTCCCCATTTATAAAACGAGAGAGAAAACTCTTCTACTTTTCTGTTTCATATGAGGATAAAATCCATTCACAATTGTGAGGTGCTCAGAGTTTATGGTGATAAGGAACATATCAGTACTAGTGAGAAAAGGATCACTCACAGGAAGTGCTGTGTTTTATTATTGAGGCTATTGCTTTTAAGTCAGATATTTACTGAGAGAGCAGTAGCAGTTATCAAGGGCACTAGGGATTTGAGAGACCTTTACATAGTTTTAAACTAATTTTGGGAGCCCAGCTAAAGATTCTGCATGAGATGGCAATATCTCATATCACCTCCCCTGACAAATTGACACAGAGACTCTCCCTGGAGTTGCAAACCTAATTTTAAAAGAGAAGAGTCTAGATTTCAGTATATCAGATATTTACATGCACTTAGTGGTTGTGTGCAAGCTAGACAGCACATGAATAAAAATGATACAAATACAAGCATAATTATCCGCAACCAGACAATTTCATTTGAACTTGTGAAGCGTGTCAAGGATTGCCAACATTTAATTAAATGCTACTGTAATATTAGGTAATCTTTCATTTTTCAAAAACATCCCCTCCTGACTTATTTTTTCTCAAACAGCATGGGGCATTAGTTTGATTTAACCAATAAATCCTCCTAGTTCAGTTAGTCCTTAATCTTTAGTAGAATTAATGGAATTATGCTTCTGTGCTACAAGATGAAATTTTACTTTGTCCTTCCAATCTTTGGTAATGTGGGGTTTGGAACTTTTCCAGGGATTCATTTTAGTGGAGTTTCATTCAGTTAAGCTGATAATAATGATGTGCATACTTGTTTAATACAATAACTACAGATATTACATCCAAATGAATACAAAATATGCTATCAATCTGAAGAATGCTATATGGTTCTTGGGAAATCAGTTTCTTATATTGCTGATGAGCTGTGCTGTGAGGTCTGGATTCAGATTCACATGTGTTTAGCCCTGCATTTGGTTCAGGTCCCCATCGAGAATCAAATATTATGAAAACTTCTTGCATTAAGCACAGGAAGGTGAGTTTAGAATCTTGATTGTGAATGAGTGTGCATAACTCTAAATCCTCTGATTTAATTTACAGCATAAACTGACACTAGTTCTACATTTCCAGCCATTTCACTGTAGTATTTGCCAAGTCATTAGAGAATTTTTTCATAAGATTTATGCATGAGAAATGTATACCACAAAAAAGAATTCTGGTTGGAAATTTTTGATTTAAACTGGATTTGTATGTCACTAGGAAAGTGCCAACTTCATTCTCATTAGATTTTCTCTGGTCCTCTAAATGTGTGATTCTCTGTCAAATTGGAAAATTCTATTTTCATGACACCTTAAATCAAATAAAAAATGAGTTGTAGTAAAATCAGCTTCCATAAATGCCTCCATCAAATTATATTTGCAGAGATATGATTAACTATGACAGGTACAAACTCTGAATAGCCCATCTTTTACAATTATCTCCTCAATACATTTACTTCAGTCTATATTTGACATTTTAAGTTATTTGTAAATGACATTTATTTTCTCAGTCTGCTAGCAGTTGCATTTATTTTATTTAGAAAATGAAAAGGGATAAGTAGACAAGGTTTTAGAATTATATGTTAAAACAAGTCTGATTTTTACTTGTTTGAAAAGAGTATAAGGAATAACTCAGTTCTGAAGCTTAGCTTTAGTTAATTAAGGAAAAACATAACAAAAGGCTGAAATGTCAGGTAGTACTTCACCTAAATTTGATCCTGATTTTAAAGTACAGTGTAACTTTTGCCATGGGCAGTATATTGTCAGTTCAGTTGGCACTTTTGTTCACGCATGGAAAGAAGCCTTGCAAAGAACCTCAATAGTACAAGTTATATGAGAAGGCAGGATTACAAGATGGCAGGATTGAGTCCCTAGAGTTTTACCCATTGGTCTGTCTAATACAGGCAGTAATTACAACCCTCTTGTAATCATCCTCTAATAAAATGGTATACATGGAAGTTTCTTGCGCGACAGATATCACAAAATACGTTGTTCCAGCACAATGCATGTTCTAAAGTTGTTCATAGTATCATACACCAAAGCAAAAGCAATACAGAACAGTAGGCACCTCTGATGTGTGACTCGTTCCTGGAAATGAACAAGTCGCACTAGGAGCCATGAGCATCTGAGTATAGAGATAAGATAATGTGGACAGACCCAATGTTTATTGCTTTATGATCCAGTTTCTAACTATGTATGGGTCAATAAAAATACAGGTTTGGGGGAAACAAAAACAATAGTTTAGTGCATTTATGGTAATGTATATTTTTGTCCATTATATAACTGGCTAAAGAACATTAGCAATGAAAGAATGAAAAATAGAGAAATGGCATCTGGACAGTCTTTGATTATGGTGAGCAATTTGGAAGATTGGAAAAAATGCTTTCCATCAGATAGAATAAAGTTCTACCTTATTATTCAAATAGGTATTTTCACCGTGGAAAAAATCCTATTTTAATTCAGGGTTTGCTTAGCTGACAAAAACCTTATAATGTTGCATCTTTCAGCATCTTCCATCAGGGGGTTTCAAAGTGCCGTATAGGTACCAAAGGATAAATTCTGTCCCTTGTGCCAAGTTGAACAGCTGAACTTAGTGCAGGGAGGTCCAGGGGACTGGAAGAGAAGAATTCTTCCTGCAGACTGTGATAATGTATCTGCACCATGGCCGTCTCCACAGCTCTGTGACTATCTCTCCTCTTGTCTTTCAGTTTAATATCTGTCACCTTAACATATGAGCATCTTTGATGTAAAATTTATTGCAGAATCCTCAGTGGACTCCATGGAGTCTCTGGCACGTTTCCATTTTTCAGGTCAAAACTCTACTTGAGGATGGGCTCCTGCTGGCCTTTTGTTTTCTGCTCCTTTGGGGACTTTGGTTGGTAGGTCTATAGAGCACATTCCTGGCCTCATTCCCACTCTTTCCTCAGTCTACCTGTGCCCCACCTCAAATCCAGCTGAATGGGTGCCCTCAAAGAGCAGTCTTCCAGAAAGCAAGCTCCCCATATCCTTACCCTCCCTTCACTGTTGAACCTCCTTCATGCCACTGCATATGAAGATTTAGGTGAAGGAGCAAGATTGAGCCCTAATTGATTTAAGCCTCCCCGTCCCAACAGCTCTCTGAAGTGGGTATTTTAAATAGGAGTATTCCCATAGTCCAGGATGGGACTCTGAGGCACAGACAGCTGCTCAAAGCCACTCACTTAGTATTGTGAGATGTGCAGGATAATTTCCTGCGATGCCCTTCTCATTTGATGGAAGAAATACAGTGGATTTATTTCACCTCTTTGTCTTCCAATTCTTTAAATTCTGGGTGGCTGCTTTATTCCCACAGAACGTCCCTCCTACCCCCCATCCGCTGAAAGGTCTTATGTGTTCACACTCTCCCCATGTTGTGGTAGGTCTCCTTTTACAGGCAACACCCACAACACAATGAATCCTCCAATACAGAATTCCAGGACCCATTGTGGACTGGTCAGCATAGAAAGCTCAAGATTTGTGCAGGTGAGAACAAGGGCTATGTTTTAATGTGTATAAATTTGAGAGCAAGTCAAGATAATACTTACAAGAGTAATGGGCACGTAGCCTGCACTTGCCCAACAGTCATTTGTAAATGAAAAACAAAGTTCTGAGATCCATAAGATGGATCTTGACTCTGATATTCTGTTTTCTGGACATACATAAAGTCTCCATTGTCAATTTAAGTACTGCTGTTGTAGTAGGAGAACTAAGAATCAGAGCTGAAATCAGCCTTGCAAATCAGAGAACTGAATAATCCCATTAGTGGTCCATCTGCACAATATTTGGTTTTGTCAAAGATCCACCTAATATTTTGTTTGCAAATTATTCTTCATTAGGAGCCTGCTTTACTAAAAATCATTCCTGTTTAGCAAAGTTCTTAAAACCATGCTTAAACACCATTAATTTTAATTGGACCTCAGAGTTGTACATGCTTCACTTAATCAGGGCCTAAGAGTGGAATTTGGAACTATGAACACAGCTATAGATGTTACAAGGTAAAATGGAGAGCCGTGGTCTACAATGACCTAATGCACTGCAAATTAGCAATCAGGTATGAATGAACAGCTGGAATTATTCCTTCTGCTTGTATGTGTTAAACAATGGATTACAAAATGATTCCACAGACATCATCAGTAATGGGGAATTCTGAAAACAGAACGTCTGTAGAGAACTATGTTCCAAAGGGGTAGCCATGTTAGTCTAGTTCAGCAAAACAAACAAGGAGTCCTGTGGCACTTTTAAAGACTAGCAAATTTATTTATTGCACTGTTACTTTTGGAACAGTGATGCATCATGTCACATGTTGTATCGCTCTGACCAATTTCCAAGCCACAACCTTCAACTAGGCTTGAGCTGTATTACCTCCTATATTTGAGACAATGGATTACACACTGGGTACCAATTTGAAACTGAAGTGTGTTATTCCTGACCTTGGATTTTGCAGACTACATCTTTACTTGTAGAAGCCAAAACTGCTGTCTTTGGCTATGTCTACACTGAGAAATGTAGGTCGACATTACCGAGTCGACTTTAAGTCGCCCTTATTAAGTCAAGTTAGAGAGTCCACACAGAACTCTTAAGTCGACTTAAACCTGGCCTTACTAAGTCAATTTAGAGAGTCTACAGTAGACTCTCTAAGTCGACTTGTTAGATCCAGAGGGAAGCGAGGCTCCTTTGGAGCCTCACTCCCCAGGCTAGGGGGGCTTATCCTGGGGAGAGCCAGCCCTACCCGGGGCTGGTTCCCCTGGAGGCAGCAAGCCCCAGAGCGGTCTGGGGTAGAAGGAAGCACAGAGCTCCCTTCTGGCCCAGACCGCTCAGCTCCCTTCTAGCTGGGACCAAGCGGTCCTGGCTGAAGGGAGCCCCGCGCTCCCTTCTAGCTGGAACCGAGCGGTCCTGGCCGAAGGGAGCCCCGCACTCCCTTCTCCCCAGGACATGAGCGGTTCTAGGGAGAAGGGAGCCAGGATGAGCCACTAGTGGCTTCCTGGGGGAAGGGAGCAGGGGCTCCCTTTTACCCCTGCCCTGCCCTAAGTCAAGTTGACTTAGGGCGTCCACACTGCTTAAGTTGACTTAAGAAGTCGACTTATGCATTAAAGTCAACTTAAAAGCAGGTCTTAGTAAGTCAACTTTAAATTTCCTTAAGTCGACTTAAGCAGCAGCTTAAGTCAACTAAAGGAAACTCCAGTGTGGACGCAGAGTAAATTAAGTTGACTTAAGCCCGCTTAAGTTGACCTAATTTACAAGTGTAGATGCACCCGTAGCTATTTCCACCATCAATCTATTTATCTACGATATTAGCCTGTGAATGTTAACATTGTATCTAGGTTCAGAATTATAGATATTTGACCACCTTTGGTATCATTCCAATGGTCTAACATGTTTCGCAAGTAATACTTTTGTGAGTATTTTGCCTATTTCAGATCAGAGTATCAGTCTAAAGAACCTGTGTTTGTGAGAAACAGACACAAATCCAGATTTCTTCACTTCTGTTTTTAAATTTAATTTTACTTTTTGTTCATGTCTATCTAGACATGCCTATCACCAATACCTATCTGAGCCCCTGACAAAAGCATGTATCTAATGTACACATAAGGACAGCGCTGTCCCGTGGGGGGAGCGGGGCCCAGGGCCATCTGGCCTAAGCGGGGCCCACCCACCCCCGTGCTGGAGGGCAGGCAGGCAGCTCCACCGCCCCAGGGAGCCAGCCCGGGCAGGGAGGCTGAGGCCGCTGGCAGGAAGCCGGCTCTGGGCCCTGCCCCGGAAGTGGGGGCTGCTAGTGGAGGGAGCTGGCCACAGCCAGGACCCCAGGCTGCTGCGACCAGTGCCCCAGCTGGGGACCCAAGGCCGCCACCGCAGAGGCAGGCCCCGGCCAACTGCTCCGCCCCAGGGGTGGGGAGGACTAGCTCAGAGGCTGGGCTTAGGGCTCCCGGCCTGCAAAGCAGGGAAGAGTGTGGCTGTGGGGGGGCTGCGGGGCCTGTGTAACCGCTGGGCTTGGGGCGATTGCCCCCCCCCCCCAGGGACGGCCCTGCATAAGGATCCTGGTTTGTCCCTCTTCCCCCAACTCTCCCTTGGGTCTTTATTATTGTAGAAAAACTAAGTGCAATGATCAGGATATGGATGATCAGGCCTAGTGGGCAGAACAAAAGGTCAGACTCGACAACAGCATCAGGTTCCAAGCTGAAGGTCAGAGGCCAGAATCAGTTGTCAGGCTGGGGATCAGAGCTGGAGACAGCATCAGGTGTGAGACATAGTGCCAAAGACCTGAAGTAAGGCAAGACAATAGGAACTGGGAGTCTGGAATAGAGCCCTGCAGAGCCGTGGGTATCTGCTTCAGATCCACAGGAAACTGCATCCACAGGTGTGGGTGCAGATATCTGCAGCTCCATTGTTGCAGATTGGCTGTGACTGCGAATTCTATTTTTATGAATGATCCCTGCAGCTGCTGCTATGATCTGCATTGTTAGCAGCACACAGGGGAACAAGGAAGCGCACCAGCCAATCCCAGTTGAGCTCTGATTGCTGATCTGTCAGCCAATCAGAGTCTCAGTCACAACAGGTTGGGGCTTGGAAAGACACTACTCACTGTCAATCAGTTAGCATGCTGGCCTTTGATTGGCTCATTCCCCATGTCTTCCCCACTCACTTCTTCATTTTCTTGTTTGTGGTTCGTATGCCATGCTGTCAATCAGAAATTTCATTGGTGGCCAAGGAAATCCGATTGACAGCACAGCACACAAATTTCAAACAAAAAAAGGAAAAAATGGGTGGGACCCATGTGGTGAACGAGCCAATTAAATGCTAAAATGCTGACTGTGAGCCCAAGCTTGGTTGCGGATGTGGTTCCAGATCCACATAAAACATGGCATTCAGATTGTGGATCAGATAAAGACTGACATTGGGCGTGTGTGGTCTGGTTCTGGATCCACATTTTTGTGTCCGTGAAGGGCTCTAGTCTGGAACAGTCGGGCAGGTCGAGAGACAGGAACCTGGCACAGGCAGTAATGCAGTACTCAGGAGTCAGGTAAGCAGGTGGGGTCCAGAGTAGTAGCCAACCCGGGATTCCTAGTTGCTCTGACAACTTCCTGTGCTACTTCTTGGTTTCTACAGAGTTCCTAAGCCAATTGGGGGTGCTGAATGTTTTCTCCAGTCAGAAACTTTCTGAGGGGAGTAGGGTCCTAACATGCTAGCACTTAGCTGGTACCCTTCTCTGGTTACCCAGGTGGCTGATGGGTGGCCTGGGTGCTGTCTAAGGACCCATGGGCTTGGGTTTGAGGCCTGCAACCTCTCACACTAAGTAGAAGAACAGAGTTTTACATTCCTTCTCAAAGTGGTGAGGTTTGTAGTCCTGATTTTCATACACAGGGAGTTCCACATTTGTTTCCTGGCTGCTAAGCAAACTTCCCTGTCTGGGTCATCAGTTTCTAATCTTCCGCCACTATCATTTTGGCAGCACTATGCAGCTGATCTTGATCTTTGTTATAGGCTTGCTGTGAGTTACTCAGACTTAAAATCGTTTTCTTGATAACAAATGAAAAGATACAAAGTTTAAATGAGATATTTGTAATGGTCTCTTTCTTTTTCTTGCAAATGTGTTCAGGAAGTCTTTGTTCAATAGTGTGGTTGTCCTGGACCTTGATGACTATATGATGCATCCCATCCTGAATGTTAAAATATCCTTCCTGACAGATCTTATTTTGATTAAGTTGGAAAGCTTTGTTGAGGCGTGTATGGCATCTTTAACCACTGTTGCAATCAAAACCTCCTTGCATTTCTAGTTTTCTTCTTTGACAACAGGGAATATAGGCAAACGCCTTGCTAGCTCTTCTATTTCAGATATTCATAATGTTCTAAAACAAAACTCTTACAGGTTGAAATTCTCTGGTCTTTTCTAAAACAGGAGAGGAGGTTGGTTTTTTGTTTTGTTTTGTTTGTTTGCTTTCTTTAAGTGTATGCAAAATCCATCTGGCCATTTCTGAGATCTACAATATTTTGAGTTCTCAAAATTAGGCCAATTTCAATGAAAAAAACATAATGAGTATTTTGTCTAGTTCTAGAAGATGCCTTTTGTGCATTTCTCTTTCTATCCCATGCTTAATAAAATTATAATTTTTATTGGGGTAAAAAGTTACAGAAGTGTTACCACAGTTAAAAAGGTGCACTGACCGCAGGTTTTGCACTGGTAGTGTGTTTTTAGTTAGTGCCCATTTCTCACTTGAGGCCAGGCTGGTGATATTGTAAGTCTGTTTCTGCAGTCTTCTTCAAAAGATATACAGAGATTTTGTTTATTGTGTTTCAGTTGGAAACCTTTTACTCTCTTGAATAAATGTCTTTTATGTCTTAACTTATATTTTGTCCAAGAGAGGAGAAAGGGTCTCTTGATTTAAGTCTCTCCTCTGGTCTCCTTGAACACTCCCTTTTTCTCTCTTTTTTCCTGGCAACAAGTAATGTCTTCTTAATATGCTTTTTATTCCATTCCATTTGAAGTGGTTACTTACTATTTCAAATGGACACTTTGAGTGCTCCAATGTTGGCTGGTGACATATTGTAAATGCTGTAACTTATAAGCAACAGTACTGGTGCCAAGCAATCCTTAATTAAATGTGCAATCAACTGAAAACTTTAGTAAAAGGGAGGAGACAGCTCAAAACATGTCTGGTAGCATTCCAGGTTTTCCTTAGATGGTAAGCAGAATTAAATTTAACAGCATTCATTTTATCAGCAAGATTTGTCTATAACATGATCCATTTTTAACAAAAGCAAAGCAAATTCCATCATGACTTCATTATTTTTTTAAGTACGGTAATAGATTTAAATGGTTAATATAGAAAGGAAAATCTCAGTATTTGTAAATGAGCAGCCCAAATTCATTAGAATGCTGCTAATATTCAGTGACTGTGTTATTGAGTTAAAAGTTGTGAACCTAACTATGGGATATAAGCAAAGCAAAATAAAATGGATTGAACAGACAAATCATCAGTACACTAGGCAGAAGAAAAACCCACAGAACCCAATGCTAGTCATTAAATGGCAATATATCCAGATGGGACATTCTTCAGTGTTCCAACACTGAGATTCCAAAGCAGTGAAGGAAAATCTTTCTGTTGAAATGCAGAAGGAACCAAAAGAGTAAAAGGTAGGAAGGAGGAATGAGAATGAATTTAAAATCACTGACAAGAAGAAAATCTCACTCCAAAAGTGTGAATAACAGAACTGATGAATTTCATCACAAAATGTAGGTTCCATATATATATATATATATATATAT